>JALPVH010000065.1:0-225437 GCA_023242295.1 Diaporthe ilicicola | reverse complement strand
AATATAAGGTTAAAAGACTTATAATTATATATTTTTTAAATTAAATTTTATTTAATTATATTATATTTCTATAATTAAACTTTATTTATTTAAATAAAAAATAAACTTTTTTAAAAAAGTATATTAAACTTATAACCTTTTATCTTTTCTTTAACTTATTATTAATTTTTAATTTATAAGTAATAAATTTCTTTATTTCTTTAAAATAAATTTTTAAATTATATATTTTTAAAGTAATAATAAATATATTTATTTATTTAAATAAAAAAGGTTTCTTATCTTTATACTTCTTTACTTTAATAAAAAAACTTTTTATTTAAATAAAGATTTATTTATTATATTTAAAGTTTATTTTTATAGCTATTTATAATAAAGCTATTAAATTTATATATTTAAATAATAAAGTATAATAACTTTATTTAAGTTTTAAGCGTATATAAATAATAGTTTAAGCTTAATTAATAATTATTTTAATTTCGGCTAAATAATTACTTTTAAATAATTTTATAATATAGCGAAATAAAGTTATAATAAATATATATTTAAATAAAGCTAAAACTTTAATTAAAGTAATAACGGCTTTTTAATATCGCTTATTTCGAGCAATTTATATTTATTTAAGTTATATAGCGATAATATATTTATATAATGCTTAATAATATTAAACTAGGTTACTTATAACCTATAATAGCTTTAACTTTAATAAGCTAATAATATTAATATAAATAAATTAAGCGTAACTTAACGCTATAATTATTAATATAAAATAGCGGCTTTTAACTATAAATAAGCTTATAATAAAATTTATTATATTAATTTTAAAAGATATATTATACTTTATTCTTTTTAAATACTTACTATTATTTTAACTTAATAAAAAAACTTAAATTAATAAAATAGTCGATATAATAGTCTTATTTAATTTAAAATATTTAAATATATATAAATAATAGTTTAAACTTAATTAATAATTATTTCGGTTTTAATAGTGCGGTAAATTAAATAATTACTTTTAAATAATTTTATAAAATAAAGTTATATCGCTTAATTTTATTAAATAAATTTTTATTTATAAAGTAAAGCTAAAACTTTAAAAATAATAATAGTTTTTTAATATTATTTATTTTAAATAATTTATATTTAAGTTATATAATAATAACACTTTTATATAATATTTAATAATATTAAATTAATTTATATTAAAGCTAATATTTTATTAAAATTATTAATATAAATAAATATAGCTTAACGCTATAGCTATTAATATAAAATAGCGGCTTTTAATTATAAATAAGCTTATAAAAGTAAATTAATAAATTATAAACTATTTTTCTTTTAAATTTTATTTATTTAAAGTTTAAAATATAATAAGTAAAGGAAAAAAGCTATAATTAAAGTTAAGGCTATAGCTTCCCCTTTCTTTATAAACTTTAATTTACTTTATATTTAAGCTTTTATAAATAACTTTATATAATAAAAAGCATTTATTACGCTATTAAATATTTTCCGAAAGATTTTATAAGCGCTTAATAAAGAAAAACTTATAATATAGAAAATAAACTTTATTAGCTAAGATATAATAATTAATAGTAATAAGTATATAATTATAAAGAATTAATTAAAGGTAAATAGTTTTACTTTTTAACGTTAAAAAAGCGTATTAAAAAAAAAGTAAGTTTAAAAGTATTAGCGAAATTTAAACTTATACCCTTTATATTATTAATATAAAAAGATACTTTAACGCTTAATTAATATATTATAGTGCTAATTAATAAATTATTATAAAAGGTTTTATATAATAAAACTTATTATATTTATTTTAAAAGATATATTATAATTTATTTTTTTAAAATATTTATTATTATTTTAGCTTAATAACGTTATTTAAATAAATAAAATAATTAATATTTATTTATTTAAATAAAAGTTTTTTTATTTTTATATTTATTTACTTTAATAAAAAAACTTTATATTTAAATAAAAACTTATTTATTATAATTAAAATTTATTTTTATAGTTATTTATAAATAAGCTATTAAATTTATATATTTAAATAATAAAATATAATAGCTTTATTTAAATTTTAAATATAAATTATTCTTTATTTAAAATTTTATTTATTAAAGTTAAAAATTTTATAAAGTAAAAGAAAAATAGCTATAATAAAAGAGTTTATAGCCTTTTATTCTTTATAAACTTTAATTTACTTTATATTTAAATATTATTTTAAGTAACTTAATATAATAAAAAGTATTTATTATATTATTAAATATCTTTTAAAAGGTTTTATAAGCGCTTAAAAAAGAAAGATTATAATATAAAAAAAAAGCTTTTTAATTAAAGATATAATAATTAATAATATAAAGTATATAATTATAGAGAATTAATTAAAGTAAATAATTTTACTTTTTAACGTTAAAAAAATATATTTAAAAAAGAGTAAGTTTAAAAGTATTAATAAAATTTAAATTTATACTTTTTATATTATTAATATAAAAGAGTATTTTAACGTTTAATTAATACGCTATAATACTTTAAATTTTAAATATATATAAATAATAATTTTAATTTAATTATTATTTTAATTTTAATTAAATAATTACTTTAATTTTAATTAAATAATTACTTTTAAATAATTTTATAAAATAAAGTTATATCGCTTAATTTCGTTAAATAAATATATATTTAAATAAAATTAAAACTTATATATATCTTATAAAATAATTAAAGAAATAACGGCTTTTTAATATTATTTATTTTAAATAACTTATTTAAATTATATAATAATAATACTTTTATATATTAATAATATTTAATAATATTAAACTAAGTTATTTATAACTTATAATACTTTAATTTAATAAGCTAATAATTTATTAAGTATTAATATAAATAAATATAATTTAATATTATAGTTATTAATATAAAATAATAGCTTTTAATTATAAATAAACTTATAAAAAATTAATAAATTATTATAAAAAGTTTTATATAATAAAACTTATTATATTAATTTTAAAAGATATATAATACTTTATCTTTTTTAAATATTTATTATTATTTTAGCTTAATATAAAAATTTAAATAAATAAAATAATTAATATAATAATTTATTTTATATAATAATAAACCACGTTATTTATATAATATTAATAATATATATATATTTAAAGTTATATTTTCTTTATATATTAAATTAGTTTTTAAAGTAGATTAATAGTTAAAAATTTAGTGGGTTTCATATATATAAGTTAGGATTTAGTTTTTTTCATAGTGCCCCACTGTATGTGTAGGTGGTGCACACAGTCCACAGGATAATCATGCAGAGGATCCCTGCCAGAAAGAACCCTGGGATTGCTGTGGCCGGTTCAGTTGAATGAATTCGTCCTTATTACTTCCTTCCGCCTTGGCAATGACCACTTGTCAGACCAATTGACCGAAGCAACCTTTCGCAAAAAACCACCTGCCTATCCAACAACAGAGGTTGCACAATCAGCAGGAATGGCTTCGGAAAAGACAGAGAGGGTTGACCTTGGCAAGGTCATGATCATCGGCGGGTGCGGTTTCCTGGGCCACCATATCGTCAACCTCCTCCTGCGCGACTACAAATGCTCGGTATCCGTCATTGACCTGCGCTGCAACCACAACCGCCGGCCCGACACCGATGGTGTTCAGTACTTCGAGGCAGACATCACCGACGCCTCCAAAGTCACGACTATCTTCAACGAAGTCCGCCCTGACGCTGTCATCCACACCGCATCCCCTGCCCCGCAAGCAGAAAGCAAGGTCAGCAATTCGCTGTACAAGAAGGTCAACATAGACGGGACACAGGTCATTGTTGATGCCTGCAACAATGCCGGCGTCAAGGCACTGGTGTACACGAGCTCTGCCAGCGTGGCGAGTGACAACGTCAATGACCTGATCAACGCCGATGAGCGGTGGCCTGTCCCCAGGGGGAAGGACCAGACAGAGTACTATTCCGAGACCAAGGTATGTCAAACCTGGAAGCTACACACGGGGGGCACTGGCAGTATACTGATTGTTTCAACAGGCCGCAGCCGAGGAGATCGCCATCAAGGCAAACCGCGCTAATGGCTCCAAGCTCCTGACCACCGCCATCCGGCCCGCCGGCATAGTTGGCGAGGGCGACACCATGGCGCTGCACCACATCATCAAGGCCTACAGGACCGGCAAGACGGCGGCGCAGCTCGGCGACAACAACAACCTCTTCGACTTCACCTACGTCGAGAACGTCGCCCACGGCCACATCCTCGCCCTGCGCGCGCTGCTGGTCACGTACGCCAGCAAGACCCAGCCCCTTGACCACGAGAAGGTCGACGGCGAGGTCTTCATCATCACAAACGACAGCCCGACGTACTTTTGGGACTTCTGCCGCGTCATCTGGAACGCGGCTGGGTCGCCGCTCGGGAAGGACCACGTGTGGGTTATCCCCAAGGACCTGGGTATTGTCATTGGCTTCCTGAGCGAGACGTTCTTCGCCATCATCAGGAAACCGCCCACCTTCACTCGCCAGAGGTGTATTTACTCGTGCATGACGAGGTACTTCTGCATCGATAAGGCGAAAAGGAGGCTAGGTTACAAGCCTCTTGTCAGTCTGGAGGAAGGGTTAAGAAAGTCGGTCAAGTGGACCTTGGAGCAGGAGGCTCTTGGTAACATCCAGAAATGAGACAAAAGAGCCCGAGTCAAGTAACCTGCTTTATTCAAGCGCCTGGTCTGTCCTGTTGGACATGTATGAACTTTGTAATCATCTTCTTGTACATAATGCACACAACCTACACCACACGCATGGGGTTGAGGCCGGACAGTTGCAATCGCACACAGCATCACCAGAGTTTCAGAGGGTCCGCAATGTGTGTTACATGTGGCGAAAGCCGGAGTACTACTGACTTGGCTGCTAAAATTGCATGGCCAGCAGCTATATGACCGCAACTGTAGCAACAGTGCACACTGTCCTCAGGCAGTAAGTGCCGGCTAAGGATCCTCTATGCTTCTGCGAACGGGTCGATGGGCCTGCCAGGCCCATAGATTTCACCGGCAGGAACTCGTCTGTATCAACACCCCTCCACATCCAAGCTCATCCCCTTCCCTCCAACCTCTCTTTCTTCGGCAATAATAAAAAGGGAACCAGCCAGTTTCTCCTTTTGGTCACACTCGCTCAGTGAAAAACATATAGAAACTGGATCCACGGGAAGATGGAGGGAAAATAGAACCAAAGCAGAAGTGAATATGGGACACGACCGCCTTGTGTTTTTTTTTGTCGAATAGAAGCCATGCGCGCATGTAACCGTAAGATCGTTCACATCCCCCTTTTATTTTTTTCTTGCTTTCCACTCAAAAGGGGGGGGGGGAGAGACACGCACGCAGGAATGTGGCAACAAAAACAAAAAGGTGTTCTGGTCGCTATGGCCAAGAAAGATTTGGGAATGTAGAAGTAGAACGAAAGATGATGAGAAAGTAAAAAGTCGGAGCACAATGGAACGAACGCCGTCCAGCGATGCTTTGGATATGACCCCCCACTGTCCCTGCCAAGCTAAGCCGTGCATACTCTACTTTCAACGGATTATAAACAGCCTCATGTGTCCTGTGGGTGGCAGAAAGCGGGCTCTCGAAGGGTGGTAGAGAAAGAGCTATAGGCGAGGACCTCAAGCTGCAGCACTCTGCCCTACCCTGAACCGCCAACACCGACCGAGTTGTTCGGCCGCCCGTGATACGACCGTCGGTGGTCTCCCGAGTCAGAGCCATCAAAGGAGCTGCCATACGCCGGCTGCTGTGTCTCGTCTGGGTTCCGCCACCTAGGCGGAGTGCTTGGGTTCGATGGCTGGGAAAAGGAAGCATTGGGCTCCTGTAAGCCGGGCAGCCGTGTAGCCTCAGGATCGGTCTCTACCCTTCTAGCGAGAGGCCGGGTTGGATTCATGTCGCTTGCGTCACCAAGGACGCCGTGACCGCCATTCACCCTTCCACCATAGCGCTTCAGGATCTCCTTGGTGGTGATGTCGCTATCCTTGCCCTCCTTGTATGTCGGGTCATTCAGAACGTCGACGAAGTTGTCGGGTACCTAACGTCGTATTAGCCAAATTCAAGCTGCGAGGTACTCTTTTACTCACCAGACACATAGACTCCACGTCGTTTATCAGCGTCTCAACCACGTTGATCGCTAGCATGGGCTCGCTGTCGAGAGCTGGTCCTTTCATGGGGTTATAAAGGATGTTTGGTGCAATGACGGTTGCGAGATTCTTGACGTCCATCTTTGATCCTGATTCGTCATCGACCTGGTGGAAATTTCCGGCCCATTTCAGGAAAGACAGGAGGACCTCCAAGCAGTCCCTGTGGCACTTTGGAAGGAGACAGCATACTAAGTGAATGCACTGCCGTCTCTTGTCATCATCTGGGAGCTTGGCTGCACAAACCCACAGCCTGTAGAGTTTGTTGGTCATGAGAGGGTCTGGCATCTCTCGGAGGTATTTCTTCAGCAGAGCTGCGACCTGCACGACGGGCTGAGCCATCAAGTTGATGTTGTCGCAGCCTTCGCGGTCAATCTTTTCGACCAGTTCCGAAAGCTTCTTGATGTTTCCATTCTTCCGGAAAACACCTTCCACGGAAAGGTCCATCTGCCTCATGGTGGATATCAGGTCATCAATGATGGCGGGTACTCGAAGGGTTGTTCCTCCAATGCAATCAGTGGACTCTGCGCCGTCCCTTTCGATGACCATCTCGAGCGGAACACCGAAGACGCCCTTCTTCTTGATTCCTTTCCTTGAATCATTCTTGAACGCCTTTCCAAACTTGTTCCAGAATGTCGCTGGTTTCTTGGATTCGATCAGGTTAAGCAGCTCTTCAAGTGTGAACTCATCTTGGACCATGGGGTGCATGGTAAGGACAGCCAGATGGCGGGCGATGAAGTACTCCATGGGTGATAGCTCGGAGAAGTATTTCCTTCCACCTCGCTGCGGTGAAGGCTCTCCATATCCAGGCTCGCCAGCGCGGCCTGCTGATCTCGACCTCTGGTTTGCACCCATGAAAGGCTCAGTCGCTGGTGACCTAAACAGCTCTTGGCGTCCTGGTTTGAAAGCCGGGCGTTGTTCGCGGGCTTGCTCAGCGGCAACGATACGAGGAATGTCGTCCAGAGTCAGGGCATCTTGGTGGCCGAACATCAGGTCGGAGCCACCCTCCTCGCCGGGGGCTTGATCCTCCTCGATGCGTTGACTCTGCATATTACCACCACCTTCCACTCCAGGGTCATCCATGAGACGTGACGCTCGCGCTTTTCTAAAGCTCGCCGACAAGTGCTTATCAAGACGCGTGCTCCTCAAGCGACGAACATCGTTCAGAGTGTTTTCGTATGACGATTCCCGATGGTGCTCCCGATCTCCAGCATAAGACTTGGATCGCGAGTCTAATTGAAGACGAGGCACGTCGCCTGGTCCATGCGCGTTGGTCGGGTCATATTCGTTCACTGAGGCCTCATCCAGAGCAGACAATGCGCCAGTGCTCTTCAGTATATCCAATAGTCTGGCGAGTGCCACTTGAAGCAGGAAGACGTACTGCTGTAGCTTGGTTATCCGCTCGAAGGGGGGTGCCGAGTCTGAACTGTACGACTCGCAACCGCTGCAGAAAATCTTTTGGTCGTAGGTGTTGAGTCGAGCATCCTCAGGGTTTCTGCCAAGCTCCTTGCCACATCTCGTGCAACTTACGCAAGCTATATGCCACCTCTTCTCACCGTTTTTGGCACACTCGTCTTCAACAGGTTTCCGGCATAGGACGCATTGGTCGGACTCATTGGCGGCTAGCCGCGACATGGCAGCAGTGATCTGTAAGGATCCATCGTCGTTCTTGAGGGTTTCCAGGGCGCCCAGGTCGTCGAGAAAGGCGTAGAGGCCCTCCACATTGGTCTGATCCTTTTCTATTCGGAGTGCGCCTTGCAAGCAGATGCGGATGAGTAGTTTGAGATAATGAGCAAGACCGGTTACCAAGGATAAAAGCTCCTGGGTAACGCCAAGCTTGTGCGCATTCTTATCTTGCGTCTTAGACAAGAGGGAGAAGAATTGCACAATCTTCTTGCAAAGGAGCTTCGCTTCTCTCGAGTATGATAGAGCTGTCCAGATCTTAGCATCAGTGAGTGACAGCGATGGTGGAGTGAGCTTACGTTTCATTTCTAGCCGCTGCATGGTCTCATCCAGCCTGTCAGCAGATCTAAAAAGAATGTCGACATGCCAAATGAACCTCTTTGCGACAACCACACCGTCGACGTATGCTCCATTGCTCACATGAAGCAACATGTCGGATATACAGGCGGCAGAGGATTCCTCGAAGGTCGAGAGGACACTCCATATGCGGTAGACCTTCTCTTCCATCCTCTCCTCCTCTTCCCGCACCTTGTCGCGAGTCTTTTCATCATCTGGGGGAGGTTCTTCATCTGCGACGTCGCTGGGCGTGGCCAGTCGCACGTTCCAGAACTTGTGGATCATGTAACATTCCGGATGCCAATGCTGGTTTTGCCCGTTACGGAAGATCTCGACAAACTGCTTAAGTATTGCCGTATGACAGCCGCTACACTTCTGGGCGAACTGGGTAGAGTAGTGGTAGTGGCAGTAGACTTGTGAATCATGCTCGTAGTAGCTGTCTTGGGCACCGAAGACTGTTGAACAAAGCGAGCAGGTGAAGTGGTCGACGTGGTATTTTCGCTCGAGTGCTGTGATGTAAGACCCACGGAGGGCGCCACCACATTGGTAGCAGAGCAGACCAAGCCGTCGGAAGTAGTCTGTTTCGCAGAGAGGATATTGCCCCTGACCGTCATCGTCATCTGCCGGGAAGAATTTGGAGGCCACTATCTGTCCGCAATCCTATAAAATACAAAACGTTAGTTCACGGTCCGGCTTTCAGTCGGATTACTTCACCCACCCGGCATTTGAAGCAGTCGAGGTGGAAAGTCCCGTCCAGGGCGCGCACGAACTGCCCTGTAAGGGGCTCACCACACTTTTTGCAGATGCGCTGTCCTCCACTCGCTTGTCTCCCATTTCGTCCTCTCGACCTGTTCCGCTCTTGGCTCTGCCGCGAGTCCCCTTCGTCATCCCAGCTGCGGTCGCCGGCCATGGCAGAGGGGGACAGGGAGGGTCGTCGGCCATCGCGAGGGGCTCCGTTCTGCCGTGGCGGTCGATAAGGGGAGTAGGTCCTCGAGTCGTCAGTTGTAAAACTCCGCTCGGGTGTTCGATGTCTTGCAGGGCGATCGCCAGGGGGGCCGCCTTCATAGTCGGGCCCCAACATGGTGACCCGCTCTGCCTTGTGCTACCCGTCTCTTTCTTTCCTCCACTGCGGAATCGTAGGCGAGTAAAATTTATGGTCTTCTGGGGGGTATTGAGCCCGCTGTCTCGGGATGCAGCTCACAAAGGGTCGGGAACAGACCAGCGTCGTCTCTGTGGCATGGAAGTCTTGGAGCCACGGTGGTCGCGCCAGCCTCGGCAGGGCGTGTCGCAAACCGTTGTAGCCTGGTGTAGTCGATCGCCCGGAGTGTCAAATGCGGGCTGTTCGCAGTCCCTGGTGAAGCGGTCCTTCTGACAGGAATTATTGGGGCTTGGGGGCTGTCGCTGGCATCACTGGGAGGGAGCGGGGGGGCCTGTGAGGGTGGCCGCCGCCGACGAGGACAGTTCAACGACCGTCTTGGCGCCAGGAATGGAAGGGGCGTGTGGGTGCAGGCCGGTAAGGGTCGAGGGCTCGACACGGAGTTGGGAACTGTGGCAGTTGATGAGACAAGTTGAATTTGTGGTGCGATTCGAAAAGTCACGGTTGGTCCGTCGAGGAAGAAGCGATCGACAAGTCCCCGCCTGTGGTAGCGAAGCGTAATTTCAAAGGTACGGTCCGTAAATGACGGCTTCCTGCGCACTAGCTGGATAGGAGTCAAGGTTGGCCGGTATGTGTGTGGGCGAGGGGGGCCGAGGCGAGGGCGAGGGCATGAACAGCAGAAGCGTAGGTAAAAGCACAAAAACAAAACTCCCCTGTCAATGCTGACGACAACGACAACAACAGACGAGACTCGGGAGGGGGGGGATATGGTGGAAAGGGGAGGTGTGAAAGAGATGGACAAGTGTGATGCAGTCCGTCAGAGAGAGTGTGTGTCTGCCCGCCTGTCATTCAGCGAGCGGTTCGCAGTCGTTCAGCGAGCGGTTCGTAGTACGGAGGCACACCAGCAGCAGAGCAGCACGTAGGCTATCTGGGTAAAGTACCTAGGCAGGGAGTCTGGTAGGTAAAACCGTCCGGCGTCTGGACGAGACGTGACAGCCCCAGCCCCAGCACACTTGCTTTGGGCGCGCCCGGGTGGAGCAGGTAGACAGGTACTTGAAATTGCAGGTCCAATTGTAAGGCCCCAGCCCTGCCATTGGCTCCCCGCCCGGCGCCCCTTGTGCCCATAAAGACCACCTGTGGGCAATGTTGTTCCCACCTGCATGGCTACCTCCCGCGGTTGGGTACCTATATAGATTCCAGGAGGGCATTGATCATGTACTCAGGAACCCCTTGTACATGGAGACCATCCCGAGGTCCCAAAGGGCGCACAGGGTGCAGTGCACCCTGCACCCGACCCAACGGCTCCTTTGGAAACAAATCGCTTCACTGCTCAGATCAGAGTCTGCAGGTCTCTAACAAAAAAGAATTTTAAAGAATTTAAAAAATTTGGCTGTCTTGCAATCTGGTGAGGTGCTGCCAGGTAGCATGCTCGATTGATTGAACGCGCTACCAGCCCTAGGACGTATTTTGATGTCTGCTACTTGGCTACTTGTGGAAGAGGAGGGAGTCCCAGAAAAGAAAAGAAAAGAAGAAGGGGGAAAAGAAATCGAACACAAAGGAAACAAAATAATAATAAATCGAATGTACTCCTTCGCTATACATCCCAACCCGCTCGCAGAAACCTGACAAACCCCATGTGTTACATTCCTGCCGTGCAAAACAAGTCCTGATGAGTGGCCGCTGCGTATTATTGGTCTCACTTCCCTTGGACCAGCTGTCGGATTCTCTTTTCAATGACATCCCTCCCATCCAGCGTCTTCCACACCTGGTGAGGAGCCTTGTTGACAATGTCCCAATCGTGCAAGTTCTCAGTCAGATGGGTGAGATCTCGCTGCTTGCCCTCCCACGCGCTGTCAGTGCGGAGCTTGATCGCCGAGCTGATCACCACAAGAGGCACATCTGGAACTTGAATGGCTCGGCTTGAGGCAACGTCCCGCTTTGTTAGGGAGTCGGCCACCAGGCTCTCCTGCAGTTTGGCAAGAATCCGCTTCCCTGTCTGGTATGAGGCTCTCCCGTAGACTCGGTCCTCGCTCGTACGGCCGTTGAAGAGGGCCCCCGGGATGCGGTCGAGGCCAAGAGGAGACAGAACTCCTCTCAGCCAGAGCGTGAAGCCCCTCCCAGGAGTGCCGAGGCGGTAGAGGAGGTCCTCATGCAACGGGTCGATCAACACGAGACCCTTGACCTCCTTGCCATGTCGCGCGGAAAACACACGCGAGTAGATGGATCCAATGCCGGCGCTGGCGAGAATCCAAGGCCCTGTCTCACCGGCACGGGCGAGTGCTTCGCTCAAAGCGTCTGTGGCCTGGCTAGCAGAGAAAGGCGACGGCGCCGTGTCGCTCTGTGATGCTGTCAGTTTTGGTCGATGCAGCATGTTATACGAGGCATTTGACTTACCCATGCCATCCCAGGCCGATCTGCGAAACAGTACCTGCTAAAGGACCCGTTTTGCAGAGCGTTGTCTGCAAATTGCCAGAGCCCGTCCTCCACTGAGTCTTCTCCGCCTTCGAAAAGCACAGTCGGCACCTTATTTCCCTTGTGGTCCGTTTCGTTGCCACGACAGTACAGGTGGATCTGGTATTTGTCACCGTCCACCCAATATAGGTCTCCTGGGGCCGCTACCTTGGCGTCCACGGCCCTCAGGATAAGAGTAAATGTTAGGAGCAACGCGACGACGGCCAGCACGGCGAACCCGATCGTCGCGAGAAGCACCCGAGTCCACTCTAGAAGGGTCCGACGGGGCTCTTCACGGCCCGTCAGCCTTTCCTCCTCCTCCCTCTTTCCCCACTTGACGATCCGGTCGGCGGATAACGACCAGACCGCCATCAAAAGCGCCCAAACAACGCTCGCGATGCCTGTCCATGCCTCCTCATGCCTGGTCTTTTCGACAGCCACGGTGATGATCACATTGGCGAGCAACAGTACGGAGGCGACTGCAGAAAGGATCCGGGCTGCCTTTGACGGGGCGGCAAAGAACAGGAGGGTCACAATCAACGTGGACAAGGCAATGCTGGAATAGCTGAAACCGAAGAAGCCTGACCCTCTCGTGGACAAGCCGGGAGGTGACACGAAGAGGGACACTAGCTGCAGCACCCACCAAAGGAAAGTGATGATTGCGAAGAATATGGTAAGGTATCTGGTAAAGCGAACGGTGAACAAGTTGTATGGAGACACCGCTGGATCGTCCGGGCTGAGATATCCCGGCCTGTTTCCGCCGTCAACCCTGTTCGGGAGCAGACGCGTGTGCTCGTCCGGCGCTGGCCCGTCGTCGTGGGACTCCGAGTGTCTGCCCTCGGAGGAGCCCTCGTTGTCGTCTCTTCTTCCAAATGCTCGCTTCATGGTGCCGAGGGGAGTAAGGTGTCTCAAGTTGACGTCTCGACAGCCGTCTCCGCGAGGCAGGTGTTCAATGACCGGTGGTGGCAGATGAGCCAACAAGTCAAATGGATGGGCCGGCCTGGTCTTCCCTCCTTTCTGCGTAGAATGCTAGCATCATCTGGACTTGAGTGTTTCCGGCGCGACATCTTCTCCTTTATAGAGCAACAATGGTGCAGACTCACCATCGCCACAGACAGCCCCAATGACGTAGGTCGATGCGCACCATCGTCTAGCGTGCACTAAGCCTAGCCGTTTAGGTGTAATGGGCTTAGGTCTAGAGCTGAAGCTCTACAGTGCTTGGCTGGCAATCTGAGAGATCAGATTGTTACGTATCTTGTGGCTTAATACCTAGGTAGTCACGGTAGTTAGTGCTGCATACACAGGCACCTCACAGCTTACAGCTTATGCATGCCAGGTGTTGGTGAAGCCAATTGGGGTCGAAGCAAAAGATGCATCGTACCTAGGCAGGTCGAGACAGGTCGAGACAGGTCGATGGTTCAGCCATACCTAGGTGCGCTTGCTTATAAGCATAGAACCCCCTATCAGGTGCACCACCTGTAGACGCCAGCCAGCCTCTAGCCCCCCTGTGGGGTCGGCCTCGAGGTCGGCCTACAATGCAATGCGTATGATAGTAATCCTGGTTCTATCCAATAATAGGTTTCAGACAACATCCCCAAAACTTGTTATGAAGCACATTGGGAAATTAAGCTTGATTTATCTATTATGTTTTGTTTATCCACTGTTTTTTATTTATTTCATATTCCAGTTATAGAGCAGGTCCTCTTTATTTTCACAGCGCTGCCTAAACAAGACTAGACACAAGTACAAGAGCATGATGTACAAGCCAGCTACACGCGCCAACACTCGAGACACGTTCACGAGATTTGCTCACCGGAGTGCACCGTCTTCTTAATGTAGTTCAGAGCACTCCCAGCCCTAAGCTACTCAATCTGGTTCGCCTCGAAAGTGTGGTTCAGCAGCGCATTCCACACGCCTCCCTCCTGCTTCCTGACCTCCATCTGCACCTGGCCGCCACGCGCCAGCTCACCGTCCTCGACGCCCCTGAGCGTGATCCGGTCGCCCTCACAGATGCGGTCATAGTCCGCCGGGTCCGCAAACGTCAACGGCAACATGCCCTGCTTCTTGAGGTTGGTCTCGTGGATGCGGGCAAAGCCCCTGGCGATCACAGCGACGGCACCCAGGAAGCACGGCTCCAGCGCGGTGTGCTCGCGGCTGTTGCCCTCGCCGTAGTTGGCGTCGCCGATGATACGCCACCGCACGCCTTGGCCGCGGAGGTTGAGCGCCACCTCGGGGAGGGGTTTGATGGCGGCGCCGTCGGTGGGGTCGCGAGTGTGGCCGATCATCTCAAGGGTGTGGGCGTCAGGGAGGAAGGCACTGGTTGCGCCCAAGAGCAGGTTGTTGCTGATGTTTTGAAGGTGGCCGCGGTATTTGTACCAAGGGCCCGCCGGGGATATATGGTCTGTCGTGCACTTGCCTTGTACCTTGATGATGATGTGCACAGAAGGAGGCATGGCCGATAGTCCAGAGCTGGAAGGGCTGGAGCAGCTGTAGGCGGTCGCTATTGGGATCAATATCAACACTTAGGTGAGAGGTGTCAAGAAAGGACAGGGTGCTGAAAGCGATCCTCGCCGATCTCGAAGACAGCGGGAACCTCGTCGGCTGTAGGTGGGGGAGAAGCGAAAAGATGTCTGAGTTTCAGTAGCGGTGTTGTGAACGGAGGGAAGGTCGGTTGTCAGGGTTGAACTCGAGGTTTCCACTAAAAGCAAAGGTAGTGGCAAGCTCGGGGGATGTGACGAAGGAGTGGGTGCCGGGGTTGCTGTCGTGGCGGGCGCGGAAATTCCGGTTGAAACTGGACACGACGCTGTTCTTCTCAGCGCCCTTGACATCGACATCGTGACGATCCCACTGTCCAACGCAGGGCCCGCACGAGTTGGTCATGACCGTGGCACCGGCTTGCCTCAGACCCTCGAGGATGCCAGCTGCTTCAGCAGTCGCACGGATCGACTCACTTCCTGGGCTCACGAGAGATGGAGTTTTGAACTTGGAGAGGCCGGCCGCCTTAGCCTGCAGGACGAGATTCCGGACCTTCTCGAGATCCTCATACGAACTATTAGTGCAGCTTCCCACCATGCTGGCGCTGATCTCGCGTGGCCAGGCGCTCTCCGAGACGTCCTTCTTGGACCGTGATTGAGCTCGTTCGTCTGAATATTTCATATAAGAAGCTCGATTCGGCTGCTGGATGGCAACTGAGCTCTGCTCTTCTCCGGACAAGCTCGCTGTCAGGCCGCGCCAGCGCACTTGTTCCTCCTCCATCTACCTATCTACCCTACGCAACTACAGACGGCCACCATGGATAGCAAGGAGGATATTGCCAATGACAAGGTGGAACATGCAGAGTCAAAGCTCCCGACCAAGCCTGTCCAAGACGAGGCATGGCTCGCAGCTGAGAAAAGTCTTGTTCGCAAGCTGGACTTGACCCTTATGCCCATGGTCTGGATTCTGTATCTGTTCAATTATCTGGACAGAAAGAACATAATGTATGATTTTCCCCGTCTTTTTCGAACTACTAAGTTCCTGCTAACATCAAATGCTCCGTCTTACGGTCAGGCCCGATTGAACAGCTTCGAGGAAGACCTTGGTCTTAAAGGCAACGAATTTAACACGGCCGTCTCGATTCTTGATGTCAGCTACATGTTGACCCAACTCCCCAGGTCCGCAATACTTGCCCAAAGCCACGAGATGCTGGCCAGTTCAGAGCGCTGACAATTTTCTGCAGTACATAGTAATATGTTGCTCACGCGGACAAGGCCCTCCCTCTATATCCCGGCCTGGTCAGCGCTGTGGAGTGTCATCTCAGCCTGTACCGCAGCTGCGCAGAACCACTCACATCTCATCGCCATCCGCTTCATCCTCGGTATCGCAGAGGCACCTTTCTTTCCGGGAGCAATGTACCTCCTCAGCTGCTGGTATCCCAAGCGCCAGATCACCCGTCGCGCCGCAGTCCTACACTCCGGACTTATCCTCGCCACTGCCTTCTCTGGCCTGTTTGCTGCTGGTATCTTCGAGGGTCTGGACGGCAAGCGAGGACTGGCAGGGTGGCAGTGGCTCTTTGTAATAGAAGGGGCTGGATCGTTCGTGGTAGCAACGCTGGGCTCCGCGCTTCTGCCTGACTACCCGGGCCAGAAATCCGGTATGTGCAAGTGGCTGCTTAACGATATGGAGCAGAAGGTCGCCCAGCAGCGAATGCTTCTTGACAGAGCTGGGCAGCCCGAGGCGGAAGGCATTGCCTGTTCGGGGGTGCGGTCGGCCGTAAAGGACATTCGTATGTGGGTTTTCGTAAGTCACCCTCGATTTCTCCCCAATTCAGTTTAATTATGTTTTCTTTTGGATGGTTGCTAACATGAGGCTTCAATTATCAGACTCTTATGCTTCTGGCCAACCACAGCACCTACGGATTCAACAGCTTGTTCCCGACCATTGTCAAGGGTTTCAAGCTCGGCAACAACACTCTTACGCTCGTCCTCACTGCGCCACCCTACCTTGTCGCCATATGCGTGGCCTTCGATGTCGCTTGATCCAGCGACTCGCGCATGGAGCGCGGCTACCATATTTCCGTGCCCCGAGCTGTTGCGTGTATAAGTTCCATCATCAGCGTCGCGACACTCGACAAAGCAGCGCGATATACTGCCGCCTTTCTGTACATATGCGGGTGTTTCTCGTCTAATGCCATGGTGTTCACCTGGGCAGTTAATACGCTCAGCGAGACGCCTGAGCAGAGGGCATATTCTTCTGCCATCATAAATGTTGTGTCTCAGCTGGGAAACATTTACAGCCCGTACTTTTTCCCCAGCTCGGATGGGCCACGCTATACTATCGCTATGCTTCTCATGATGGCATTCTCGGCCATGAGTGTTGTAACGTGTGTGGCTATGAAGTTCCTGCTGATAAGGCAGAATGAGAGATTGCTGGAGGTAGGAGAGACTAGGCTCTATATGCTGTGATAGGCCAGATCAATGCCGTTGAGGTACCCATAGAATTCTTACATGTCATCAATGAACACCAGCTGTATATCAATCTGTCGGTCCAATCACAGTGAGTTTGTTGGACACACATCACAGAGATTTGCTATATCAGGAGCCTGCCTAGGGTATCTTGCCCCTTGCTCGAGTTTGGGGGTGATCTCTACATTATTAACAATATCTACAGCCTTGGCACGGTCAAGCAATGAAACTTGGGGTGTGAATTTTGGTCAAGGGCTCTGACATCCACAAGCATTTGAGCTGCTTCTGCGCCCAGGTAATAATAATGTTTTCTAGTACCGCCTTTAATCTATAGCAATATAAACATCCAGAAGTTTGACTTTTACTTTTGTACATTTACCGGAGCTAATATGAGAGCCAGAGTAACTGTCTAGATCAAGTTGTATGTAAAGACGGTAGAGGGTTGAGGCCTCGTACTGACATAATATTTAGAAGAGAAAGAAAACAGTTTAAGACAATTTTGATACAGTCACCACTCTACACTGCTAAAAAAAAAACTGGGCAGCAAGCGTCCCAGCCTTGGTTGCAGCCTGTGCTGAATTTCTGTGCTCATGTGATTCCTTTACCTACTTTCTTCAGAAGCGCCGATGCTTCAAGCTACGTGCAGTGGTGGCTGCTTGGTGCGTCCCACACGAAAGAGGCTGATCATGAAGCTGTGCCATTAAATGGTCTGCATCCAGCAGTCATCCCGTTGTTCAGCCTTGATATCCCCGTATTGCCTGCGAAGGCGTTTGCATTTTACTCGCCTCGGCACCAACGCGTGCAAGTGCACCATGTGGTCAACATGTGCATTAATTTACCCCTGACCTGGCCAGCATTCACTTGATCCGATCTGGAACAAAGATGCTTCACTAATACCAAGAATTGCCTCAGCCAGGTCGTTTTTTTTGCGTTGCCCGAACGTTGGAGCTTACGAGCCCTGTAGGTTGGGGCATTCGGAAGATTGGATGGATTCATGGGTCGAACGTGTTGCTCATCCGGGTGCACGGGGAGACAGTGGTGCTGACTTCGGCTTCCAGACCGGTTCTGACGAGGTTGTCGAGTAAGACTGTGTGCTGCGAGAGGCAGATGAGTTCGGGCCAGCCTGCCGCATCCGGCTCTTCCTCCTCGCTGCCGCGAGCTCCTCGGGATCCGGTCCAGGCCCCGCTGGCTTTATTGCTTCCTTCGGTATTGTTGTTGCAGGGACGCTATGTGCCAAGTTAGCGCTCCAGTGTTACTGGGTGCAGATACAAGTTTATCTACTGCCATGACCATAGGCACCCCTTCAGAGGTTTGCGGGCGCAAATGATATTACATACTGCAGTTTCGTGCTTGCCTGGGGATCGTTGCGGGAGATCCCATTGTTCTTGTACATTTTCTTCTTATGCTGCTCAAATGCTTGCCCCGAAGGCTCGCTCACCGCGACCCATGATTTGAGTTGGGACAGCCAGCGAGCTACACCACTTATCCTCTGCGCTTTGTTGGCTGTCTGACTGGCTTCGCGACCCATGTTCTGGCTCACGGGGCAGAAGGCGAGAAGACATAAAGCCAGGTTACCCAGTGCCCTGACGACGCCAGGGCCTTCGGATAAGCGTCCAGCTCCCGCGGAGCTGCCACGTGAAAGACCGTGTAAGATGTCGGAGATGGATATGGATTTGTCTTGTGGGCAAACTGGTCGGAGTCCTCGCTGCAGGGTTGGGATCCAGACCAGCCGGTCGCTTGCGCAGATTGGTCAATTATGACAGCTTAGAGCTTAGAGCTTGAAACGCTCGCAGGTTGCGAGCGACTTGCGATGTTGAGATATTTGCTTCACGATCTGGCAGATGCTGTGTGACGGTGGCACTTGTCGGCCCTTTTTGGAGGGTAATAATGGAACGCGAAGAGAATGACCAGGTCTTGCAGAGAATGAGGCACGGATTGATCCAGAACTTGCCCCCTGTTTTCTCGAAAGAGAGGTGTTGATGGCTTTGGAAGATTACATCGTCTTGAATACTAGACTCTAGGCTCGCTGGAAACAGAGTGAGTACTGCAACGAGCGAGGCCGAAGGAGAGAGAAGATCAGGAAGAACGACCACTCGAATGAACGCCACCGAGAAAACCCAGTAATCCCAAGCCTCGGGTCTCTGGATATGAGCGGGAAAATAGTTTATTAGTGGAGGGTAACATCCTGTCCGATGAGAAAGCCTGCGGAGGCACGCCTACTGTGGACTAGAACCATGTCCCTACTCATTTACCTAGGCAGACCCCGCGCGTCATCGCGTGCCAGGAGTACGTCGCCCAAGCAGCTTCCCGAAACCAGGCGGAAGCCACCCTGCAGCGGGGAACGATGAGGATATCCTGAGCCAGAGGAGACCATTTCGGTTGCCCAAGCTGCAATGTGTGAGGGACAGCAATTCTGCAGTGCCCTCGGAGCTCGGAGAGTAATCCTGAGGCTCGTTCCTGGATTCTGATGCGATTGTGACTTGGCAGCCTGGGCTCAGTAGAGAAACCACAATGGGTGGCGCCAGGAGCCTGGTGCCTACATTAGAAGCGCCCAGCCGACCCGAGATGCCACATGCTTCTAGGGCCCTTTCTCGGCTGCTGCGACGACATGGGCTGGGCCTGGCTTGTAGGCACTATCGCCCTGCAATGCTTGTATACTAATTCCAAGGATACGGGGACAAGTGCGACAACGCCACGTTGTTATGAGCACTCCGGCCGCCACGAAAGCTCGCCACGTGTGTTGAAAGGCCGCAATGGCTTGGCTCCATTGTTGTCGGGATGGTATCGAGCAACTGAATGCTGCGCCCTGAAAATAATCAGCAACCACCTGAGTTTGGCGGTTACTTGTCCTGCAGCTGGCAGGGATCTCAGCGCTTGGAACGGGTAGGTACTCGACACGAAGTAGACTACTGTGTATTCCCCAGAAAGGATGCTGTCCGACTGTTGGGACCTCTGCAAGCTGTCGCAAGTGCTGCCACGCTGTGCCGCGGTCCGGTGCAGACAGAATCCCCAGGGATCCCACAGCTCAGCAGATGGAGGTCATCGGTGGCTGGCTATCCACTACAGCAGTACTGATGGTAGACCAGTAATGCGGGTTGGTCAGCAGGTTGGAATTTGGTCCAAGGCTCGCAATAAGCCCTTCCAATGGTCCTGTGCCGGACCCCTCCTGATTGTGGCTCTCCTCCGGGCCCGGGTCCCGCTCCCCTATGGCGGGCGCCGCTCTGTTCAGCTTTCTAGTTGGCCCCCGCCAAGGACACCCCTTACCCACTTCCCCCCGTCACAATAGGGCTCGCAGGTACCTCAAAGATTTGCTGTTATTCAGAGTTTATACGCCGTAGTTGGTCGTTGCTCGTGTGACTAGAAGGGCGTGGCAGTCAATTTCTACGGAGGCACCCCGAATGCCCGGTGTACCCATGCATATTTGTTAGAACAGGAGTTGGAAAGCGAGCAGGATGTGCTCTTTCGAAAACGGTGGAAGGAAACTAGCACACATGGTGCAAGTCTATATATGTCGTGCTTGTCCCTTAATTTTTCTTCTTTCTCTGGCCCCCTTTTTTTTTTTGTATTTTTATTTATTTAGAGGGGCTGTTTTCTGGAATTGGACCCCACATTCCCACATGCACCTGCATCGTGCCGTGGATAGAATCCCTGCGCCCGCCTTCCCTGTCGATCTGCACGTCACTCTAAACCTTACACTGACTGCCTGCTGCCTTACCAAGAGTAGGTCGAGGTCAAGGCCCCAGTTGGCACCTCGCTTCGTCTATTCATCTTTTGATATCTGCCAACAAAACTTCGCGACTGAATATGGCCGGACACAAAACACAGACGGCATCACAGGGCGCTTCCCCTTCCAGACAGGCCGAGCCGGCCGCACCAGTCCCGGAACCCCTCTCACCTCAGTTCAGGCCTATCCACTCAACCACGCCCATCCCGCCACCAACCATCCCCACCTTCAACCGCCAGACATTCACTCATAAGCAGCATCCGCCACAGGTTGAGACCATTCCACAGCCGCCGCCACCAGAGCCTGTGGACTTCAACGAAAATGTGGACGTGATCGCACTGGAGTCGGCCATCCTGCTCCTGCAGAGGCAGAAGCAACAGGCCGAGGAGGACATCCGCCAGCTGCAGCGCATCAAGCACGAGGCTGTCAGGAAGCCGGCCGAGTTCGTGCAGGACTTGGCAAGTGGGAAGGTCGGGCAAGGGCCTCAGGGGCCGGCGCCCAATAGCCGCGGTGGGGATGATGACGAGGACGAGGACGAGGATGAGGACGACGACGACGACAAGGACAGCGATTCTGAGATGGAGGACCGAGATGGCGGGGAGCCGTCCGGCAGCGGCCTCGGGCCCTCACCAATGAAAGCATCAGGCAAAGGCAAGGCCGCCGCCGCAGCACCACAGCCAAGGCCACAACAACCACAACCATCATGGACAAACCTGCCGACACCGCAGGACGTGGTGCGCATGCCTGCCATAAACTGGTCTAAGTACGCCGTCGTGGGCGAGTCGCTCGACAAGCTGCACAATGAGCAGCTCTCGAGGCCTACGCTGGGCATGCCGGCTGCGGTGGGCGCGGACGGGAAGGCGTACGAGTTCAAGGGCGAGCCGAACCCGGACGACGGCAAGAAGTCTGTTGGGATCGCCGCGCCGTATGATCCCTTACACGACAAGATCAAGAAACCTCGCAAGTGAGGAGATGTCTTGCACATGCTTTAGTGTAATGGAATAGAAGATACCCAACAATATTCCCCGCCCCCAACAACAACGATGACAATTTTAGAATCATGCTGGGCAATTTAGTGACTCGGACATGCTGTCACGTAACTGCATGACAAAATTCAACAATTCTTCGTTTCTCTTCCCAATTGCAACTCGTGTGATTAGCTTCACTCTCACACGCGCGCTCATCCAACCAGGCTATTGGTTACGGATAATAAACAAATCTCGGCGGGGACTGAAGAACTGGTTTGCATAATGCGAACTTTTCGATATTATGAAAGGCCAGGAGCTCTACTGTAACCACCAAGTCTTTCCTTGGGTCCTTTCCAATATTCACTCTGATCCGGAGAACTCGCCAGGGACTTGTGTACACATGTACGGCTGCTCTTCTGCGAGGTCAGGCAAACTGCACAAATAGCGTCGACTGTATTCAGTTTAGCATTAGACCTATTTTTACTCAATTTGCCGCAGAGATGCTCGCCTTTTGTGACTTCCTTCATCTTCTTACATACCTGCCCAGAGAGCTCGTGACTCTGCAGCACATCAGAATATAGCATGATTATGAGACACCCGCCACAGGTGATGACTAGTCCATTTGTGTGTATGATGACTACCGGGCTATGAAGAAGGATGTGCTACCGACCCCCAAACTCTCCGAGGCCCAGCAAAGGTATCAATTGTCAACCTCAATGTGAGCCGTAACGCCGTTGGCAAGCAAAAACACGAGGACGTAAACAGGCGACTTTCCATAAAAGCCGACCGCTGAGGATGAAAAGGAGGGAATAAAGTCACTGCAAGCATGTTTCCGTGCCAGTCCTGTTTGCCGTCCATGAGTATGCCTGTCCGTTCGTGTCCTGTTCCTAAACTCCTGTCCGAGAAGCTTCATGACCGCATAAGCAAACCCCCGCTCAACCATGCAATTCGGTGTGGTGATATTCATCGAGGCGCATCTAGAGATCCTCCATGGACGCCTGGACTGACCGGCGTAGTCTCTGCCGGTACTGCTTCTTGTCCTGAGGATTTCCCCAGTAAAGCTTGAAAGCTTCGGGGTAGACAAGAGTCCGCGGATCGTACGGGGGATGCTCCTCCTCCAGCATCTCGATGATTGCCTCGAGGTGGGTCTTCATGTCCTCCCGCCGCGAGGGGCTTGAATAGTAACAGGGCGTTCCGTCTGGGGCTATTCGATGGTGGAAGATTCTCGTCTGGAACTTGGCGCGAGGCTGCTCCTCGGGGAATCGTGGGCTCAGGTGAAGCGTAATACGGAATAACCCATCCTCCAACGGAGTCATGGGTTTGCCAATGTACGTCAAAACCCAGACGAAAGGATTACCGCCCTCAAGTTCCACGTGGTGCGCAAGGCCATGCTGTTTGAAATGCTCGAGAACTTGTTCGTACTGCCGGCGCAGATTGACGGTGACCGTCGCGTCCTTGAACTCGGGTGACAACCCCTGAGCCGCCCATTGATTGCTCTCCTCATCCAGAACCTTCTTGATGTTTCTCAACCGCTTTTCCAGCTCTGTGTAGTGGAATTTGCCGTCCATGGTGTTTCCCTGGCCCTCAAAAGGCATCCTGACAAAGGCTTGACCATCCTTGACCTCCTCCTTGGCTTTGCGAATCGACTCAAGATACGATTCATAGTACCAGAGGAAACGACGTTTGCACAAGTCCTTGAAAGGTTCGAAGGCGGTGCCAGTGTCCTCGAGACCGTCCATATCCACTTCATAATCGTCTTTGTCAGTAGTGGTCGACGCAGAGACATTGCCGTCAGCGCCAATGCCCAGGTACTCTTCCAGTCGCTGGATGACGGAGATTCGCAGGCTTTCGTGGCGGATCTAGATGATCGACATGTCAACACACTTTCTGCTTGCAACAATATCTTGGGACTGCAGTACCTTTTGAACATAGTCCTTCTGATTCTTTTTGTCTTGGGCCTCGTTGGCGTCTTCGAAACCTGGCTCATTCTCGTACGGATTGGACGACATTAGGCTTTGGATCGAGAGGAGGATAGACTCGAGACCTTGTGCAGAAGACCACTCTTCGCCTCGCTCTCCGCGCCATGTTCTAAAGCCTCGTTCAGTATTCACGCTAGGCGATCGAGTTGCATTAGAAATCATACCCGAGAATAGACCTATCACAGTCAGCTATGGATTCCCCAGAAAGACCTAGAGGGGTATGTGACTTGACTTACAGGCAGACTCGTCCCTGAGCATATATGTTTGGGTTGAATCGGCATCGACCGCCATTCGTGGTGATCGCGTTGACGCTGGGGGACTTTCGGGGGTAGTCTGCGGCAGGGAGGTGTTAGACGACGGGAGACGAGACAGTTTGCAGAGGAGAAAGCTGACCCTTGTTGAATTTGAACGTAAACTGTTCCTGTCAGCCTTAGATCCGTAACAAGTTTGGTGGTGGGGACAGCAAACCTCGAAGAAGCCGAACTCGTAAGGTGTCTCGTGGGGGCCAATGATCAGCGCCTTCACATTGCGTACGTCGACATCACGACATGCGACAGCCAGAGCTAGGGACAGGTCAGCGAGGCGAAGTCAACCAGGTTGCAAATCTGTGCGCATACAGAGGTCTGAGTTCTTTTGGATGTCGCTCAACTCCTGGAAAGAATAATTAGCACGATGTTGGCGAGCTACAAACTGAGGCCTTCCAACTGCTAAGCCGGCCTGGTGTGACCCCGCAGTGAGGCAGCGGACATGCCTTGGTTATCCTGATGATGGATTGATCCGCCATGGCGGGCAATCCTCAAGGTGCGGGTGATAGAATGTTTCGCATAGGTCTGATGGTATTGATTCCCAGAAAGGTTGGGATAGCGCCGTCGCCGAAGGTTGTGTGTGTGGGTGCAGCGTGGGACACCGGAACTGGTCTGCTTTCTAAATTGGCGAAGATGTTAACAGTCAGTCTGCCTGAGCGGATGACTTTCAACGGCCCCAGGGCCTAGCGGGCTAGTACGCAGTGTCTCAAGGTAGCACATTGTGGGCGGGGGCAGGCAAATGAATGTGGGGGCATCTGAGGTGCAGAGGGACAAAGAGTCAGACGCGTCGCTGCACTCAGACGCGTAAATGGGCGTCTTCAGACCTCCAAGGTTTACGACTGCGAAACATCCTTCCTCCTGCCAGTCAATCACGCCCTTTGTGAAAATCGAACCGATTGGACTGGCACACACCACCGAGCGGCTAAGATGGCCAGCTTTTTCGACATCAAGGCTAGGAAGGCCGCCGCCGCCAACGGCGCGGGCAAGCAGGAGAAAAAGACATCAGACACGCCACGGGCACAACCTTGGGTAGAGAAGTAGTATGTCAAAGACGAGGCCCTCACTAACTGTCTATGCTGCCTGTTTCTAACCATATGCCAATTCCAGTCGTCCAAAGAGCCTCAGCGATGTCACCGCCCAGGACCACACCATCACTGTGTTGCAACGGACGCTGCAAGCATCCAACCTCCCTCACATGCTGTTCTACGGCCCACCCGGTACTGGAAAGACGTCCACGATCCTTGCCCTCGCCAAGGAACTCTATGGCCCCGAGTTCATGAAACAGCGTGTCCTCGAACTCAACGCGTCTGACGAGCGCGGTATTTCCATTGTCCGGGAAAAGGTCAAGGACTTCGCTCGCATGCAACTGACCAACCCACCCCCGGGGTACAAGTCGCGCTATCCTTGCCCACCGTTCAAAATCATCATCCTCGACGAGGCCGACAGCATGACACAGGATGCCCAGAGCGCGTTGCGACGGACGATGGAGACGTATAGCAAGATCACGCGGTTCTGCCTCATCTGCAACTACGTCACGCGCATAATTGACCCCCTGGCAAGCCGGTGCAGTAAATTTCGCTTCAAGAGCTTGGATCAGGGCAACGCAAAGAAGAGGCTGGAAGAGATCGCGGAGAAAGAGGGCGTCCAGCTGGACAATGGCGCGGTGGATGCGCTCATTCAGTGCAGTGAGGGTGATTTACGGAAGGCCATCACCTTTTTGCAGAGCGCTGCGCGGCTAGTTGGCGCAGTTGCCGCAAAGACTGGTCCTGATGATGACAGTATGGAGGTGGACACGAAGCCGGTGACTGTGAAAATCATCGAGGACATTGCTGGCGTGATACCAAGTGTCACTATCGACAAGCTTGTACAGGCGATCAAGCCACGCCCGTCTGGGGAGACATATACATCAGTGTCGAAGGTCGTGGAGGACATGGTCGCGGATGGGTGGAGTGCCGGCCAGGTGGTGACTCAGCTCTATCAAGCAATCATTTCCGACGAGACTGTTCCAGACGTTCAGAAGAACCAGATCGTCATGGTCTTCTCTGAGGTTGACAAGCGCTTGGTCGACGGTGCGGATGAACACCTCACAATACTCGATCTTTCACTTCGTATATCAACCATCATGGTTGGACGATAGGGTCGACAACCATTATTGATGTACTGAGAAGGCCTGGAACGTCGGCAATAGCCCATAACACCGCGATCAAGGGCATGCCGAGGAGCTGGCCGTCGGGAGCAGGAACTACTCACCGATTCTGGGGATAAAGAGAGACTGGGGCCTAGCTCGTCGTAGACTATTGGTAGGGAAGAGTGATATCACCTTGGAATGAATGGTTGATGATGGCAAAGAAGAAAAAAAAAGAGGATATTCCGACTTGGCTGCTAGATAGCTAGAAAGCCGGTGGCTCAATTGGACCGGGGTAGGAAAAGCATGGCGTTCGAGGGGACGGTAATACAAGAACTATTCATGACGCTCAATGCTAGAAAATTGGCCAACTATAGCAGTTTTCTGGGGGAGTCCTCGGCATTGATAAGACCGACACTACCGTCCAGCGTAGACCAGATATCTCCCTTCTCTTTGACCACGTTGCTCTTATTTCTAGAATGTGCTTTCGGCTTGTTCGCTTTTGTCGGAGACGCGGATTCTGCAAGCCAGATGTCATCCATCGTTGTGTCTTCGTCTGCCATGGACTCGCCTCCTAGATGCACCTTTCGCCCCAGAAGCTGCTCGATCTCGGCCAAGGACTTTGTAGACCTTTCGAGGGCGACTTGTCCTTCCTCAATCTTTTCCGCCACAGCCTCTAGTGTGGCAAGCTTCGCTGCATCCGCCGCAGAAGCCCACGGCTGCACACGATCTGTGAGCTTGTCGATGCCAGTACTGGGCGGGTCAGCTCCCTTGGCTTTTGTCCTTCTTGCAGCGCCGGGTATGGGATGGTCAGGTATCATTTGGCTTTCTTCAGTCAGACGATCTAAAGCCCGAACGGTCCCTTCTGTTTGTTTCGCCAGAATGGCATTCAAATGCGACTTCTGCGTGATGGAGTCCCTCTGATCCTGGCCAGCCTTTATCAGGCTCTCGATATAAGGCGTGATGAGGTGGGTTGACGGGGCGGGTGGCACACGTTTAGACTGAGTGTGGGATGTGTACTCTGATGGGGGCCTTATGTCGGGCTGTGGATGCTGACGGACCAGCTGAACGAGAGCCTTGCGCGCTGCGACGTAGTTGGCGTACTTATCCTTTAAATTGGCAAGCTGCTCATGCACATGCGCACTGTCTGTCGTAGTTTCCCGTTTGCCATCCACTTCTTCATGGCGTGGATCATCCAAACGCGATGCGTTGCCTAGTTCCGCCTCCATCCAGCCTATGAGCTCGTTCCGGGTCGTGCTCAACGCTGTGAGCTTCGCTCCGTCGCTCACTTTCCCGCGCGTTGCCGTGGGCCGAGATCTGATCTCCTCAAGCAGCTGTTCCTCTTTCTTTAGGAACAACTTGGACCTTAGCACTGCCTTCTCCAGACGATCGACAAGAGCCTTGAGGTCGGTTTTTGCTGAGCCATTATTCGTGGCGAAGCCGCTGACTACAGTCTTAGGGACCTCTGTCAAGCGAGCGCTGTCCTTGAAAATCGCCTCTGGCCTCATGAATTCTGGCGACGCGGCTGGCTTCTGGCCCAGGATGTCCAGATACTTCTCAATACTTTGAAGTCGTTCCTGCTTCCTCTTAAGCTTGATTGAGGTGACATGCTCTTCCACCCGATTAGAATCGTTGAACGTTCTCATAGTGACGGTCTTACATCCCTCTCCCGCGTGCCTGACTTCCTCCTGGTCTCGTTTGGCTTTGATGTTAGCGTGGAGTGCCTTCAGGTAATCTCTTTGAAGGCCGCGCACGCCAGCTGTGGATGTGATGGTGCATTCTGCGCCCGACAAAGCCAGAGCCCCGGGTTGAGGCCCATTCTCGCAAGTTGAGAGCAGGTGTAGGGAGAGCACCCTACGAATGCGTGACACTTCCTCACGCGACCGACTGTGAGGCTCCAGCGCCTTCTGGATCTCGTGGACCGTTTCTCGAGCGCTAGAGCTCATACTTCAAGAGTTTTGAAGGCACAAAGTTGCTAAGACAAAGTTGAGACCACATCCCAAAAGGGCTGTATGCCTGTGGGTTTCTTTTCGTCCGAAGGAGTAGTAGATTGCGGGTATGTTCTGTAGGTAGGAGTGCAAGCATCCAGTAGACTACCCACGTAGACCAGGCCCGTAAACACCTGCAGTGGTGTGTGCTGCAGCGATGGTGGTGTTTCTAGTGCCCAGACCCCTGTCGCCTGGTGCATGAAAATTATCACTTGTGACCTCTCACTTTGCATTTCGTCAACACGACATCCCTCCCAACTCCACTCTTGAACCACCCGCGACAACCACCAGTCTCCTCTCGCCCCCGTGACCGTTTCGAGAATCGAGTCGAAGCACTTCTACTGGCATTGTAATGAGATAATCGACTTCTTGGGTGACCACGAGGTCCTCGCCGCCACCCTGGGCACCGTGACACCTCTCCGTGTATAATCCAAACAGGCTGCAGAAGGTTCATCTTCCTGCCAGGTTTTCCACGCGCTGCGACAGTTCTTCCACTTGCCGGCACACGATCTCCCCCTCTTCCCCCCCATACGAGAATTCTCACTTAATTCGTCACCTTGGTCCACTGCGGCAAAGCCATATTGTCGCGTCTAGCTGGCTTGAGAACATCGTAAACGACACAACACAACCGCCAACATGTCGGGCGACAACTACCAACGCGATGTGTCGCAGTACAAGTACTCGGCAATGTCCAACCTGGTCCTCCAGGCGGACCGTCGCTTCGTTACGCGCCGGACGGACGAGGCCACTGGGGACCCTGAGTCTTTGGCCGGGCGACTTTCAATACAAGAGATGGGCGGGCGCGTTGCTCGGGATGCTGCGCCAAAACAGAAGAGATCCCATATTCCGGCTGTGGAGAGGGGCCCAGCCCGAGAAGGGGAGGATATCCTGCGGCAACAAAAGAAGAAGGGCGCAGACTTGTCGAGAGGAGGCGGCATTCTATCTGGTGCAGAGGCGCAGGTCGAAGGCATTAAATATCGACCGAGGACACAGGCGACACGAGCGACGTTCGACTTCATAGTAACTATTGTGGCCAACAACCTTGGCGATGTGCCTCAAGAGGTTGTGCTCAGTGCTGCCGACGCCTCGCTCGAGTATCTCAAGGACGAAGATCTAAAGGACTTCGACAAGAAGAAGGAGATTGATGATCTCCTCGGAGCCTCTTTAAGCCCCAAGGAGTTCAACGAGTTGGTCAACCTCGGCAAGAAAATCACGGACTACGACGTAGAGGATGAAGACGAAAAGATGGACGGTGTTGATGATGACCAAGAGATCGATGAACGCCAAGGTGTTGCTGTCGCCTTCGAAGAGGAGGACGAAGACGGAGAGGGCTTCGTCAACGAGGTCCGAGAAGAATCATCAGAGGATGAAGATGAGGAGGACCGTCCAGGCATCGACGAGGAAGCCACGGCGGGAGGCGCCGCAGAAGACAGGGATGGCGATGAGGCCGGCCTGGCCGATGGTGACGCGATGGTCATCGACTCAGC
Source organism: Diaporthe ilicicola (assembly GCA_023242295.1). NCBI lineage: Eukaryota > Fungi > Ascomycota > Sordariomycetes > Diaporthales > Diaporthaceae > Diaporthe > Diaporthe ilicicola. The sequence goes on along the minus strand of JALPVH010000065.1, from coordinate 196,170 downwards.
CCCAGCAGGCAAAGCGCAGAAAAAGACACAGGAGACAAACTATATCCCAGCTTTCCAGATAGACGCATTCTGGTTGCAACGACAAATAGGCCGGCTGTACCCTGATGCTCATACACAGCACGACAAGACGGGACAGGCTCTACACATTCTGTCGGGCGAGCCAGATGAGGAAGGGGGCGACGAAAGGCAGCTGAGAGAGATCGAAAACGACCTCATGGGACTTTTCGACTACAACCACCATGAGATTGTACAAGAACTCATTTCGAATAGGGAAAAAGTCGTATGGCTCACCAGAATCGCTCGAGCAGAGAACGCTCAGGCTCGTGAGACGCTCGAACGCGAAATGGCCTCCGAAGGCTTGCAGTGGATCGTTGACGAGCTTCACGGAAAAACTGGCGAGGAGAAGAAGGGCAAGCTAGAGATAAAGATGGACCTCGATCAACCCGAACACAAACAGGAGGCGAAGCCAGAGCGTGCGGAGGGCCAGCTCATAGGTGGCCTTCAGCCCAAGAAGCTCATCACCCTGGATAACCTCATCTTTGATCAGGGCAACCACTTGATGACGAATCCTAAGGTGCGACTTCCGGAGGGTTCTACAAAACGGGCCGGGAAGGGCTACGAGGAAATACATGTCCCGCCTCCCAAAAAACGTAGTGACCCAAGCGACAACCTGGTGCCCATCTCCGAGATTCCAGAATGGGCCCGCGAACCTTTCAAATCCGTCAAATCTCTCAACAAGATCCAATCAAAGTGCTACCCATCGGCATTCGAAGACGACGGGAATATGCTTGTCTGCGCGCCTACGGGATCCGGGAAAACGAACGTGGCATTTTTGGCAATGCTGCGAGAAATTGGAAAGCATCGAGATCCAGAGACCGGAGAGATTGATCTAGACTCGTTCAAGATCGTCAGCATCGCGCCTCTGAAGGCTCTGGTCCAGGAGCAAGTGGGCAACTTCGGCAGCCGGTTGGCCCCATATGGAATCAAAGTTTCCGAGTTGACCGGTGATCGTCAACTCACCAAGCAACAAATCGCCGAGACACAAATCATCGTCACCACCCCCGAGAAGTGGGATGTCATAACTCGCAAAGCGACTGACACATCTTACACCAACCTCGTACGTTTGATCTGCATCGATGAGATTCATCTTCTTCACGATGACCGTGGACCTGTCCTCGAAAGCATCGTGGCCCGTACAATTCGGAAGACCGAGCAGACTGGAGAACCGGTAAGGATCCTTGGTCTGTCAGCAACGCTCCCAAACTACAAAGACGTCGCCAGCTTCCTACGGGTCGATCCGCAGAAGGGCTTGTTCCATTTTGATGGATCATATCGGCCCTGCCCATTGCGCCAAGAGTTCATTGGGGTGACAGAGAGGAAGGCTATCAAACAGTTGAAGGTCATGAACGACGTCACGTACAATAAAGTCTTGGAGCATGTGGGTAAGAATCGGAACCAAATGCTCATTTTCGTGCACTCTCGCAAAGAGACCGCAAAGACTGCCCGTTACATCCGTGACAAGGCATTAGAGATGGAGACCATCAACCAGATACTCAAAAGCGACGTTGGAAGTCGAGAAGTTCTGCAGGAAATTTCAGATCAGGTGACCGACAAGGATCTCAAAGACATCTTACCCTACGGCTTCGGTATTCACCACGCTGGCATGAGCCGAGCTGACAGGAATGATGTAGAGGAGCTCTTTTCGGGTGGACACATCCAGGTGCTTGTCTGTACGGCCACGCTTGCTTGGGGTGTCAATCTGCCTGCGCACACAGTCATCATCAAGGGGACGCAGGTCTACTCACCAGAGAAGGGTAGCTGGGTGGAGCTGAGCCCGCAGGACGTCCTTCAGATGCTGGGGCGCGCTGGACGGCCCCAGTACGACACGTTTGGTGAAGGTATCATCATCACCACGCAGGGGGAGATGCAATACTACCTTTCACTCCTGAATCAACAATTGCCCATTGAAAGTCAACTTGTCAGCCGTCTGGTCGACAATTTGAACGCGGAGATTGTGCTCGGTAACGTGCGCTCTCGCGATGAGGGTGTGGACTGGCTCGGCTACACTTATCTGTTCGTGAGGATGCTGAGATCGCCCGGTCTCTACAGCGTCGGTGTCGAATACGAAGATGACGAGGGTCTGGAACAAAAGCGAGTTGATCTTGTACACTCTGCAGCCCACGTTCTGCGTAAGGCGAACCTCATCAAATATGACGAGAAAAGCGGACGCTTGCAGGCGACTGAATTGGGACGTATTGCTTCGCATTACTACATCACATATGGCTCCATGGAGACTTACAACATGCACATCCAGCCATCCATCACCAATATTGAGCTTTTCCGCGTGTTTTCACTGAGCTCCGAGTTCAAATACATCCCCGTCCGTCAAGAAGAGAAGCTCGAGCTTGCCAAACTAGTAGGACGAGTCCCGATACCCGTCAAGGAGGGCATCGAGGAGCCTCATTGCAAGATAAATGTCCTCCTACAGGCGTACATCTCTCGCCTCAAGCTTGACGGTTTGGCTCTGATGGCTGACATGGTATACGTCACACAATCCGCAGGACGGATCCTCAGGGCTATCTTCGAGATCGCGCTGAAGAAGGGTTGGTCCTCTGTGGCAAAGACGGCATTGATCCTATGTAAGATGGCAGAGAAGCGGATGTGGCCCACAATGACGCCGCTGCGCCAATTCCCGAACTGCCCGCGGGACATCGTGCAGAAGGCAGAGCGGACTGAGGTTCCCTGGAGCAGCTTCTTCGATCTGGATCCGCCACGCATGGGCGAGCTCTTGGGGATGCCCAAAGCTGGCAGAACTGTCGTCGGGCTTGTTAACAAATTTCCAAGAGTCGAGGTTCAGGCACAAATCCAACCTCTCACAAGATCCATGCTTCGCGTTGAGCTCACAATCTCGCCTAATTTCGAGTGGGACGAGGAAGTGCATGGTCTTGCTGAGAGCTTCTGGATCCTCGTCGAAGACTGCGATGGCGAAGAGATCCTCTTCCATGACACATTCCTTCTGCGCAAAGACTATGCCGAATCGGAGTCGAACGAGCATGTCGTCGAGTTCACGGTACCCATTACCGAGCCCATGCCACCCAACTACTTCATCTCTGTTGTCTCGGACAGATGGATGCATTCCGAAACCCGTGTTGCAGTCTCCTTTCAGAAACTCATCCTGCCTGAGAAGTTCCCACCTCACACGGAACTTCTCGATTTGCAGCCTCTGCCCGCCTCTGCTTTGAAGGTGAAGGAGTACTCTGCACTGTATCCCCAATGGGCACACTTCAACAAAGTCCAGACTCAGACCTTCAACACTCTATACACCACAGACAACAACGTCTTTATAGGCGCACCGACAGGAAGTGGCAAGACTGTGTGTGCAGAATTCGCCCTTCTTCATCACTGGTCCAAGCCTGACGCTGGTCGCGCTGTGTACATCGCTCCTTTCCAGGAGCTGGTAGATATCCGACTTCAAGATTGGCAAAAGCGTCTGTCGGCTCTCAGGGGTGGAAAGGACATCATGAAGTTGACTGGCGAGACGGTAGCCGATATCAAGATCTTGGACGCTGCAGACCTGATCCTGGCAACTCCGACTCAATGGGACGTTCTATCTAGACAGTGGAAGAGGAGGAAGAACGTGCAAACCATCGAGGTTTTTATTGCAGACGAGTTGCAGCTCCTGGGCGGCTCCATGGGCTATGTGTATGAAACCATCGTCTCGAGGATGCACTACATCCGTACTCAGACGGAGGTGCCGTTGAGGATTGTTGGTCTTGCTGTATCGCTCGCTAACGCAAAAGACATCGGAGAATGGATTGGAGCCAAGCAGCACGACATCTACAATTTCAGCCCACATGTGCGCCCTGTACCGCTGGAGCTTCACATTCAGAGCTACACAATCCCCCACTTCCCTTCACTCATGCTGGCGATGGCACGGCCGACATACCTTGCTATCACTCAAATGTCCCCGGACAAGCCTGCCCTGGTTTTTGTTCCGAACAGGAAGCAAACGCGAGCAAGCACTCGAGATATCCTCACGGCCTGCTTGGCTGAAGACGATGAGGACAGGTTCCTTCATGTCGACGTGGAACAGATCAAGCCCCTCTTGGAGCGCGTCAGTGAAGAAGCTCTAGCCGAAGCACTGTCACACGGTGTGGGTTACTATCACGAGGCTCTTAGCACCGACGACAAACGAATTGTCAAATACCTATACGACAACGGCGCCATTCAAGTCCTGGTGGCATCGCGCGATGTCTGCTGGGAGCTCGATTGCACCGCGCATCTCGTCATCGTCATGGGCACGCAGTACTTCGAGGGTCGGGAACACCGCTACGTGGACTATTCTATGACAGAGGTACTACAAATGTTCGGCAAAGCTCTGAAATCGTCAAAGGATGGCCGCGGGCGCGGAGTGTTGATGCTGCCTGGCGTCAAGAGGGAGTACTACAAGAAGTTCCTCAACGAAGCTCTGCCGGTCGAGTCACATCTGCACTCGTTCCTGCATGACGCATTCGTCACAGAAATCAGCACTCGCATGATAGAGTCTGGGGATGACGCCATTGCCTGGATGACATTCACATACTTCTACCGTCGTCTCTTGGCCAATCCTAGCTTCTACAGCTTGACCGACACCACAGAAGATGGGCTCAGTCAGTACCTGTCCGACCTTGTTGAAACGACGCTCAGAGAACTCGACGAGTCGAAGATCATCGACTTTGATGAGGAAGATGGCTCGGTCACGCCTCAAAATGCTGCCATGATTGGTGCTTATTACAACATCTCCTACATCACCATGCAAACATTCCTTCTCTCCCTCAGCGCCCGCACGAAACTCAAGGGAATCCTCGAAATTGTCACTTCAGCCACTGAGTTTGAGGCGATACAGATCAGGAGGCATGAGGATGGTCTACTTCGTCGCATCTACGACCGTGTGCCTGTCAAGATGGCACAGCCGGACTATGACTCGCCTCACTTCAGGGCATTCGTTTTGCTGCAGGCCCACTTCTCTAGGATGCAGCTTCCGATTGACCTGGTGAAGGATCAGGAAATCATCGTCTCCAAGGTTGTGAGCCTTCTCAGTGCGACGGTTGACATACTCTCGTCAGAGGGGCACCTGAACGCCATGAACGCCATGGAAATGTCCCAAATGGTTGTCCAGGCTATGTGGGACCGCGACAGCCCGCTGAAGCAGATACCCCACTTCACTCCGGAAGTCATCAAGGTGGCAAACAGCTTCGGGGTTAAGGATGTCTTCGATTTCTTGCAAGCCATGATCCCCGAGGAAAACCCCCAACATGGCGAGCTGATCAAGGCCCTGGGTCTTTCGCAGAAACAGCTTGCTGATACGGCCAAGTTCGTCAACGACAAGTACCCGGACGTCACGCTAGAGTTTGAGGTCGAGGACCCTGAGAACCTGCGCGCTGGGGAACCGTCGTACCTCAACATCCAAATCGAACGTGAGCTCGAGGAAGGTGACGAGGTCGACAGTGTGGTCCACGCGCCTTTCTACACAGGCAAGAAGCTGGAGAACTGGTGGCTTGTGGTCGGCGAGGAGAGCACCAAGACGCTCCTCGCGATCAAGCGCGTCACTGTCGGAGCCAAGTTGAATGTCAGGCTGGAATTCACGGTACCGACTCCCGGCAAGCACGAACTCAAGCTCTTCTTGATGAGCGATTGCTACATCGGAGTCGATCAGGAACCCAGTTTCGAGGTGACAGTGGCAGAGGGCATGGAAGTTGACGAGGATGACGAGGAGGAAGAGGAGGACGAGTAAGGGCGATTGACCACCGGCGACGCGAATTCGACTCGGCGGCTGGGCTTCATCTACGAGGGGGCTCGAATTGTTGGTGGTCTAATACGTTGAGAAAGGGTCATGTCATGGACAACATTAGGCAAGTACGCAACAAAAAGTCAGTCATTTTCAAGGTGTCATACATTTCCTCTTGCTTGTGATCTCTGCGGCACTGCGCTCACGACTGCCTGGCTGTGGGACGCCTGACGGCCTCCTCCCCGTCCCCGACTGTGGGGTCTCTGGTAGTGGGACAGTCGGTCAGTCAGCCTCTGTCCGTTCGCATGGGCATCTGGGACCGCCGGCTAGGGCCGATGAAGGTTGTGGTATGGCCTCTGGGCATCTCAGCTGCTGGGGTGCCAGGTGGCCTAGGACGAGGAGGGATGACGAAGATGACCTCAAAGGAGGCCATGGGCAGGCTTGGGGATGACGATGGCATATGGGGGCGTGGATGACGATGATGCCCCGTGTGGAGGGCATCCGCGGTGCCAGAGACGTGCTCGTGTGCTTTGGCGGGGGAGTGGCCTGAGCCACGAAAACGGATAGATCAGTGTGGAAGGGGGCGTCAGGAGCAAGCTCGGGCATCAGGCAGACTTTGCTGCGTGCTGTGGCATGGAGGTGTGTGCCACCTGGGTCAGTAGTTGACCGACCAACCCGTGGCAGATAGGATTTCGCAAGCTTGACAGGTACCCACCAACGAAAATCAGCTCTCCCCAGTCCCAGTCCCAGTCCCGAGTCCCAGCACCGCGAACCCCAGCACGTACCTGTCCATCCAATTCAATTCAAATTCACCTGGGCACAGAGCGCGCCGTCTCCAGCCTTCCACCGTTTCCTCTGCCTGCCTGCCTCCCTCCCTCCCTCTCTCTAGCATCCATCCGTCTGCCTCCCGCCTCCCGCCTTCCCATTGACTTACGTTACTTTACGTCACGTGCGTGCCAAAGCTCTGCGCCTTCGGTGCCGTCAAACGGCGTCGCCGCCAATCTTTTCGTCTCCAACTCTCCACTCCAACAAGACAGACCGGACCAGCACCGACATTGCTCGTTCACTGTCACCACCTCTTTCCTTCCTTCCATCGCATCATCTTGGCGACTTATCGTGCACCCTTGCCATCAACCCGCATCAATTTTTCCATCCCCACCCATCCTCAACGCGAACAACGCGTGCATTCACGTCAACTCGCATCGACCCCCGGCATTGTTTCCCCCCAACGCGCCTAGGCATCACGCCGCCCACCCATCCTCACTATGTCTGACGAGGGTAGTGCGCAACCTGTTGCCGCGCCTACTGCGGAGGTCGCCAGTGCAGCTGACAACGGCAACGTTGGCACCAAGGCAACCGACGCGCCTGGCCCTGCAGCTGCTGAGGCCAAGGCCGAGGGTCCCAATCCTACCGGAGAGAAAGCTGAGGAGGAAGCTGCCGAGCCATCTAAGGAGGACGAGGCATCCAACCAAGCTGAAGGTAGAAACAGAAAACTCTTTCTCGGCTGCGCCTTGCACCTGTGCTATTCTTTGTGACTGTCACAGTCTACTAACCATCGCATCAACCTCATCAGAGCCAAGCAAAGCGTCAGCCGAAAACCCCAACGAAGACGGCGACGTCGAGATGAAGGACGCACCAGACGCGACGACTTCCCCCCCTGCCGAGGAAGCTCCTGCCGAGGACAAGGCCGAAGACGCCGGCGGAGACGACGCCAACGCTACCGCAGCCCATGCTTCCAAGACCAAGACTCCTGCGCGTAGGAAGTCGACGGCGGGTGCTGACAGCGCCAAGGGAAAGAAGCTGAACAAGAAGGGTTCCAGGGCCGCCATATTGCATATTGATGCGCAGCCCGGCCAGCACTTTTTCATCAAGCTCAAGGGCTACCCACAGTGGCCATGCATCATTTGCGACGAGGATATGCTGCCCCATGCGCTCATCAAGACGCGTCCTGTCAGCGCCGCAAGATCTGATGGCTCCTACCGCGAGGACTTCGCCGATGGTGGCAAGCGCGCCGCCGATCGAACATTTCCCATCATGTACCTCGCGACCAATGAATTGTGAGCAATCCCCCATCTCCAACGCGAGTTAATTAACTGAGGAGCTCAACTAATATCATCGCGCAGTGGCTGGGTCTCGAACAAGGACTTGGTCGACCTCGACCCCGAGAAGGTAGAGGAGCAGATCACTCCAAAGATGCGCAAGGATCTCCAATTGGCCCACCAAATCGCCGCTGAAGGACACGATCTGGACTACTACAAGGACCTGCTGCAACAATTCCAGGAAGAGCTCATTGAGAAGCAGAAGGCCGCTGAGGCCAAAGCCGCGGCCGGCTCTACGCCAAAGAAGTCTAAGAAGCAGGCCAAGTCATCTACTGATGTTGAGGATGTTGAGATGGAAGATGTTGACGACGAGCCTTCCACCGCGAAGGCCAAAAAATCGGACAAGAAGCGCAAGAACACTGAGGACTCAGAGACGCCTCAGCGCTCCGAGTCCGTTAAGAAGCCGAAGATAAAGCTCACCAACAACGCGACACCCAAGGCTGCCAACGGCGCTACGCCAAAGTCTACCAAGGCCAGTGGCGAGGCGAAGACGAAGAAGGCTAAGAAGCCCGCCAAGGACGCCGACGATGAAGACAAGGCGCCGTCGCCGAAGGAGCCCGAGATGAGTGCTGAAGACCGCTTCGAGCGCAAGAAGAAGGAGGTCCTGTTCCTTCGCCACAAACTTCAGAAGGGCCTCCTGACGCGAGATCAGCTGCCCAAGGAAGACGAGGTGAAAGTCCTCTCGGACTACCTGGTGAAGCTTGAGCAACTTCCTGATCTTGAGACTGAGATCATCCGTGCGACCAAGATCAACAAGGTGCTGAAGGCTGTGTTGAAGTTGGACTCGATTCCCAAAGAAGAAGAGTTCAACTTCAAGCCCCGATCACAGGTCTTGCTTGAGAAATGGACCAAGCTTCTGCAAGCAGAAGAGGGTCCTGCTTCTGCAGCACCCGAGGAAGCCAACGGCGTCAACGGACACTCGTCCGAAGCTCCGGCCAAGCAGGATACCAAGGCTGGCGTCAACGGCGTCAAGAAGGCCGACACCGAGGAGGCCGAGACCAAGGCTGATGCTACGGAGGAGAGCAACCCCGAGGTCAAGGAGACGGAGAAGAAGGCGACAGAGGAATCTTCGAAGGAAGAGGCTGCCGCCGAGAAGAAGCCCAGCAGTGAAGAGGTACGTGTGTCATGAGTGAACCTCCCTTGATGTGTCGAGTCTAGTCTCCTGGTTATACTCTTTGGAGAATCATACCCTTCGACCTCACCGGCGTTTTCATTTTCTTAAGCTCTGTAGTTCTCATTTCGTCCCATTTTCCAGTCCACCCTTTATGAATAAAAATGCTAACAGTAACATAATAGGCTGTCAAGTCTCCTGAGGGTGTTGAGACCGCGGCTTAAGGATCGGCAACACCAACGGTGAGCAGTGGGTTCCAGTGTGGTTAAGTGGTCGATCTTAGGACTGAGAACGATGGCGTTTTTTTGTAAAAAAAATAAGTACCTCCGTTCTTTGCTTTGCACGCGAAAGGGCCATGGTTGAAATGGGCTGGTGTTCGGGTATTGCGATCGTTCCCCTGTGGTTCTACGCCGGGCGAGAAGGGGGATTCGCGTGTCTTGGTGGTGAATTGAGGGATCATTGCCCTTAGCGAGAGAACAAAATGGTTCGGAAGGGTGGCTGGGGATGAGCAGATGCAGAGAAACATGAGAGTTCTTTCTGCAAGACCTAGAACGACAAACTGGCAGGAAGCTTCTTCTGAGCAAAGGAGGGTGCCGCTTTTTGTTAGAGGCGCAAGGCATCATCATTTGCAAGCCAAAAAGGTCGTCAATTCGTTGGAATAATGCAGGTAGCTCAACTGGTATTCAAGTACGAATCAAATGATTAACCAAACGACGGATTTTGGAAGACGACCTGCGAACTATCGAGTCTCGGTGTTGCTGCGGACCGCTCACATTGAAAACTACGGTGTTGTTTCTTACGTAACACACACTACCCAAGCAGGCGCGACCACCTCGCGTCTCGCTGCAAGGGGTTGGCAGCAACTCCGTTTCTTCTCTTTCATTTTCACTCCCACTTCGCCTCCCAAGAAAGCATTCAGTATGGACCATGAAGGAGATGGCTACATCTATGATGACCACAGAGTGAGTCTTGCCCGGCTTGCTGTCAAAGCGTTGCTAACATCAGCCTTCAGGCAGCTTTCATCTTTGGCCAAGATGACGAGACTGGCCGGGTTTCACGCCCGGCGAAACGGAGGAAGATCTCTGAAAAGGTAGCCTCGGTGAATTCCAGACCTGGCTTCCATCACCAGCCTGCATCGGACTTTGTGCCGCTGTTTCACGGCGTGGAGAAGCCCCAGTTTGTGAAATCAAGACGGGAGTTGTTTGCCGATGCCTGGACTGTCATCGATGCGAGAATACAGGTGCGCTGGAGTCAGCCAGAGTGCAACCTCGTCAATGAACAGTCTTGTTGACTCTGTTTTGTTTTCTAGCATGTTCTGAAAGAGTCAAACCGCAGCACCTTGGACGCAGTTGCCTCATTCGTAGGCGGAGCTCCCACGGACGGGCAATCCAAAATCCCAGCGGCGCTCATCGTCACAGGGCCAAACATCTCATCCCAGGATCTGTTGTTCGAGCAGCTATCTGAGGGCCTGGGAGAGTCTGTCAATGGCACATTTGTCAGGCTACGATCAACGGAGGCGCCGAATCTGAAGGCGACGTTGAAAAAGATTATCCGCGATGTCACGCGGTGGTCTTCCGAACATGTGGGAGATGATGCCGAGTTGTCTGCGGGAAGGGATGTGAGTCAACCCCTAGATATGGACTCAGAATTGAGAGTGTGACTGACAGGATGTCCTGGGCAGGGCCGGAAATATCTCGATTATGACCTGGAAGCGCTGCATGCACATATCAAACAGCATGAGGCAGAACGAGTCGTTGTTGCTTTTCAGGATAGTGAGGCGTTTGATACCGGCCTCTTGTCCGACCTGATCACACTTTTCAAGTACGGACTCTGTCTCCCGGTTCGTCCTGAGAGCTGCCATTGACACATTATCTCAGTTCATGGAAGGATAGGATCCCGTTTACCCTTCTTTTCGGCATTGCAACCTCGGTGGAGCTCTTCCAAGTTCGACTGCCTAAGTCGACCAGCCAATATCTCTACGGCGCCCAATTCGATGTGGTTCAGATGTCCTCCGTACTCGAGAACACGTTCAAGGGCGCTGTTGCTCACGGAGCCAATCCTTTGATCATCGGCCCCGGCCTGCTTCGAGACTTGATCGAGCGGCAGGAGAGCCAAGTTGCTGGGATACAAAGTTTCATGTACTCATTGAAGGTAAGCTCCAGACTGGGTATTGACGCAGGCTAAAGAGCTCACAAGCTGCAGTACGCTTATATGTGTCACTTCTACTCCAATCCTCTGTCGGTCCTTCTTTCGGAGATCAAGCCACAGCCTGAGCACCTTGAGGCACTCCGCAACCTTCCATCTTTCCGGTCGCACATCGAGGATGCTCTCGAAGCCGGAAGACTAAGACACGTACGATCAATGCTTGGTGATGACGACTATCTCCTGGCCGAGCAGCAAAGGACAGCCGTCAAGGACACAGCTAAATGGCAGACGCAGCTTCTCAGGTCACTGTCACTGCTCGAGGCTAGTGGACTCCTCCAGGAAAACTTCATCACTACGTACATAAATGCTCTTGATGACGGTATTGATCTGCAATCCTGGTGTGTTCTGGATTCGATCAAGAAGAAGTCGGCTGATGATATCTCGTCGCTTTTGCATTGTCTTTTGGCCACAATCCGGAATGGCAACCGAGAGCTTGGCATGTTGGGATGGGCCTCCGAAGACGAGGAATTTGTGCGTGCTCTATCTGACATGCTCGAGCGACTGTCTTTGCTGCAATCTCAATCGCAGCTGACGGGGAAGCCTTTGCGCAGCCAGTATAGTGCCCAGACCAAGCTGCTCAGAACCACGGTCGTGGCACAGAAGGTGCAATTGAGCCAAGACGAGACAAGCCTGTCAAACGAAGACAAAGCTTTCACAGCATTGGTTGACGATGTCGTGGGCTCTCTGGCCGCTGGAATATCATGCCAACCTGCGGACATGATCCTTTTTCACGAGCTTTGGATGTACGAATCCGTATCGCTTCATCAGAACGTATTTGTTCCGCGGCCAGGGACGATCTTTGAGCGTGCCCTTTCAAGGCCTCACGACTACCTGGCTTGCGCCTGCTGTAGCAAAGCTGAGGACAATAATGCCTCGACATTGCCAGCGACCTCAATTCTGTACCACCTGTACGGGGAGGCGGGAGCGCTGGTCAATGTCGCTGACTTGTGGTCTGCCTTCTACGCGCTCGTTGGCCGTAGTGAGGACGAAGATGACGACCCCAAATCGAAGCATAAATCCAAATCGACTAAATCACGCAGGGAACACGGTTTCGACGAACGAACTGCGTTGGTGCTCTTTTACCGGGGGGTTGCGGAACTAAAGGCGATGGGTTTTGTCAAACCGACTAAGAAGAGAGCGGATCACATTGCCAGACTGAAATGGCTGTGACGCACTGTCATGGCCGGGGTGTGATGGGGAAGAATGCGTGACTGGTAGCTTTTCACGGGAAGAGGAATGGCGTTCTGCTTAGACAGGTAAGGAAAAAGGTCTGCACTCATTGGATTTGTCCTATTGCGGGTGACACTAAATGTAGTTCTGGGCCGTTTGGCGGCTTGACTTCTAAAGCTGTCATGATGTCTCACACCTCATAAAGGTGCTTTCAACCCACGGTCACTGCTTCGAAGCCCAGGAGGAACCGTGTGGCTCACATGGCCGGTATAAAAGACACAAAGAAAGCCCGAGGGTCTTTTTAGAAGCGGCTGGGCCCTTTCGCACTTTTCCAAGAATACCTTTCAATGGAGGCGACCCGAAAAGCCTGACAAAGACCGACACCTGTAGCCGTCACACTTACAAGTAGTTGTGAGCCCGCAGAATCAGACACAACCCCTCGACCCAGCACTGATCGCGATTTGGCGTTTTCACCAGAGAATCGATTTGATTCAAGATTCTCTTCACTCGACACAAGAATGAGATTGTTGCTGCTGGCACAGCGATAGCCTTAACCAACTGATAGACAAAGTCTCTTGTATCTTGCACCATCCATCCATCACTCTCTCTGGCCTTCCAAAGCTGTTTTGACCATTAATGAAAGAAGCTCCCTTTCAGCTTCCCACAGTCTCCTATTTAAATCATTACTCGCAGTCTGACAAACTTTCTAATAACCCTTGTACTTTCGCCTCTCTATTTTCGAGCAACAAATACTACTGTCCACCATCAGAACACCCAACGATGAACAACTGTAACCAGGGCGCCGCGCAGCAGCAGCAGCAGCCGCCGCCATCACCTTCCCAACCACGGATGTCACTCGGCGGCAACTTCGACAGCAGCTTGGGCACCCGGCGGGCGGGGCGCAACGGGCCCCTTGACGCAAAATTGGCAGCAATGGCGCTCCCCTTGGCACCGCTGGTTTCGCTCACGACCGGGGAGATCCACCCCAGCTTCCCGCCGACGCTACTGAACTTCTGGCTCCTGACGGATGCCCAACTGGACGAGATCGCGCACTTCTACCACCAGCGGACGCCGTGCCAGTGGACAAGGCACTACCCGTGCCCCATCACCTGGAAGGAAGGGTTGGGCATCGAGGAGAAGCGGAGGAAGATCGGGAAGTTTATCGGGCTGAGAGGGGTGAGTTGTTCTTTGTTTCCCCGGAGGCGACCCGGCGTAAGATGTTGTGTGAGGAATTGAGAAGGCTGAAGACTGACAGTTAAGTAAAATAAGTGCGAGACACCGTTACATATCAAGACCGAGGACGAGATCATGGAGGAAGCCAGACAAGCCCGAATGAGGGAGGACGAAGACGAGGCCTTTCGGAAGAAGATACCTTGGTATCAATAGTGGCCATACGGCCAGAAGCCCTTGATTTCTGCAGCACTGCCCAGAAAACCCTAGCCTGTCCACATCTAGCATCGCATTTTGTTTTCTGCCTGTCCAGCGTTTGAATATCATCATAAACACTTTCCATAGCGAGGAGTCGCGGTGTTTTGGTCCGTTCTTTCGTAGCAGGAATTATCATTTCATTTTCCCTGGTAGTCAACCGACCACCGTGTCTGATTCGAGATCATCTAGCCGGATAGGAAGCCTTGAACGCCGCGCGACCGTAGGAATGCCGTGAATGCCGAGTTCGGACCCCTATAAATAAGAACTGATTGCATTTTGTACAATATCCACGGCCAGACTACCCAGGGTCGGCGTGTCTGTTTGTAGGCACGCCACCGACGGGTAGAAAGCGTTCGATTCCGTCGTGGAGGCTCAAGCCCTCTTCCGAGCACTGGTTCTTCCGTTGCGAGAGGGTTTTCCCTATTTCTTCCCCTTCTTCTTCTTGGAAGCCCCTGTGCCCTCGGCCGGTGTGCTTGCGTCTACAAGAATACCATCGTCGCTCGGAGCCGCGGTCCGCGCCTTGTCGGTGTCCTCGTCCAACTCTTTCATGAAGTCTGAAGAGATGGCGGCTCGGCGCTTCTCCCACCACTGCTTCTCTGCTTCTGTCTTGGCGGTTATCTCCTCAAGCTTCTTCTGGAACATCGTATTTGCTGCAATTTCGTTCGCAGTCTGGAAGATACTCTGGCCCCAGTTGGGCGCAAGTCCATTGGCCTAGCAAGAGACAAGGTTCGGTCAGCACAAGGCAAACATCCTGGAAATATATCCAGATGAAGTGGACAACCCGTCCCAAACGCACCTCCATGACTACATCACGCAGCTCGGCCTCCATCTCGCTCTCCGCGCGTGTGAATCTCTGCCACAGGTCATCGCCAACGCTTCCCCTTTGCAGCAGAGTCGAGCATGCCTGCTTGGCGGTACGGATCTGGATGATACGGTGGATATCTTCGACTGCACGGCGGATGAGGGCGGCCCGGAGAATACTCTGGGGTACTTGGGGGGTCTTTTCTTGGCCCTCCTCAGGCTCTAAGTGAAGTAGCGACAGGTAGACGTTTCGTTGCAGATGTGGGCCAAACCACGGCTCGAGGTTTGCCTTTTGTGCTGTCGCGTCTGTCAGCTGGTGCCGGAATAGGGAAGCCTGCGTCCTTGCAGACACTCACCAGCCTTCCGCTTCCTGTAGACGCTCGAAAATGTAACAAAGGTCCCGCCCAGAACGAGCATGTAAGCGATGGGGAGAATAAGTCCCCTCCAATCCAGGGAGAACATGGCGTGTGGCAATCCGAGTTCGACAGGTGGTGGAGCCTTGGAAAAGAAGAAAGGATTTTGGCAGAGAAGATGAGTTGAGGGCAGAAGAGAGCGACAAGGAAAACGGAAGTGAATTAATGTGCGCCGGCACGTCTAGCTGTGAAAGGTGCGAGTGGTACCCGAGGGAAGGGAAGGGACGGGAACTCGAGACGGCCGTATTCAAGGAAAAAGACAGGTTTACCACAGCCCAGCCCAGCGGGACGAAGTGCCGCCAGCGCTGCGTGCATACCCTGGCGGCGGCTGTTTGGTGCCTGCCGAGCGGACTGGCCACATTGAGGTACCTTGGTACCTGACAATTATATGGCAGTCTATCTACCTAGGTAGGCTAGTGTATACCCGGGCATCTGTCCAAGTGGCGGGAGTCTAGGTTGAAATAACAACTGATTGCTCTGCGGCATCATGATGGAAACAACCCGTGCAAAATCATGCAAGACATTTGCAATTGCAAAGATTTGCTACCGGTGTGGTCTTCTTCACCAAGTGTCCCCCTTAGTTCGGGAGAAGAACACATCTGAAGAAATGAGATCGATACAGTCCTTCGAGCCGTATTTCAAGCGTTTTCCAATTTCTCCACGATTTTGGGAAACAAAGAATATTTCATGCTTTGGAGCCGTCTCGCCGCTTGTTCTACAAGTTTGTTCTACAAGATATAAACAAGGAAAAATTAGATATTCTGTAAAACACGTACCTGACCACCTGGGCATGCAGCTGCCGAGGCCTTCTCCATGGTTGTCTACCCTTATATCCCTGCCTGGTCCGTGCCGGAGCAGGCAAGAGCAATGACGAAACTAGAAGCTGCCTTTTGCCGCAGTAGCTCTGGCCCGGTCACCCCCACCCCTTCACGCTCACGCTGGGGGGGGGGGGGGGCGGCGGTTAGCAAGCTTTCAACCAGCATTTCACTCCGCGGATCTACTTGTTTACAAAGCAGGTATACTAAGCACTTCATCATCAAGCAGCAGCCTTGGGTTTGAACAAACTTCTTCGAACTTCCACTTCCAAGAGCTGTCTGCCTTCAAACCCCTGTCTTTGTTCTAAACCTTGCATAGCCCGAGCGGCCTCAATTTATCCCACCATCATCGTTCCACCGCGCCTCCCGACTTCGACTCTTTTCCCACATTCACCCATATCTCGTCGCAAACATGTTGCTGAGGATTCGCGGGCCTGACGGCATGCTGCGAATCAACGTCGAACAGACCGACTCCTTTGCAGATGTTGCCCGCAAGTTCTTGGCCGAGCTCCCGCCTACCGTCGATCCGAACACGATTTCATTCTCCAACACACCCGGCGGCAACGACTTCAAGACGGTTTCTGAAGTAGGCAACTTGAATGTTACCAAGACTGGTCTCCGCCACGGCGATGTGGTCTTCATAAGATATCAACATGCTCAGGTCATGGGCAACGGCAATGCGAACGGGGCCACAGACAACGGCAAGGCGCCGTTGTCATCCTCGACGAATAGACTGAATGGAAAGCCCATTTTACCGACCGAGGATCTTCCCATCGATCCACCGCCTCTGACATCGCCGAACGAGAGAATCAAGAACCCCTGGGAAGTCATCGTCCAGTCCAAGCTTGACGATGCCTTGGACAAGAAGGACGGCAAGATACCCCGGAAGATGGATACCATGTGCCGCCACGGACCGAAGGGCATGTGTGATTACTGCCAGCCACTCGACCCTTTCGACTCCAAATATCTTAACGAGAAGAAGATCAAGTACATGTCATTCCACGCATACCTCAAGAAGATCAACGCAGACAAGAACAAGCCCGAGTTGGGAAGCTCTTACATCCCTCCCCTGGTTGAAGCTTACTACCGTGTCAAACGCGATTGTCCTTCAGGGCACCCACAGTGGCCTGAGGGCATCTGCACCAAGTGTCAGCCGAGTGCTATCACGCTGCAACCCCAGCAGTTCCGAATGGTCGACCATGTCGAGTTTGCCTCTCCGGCCATCATCGACACGTTCCTGAATGCTTGGCGCATGACCGGCTCCCAGCGGATAGGCTTCTTATACGGCAGATACGAAGAGTACAACGTTGTTCCGCTAGGGATCAAGGCTGTAGTGGAAGCCATCTACGAGCCACCCCAGGTGGACGAGATAGACGGAATCAATCTGAACCCTTGGGAGAACGAGAAGGAGGTCACAGAGGTCGCGAGATTGTGCGGTCTACAGCAGGTCGGTGTGATATGGACCGATCTCCTTGATGCGGGGAACGGGGACGGGACTGTCGTTTGCAAGCGACATGAGGACTCGTACTACATCGCATCTCAGGAGATCACTTTCGCCTCGCGCTTGCAAGCACAACACCCGAAGCCTTCGAAGTGGAGCGACACAGGTCGATTTGGCTCTGACTTTGTCACGTGCGTCATATCGGGCAATGGAGAGGGTGGCATTGAGATCAGTGCATACCAGATGACCAACGATGCCGTCGAAATGGTCAGGGCCAACATCATCGAACCTTCTGCTGATCCTGGACGAATGCTGGTGCAGGAGGAGGAGGAAGATGACGGATCGACAAGCCGGACACGATACATACCCGAGGTGTTCTACCGCAAGATCAACGAATACGGCGCCAATGTGCAAGAGAATGCAAAGCCGGATTTTCCGGTTGAGTACTTATTCGTCACATTAACTCACGGTTTTCCCGACAACGCACAACCCACGTTTACGGACCTAGGCTTCCCGGTCGAGAATCGAGAATATATGGGCGAGGCTCAGGACCCGAGCGCCGTGGCGCAGAAGCTCAAGGCCAGCTCAAAGTCAGATAATGGACAGCTAGTCGTCTCGAACTTTCACTTCTTGTGCTTCCTGCATGGCATGGGCGTATTGAGCAAGGTGAGCAAGCAGAGCAAGAGCCACGCCTGACTTCTGAGTTTTCTCTAACCAAACCCACAAACAGGACGAGGAAGCGCTCCTCTGTCGTGTGGCGACCGGCCACGACCTCGCAGACGCGTTCCAGCTCAAATCAACAACAGGGTGGCAGACATTACTGGCAATCTTACAGTCGACTGGTGAGAGACTCCCCAAACGCGGTCGTGAGGAGCCGATGGACCTGGATTCCAGCTCCGACTCTTCTTCCCCCTCTTATGCACCCCATTACGACCCAGCTACCGAACATCTTGCTAAGCGCGTTGCTGCCGTTAGGCTGAACTCGATCCTCCCGACAGACGTCATCAACGACATGGACTCGAATTGATGCAGTGAGATTGGGAGAGATGGTCTGTGGCATGGCGGGCAGGGGATGTAAACTTTGGTTTGTGGCGATAGAGGCAAAGGCATAGGTCGACTTGAGTTGGGCGAATTGGCGTTACGGCATACGACATAGAGAGCATTAGAAAGGATGACGGCAGGATACTGTGCCTGCCGGCCATAAAAGCACTTAATCTGTAAGCAAAACGGAGCATTAAGCATGATCGGCTCCGGTCCCATCAGTCGGGTTGCCGAAATTGGCTCTGGCCATTGACACTGGTTTGAGTGAACGTATGATTATTTGATGTGAGGCAATCCACAGCACTGGAATGTGGTGTATAAGCTTCCTAGATGTCATGCTGGTATGCTTAGTTGAGAGGTACACACGTGTTGTATTTACAGTTTCTTGTACATTTAATCAGCGTCGCATGCTGCCCATCACGCCTCTGTTTCAGGCCGTGGGTTCGACTCCTTCCTCAGCCGCGGAGAGCTCAAAGGGTGCGATATCGGTCGCGCCCATCTCCTCCTGCGCTGTCTTGAAGATCTCGTTGAAGTGCAACGTGTCACGGTAGTCCTCATCCGCCTTCTTGTGGTAGTACTCCAGCAGTATGTCATACATCATTTGAGGTTCCTTGACCTCACTCGGGCCTGCGTCTGGATCTTCACTCTGAGCCTGTTCTTGCTGCTGCCTCTTCTGCAACTGTTCAATCATGGTCTCTAGTTTCATCGTGGTCCGCATCACGACCTTGGCCGACCGCGGCGAGGGGCGGTCGATTCCCTCGTACTCGGCAATCATCTCCAACAGCACGTTGCGTGTGATTCGGAAACGCATTAGATCCCGGAGGCACACGAGCGCAACGATAACACCGGCCCAGTCAGCACACTTGCGGAAGCTGTGCAGGATGAGCTTCACCTGCTCCTCGGAAAGCTCACCAACACGTGTCCGCCGCTTTTCTTGGTACAGCCAGGCCGAGGTGATCATGTCTTTGAAGAAGTCGCGCGCCTGTCTCTGCGATTCGGCAGTCAACTCGGGTGCGATCTGAGTGAGCTGTCTGCCTCGGAGATTGTTGATGGGGAGTGACTTGAACAGAATGGCATATGTGTCCGTGTTGGGGATGATGGAATGTTCGTGCACCATCAGATCGTACAACTCCCGCGCCTTTTTGGCATTGCCCTGTGCAACCTCCGCCATGATCATCTCATTCATCATCATGGCGTCTCCGCCAACCTCGCACTCCTTGTACGCGACGAACAATTCCTCTAGCCGGCCAAAGAGACCGCGCTCGCGATAGTTCTCGGCCAGGAGGATAAAAGTTTCGGCAGACGCGCGCGGCACCATCGTGTAGTCGAGGTCATCACCCTTGTGCTCCTTATTGTTGGGCCGGCCGTCATAGAGTCTGATGGGCCACTCTATGCTGCGTTCTCGCTGGCGCAGCTCGACGAAGGCCTTTCGGGAGTGTATCATGGACCAGGCTAGGAGCTCAGCCTTTTTGCGGTTCTCTGTTGTCCTCGATCGTAACCAAGCCCCAATGAGGCCATTGACCTGCACAGCCGCGGCCATGACGCCGTTCCCCTGCATGTAGACTAGGACCTTGTAGGCCCCATCGAGATCTCTGGCACCAATGAGCCTCTTCAGCCACTTTCCAAAGAAGAACCTGTTTGCTAGGGAGCTGGGCAACTTTTTCTTGCCATAAAGATTGACAGTACCCGAATATATCATGTCCGTGAACGCGTACATCGCAAAGTCCGTATGACCCGTGGTGAGGAAGATAGAGATAACATTGTCATAGTCGTCGATCTCCATCGGCTTATCGAGCTCTACCGCAAGATCTCGCATGCGTCTATAAAGCTTGAAGCCCTTCTCCGCGAGGTCTGGCGTGCTGACGTATGCTCTCATGAGGTACAGGAGCACACGGGAGTCCGCCGGGATAGAAGGACTTGCCCGGTCGAGGATAGCTTGGCATGCCCTTTCCGCGCGCTCTATGTCACCTTGCTGTGACCATAAACGCACTCCCATCTCCCAGAAAGCCATCGCAGAGGTTCCGCTGCCGCCGAGAGTTGGGCAGAGTCTTTTCCAAGTCTCGATCGCCACCGTCTCGTAGCCCTCAGAATATAGGGCCTCGATCTGCAGCAAGTGCTGCTCGTCACTCAATTGTACCCCATTGTCTGTCATGACCTGACATAGGCTGCGGACGTGGGCCATCCGCTGAGGGTTTGCCTCGCTATTCAGAGAGAAAATGGCCCACAGACTGTTCCACGCATTATTTGGCACTAGCCTCTGCGGATCAGATAAGATAGATTTTGCTTGCATGAAGTAAGTCCATGTCTTTGAGATGTGCTGGTAACCCAGCTGGTTCTTGTTGAGAAGTTTTGTGGAACGCTCGATGTACTTGTTCAGGTGGGTGAGGACTTTATTGATCTTATGCACCTCATTTCTACTCATCTTTGAGTTGTGCCTGTCCTCGACGATAAGAGGGATGGGCGTGGTGCCGCCGACAGCGTCGTAGGTTTCCAGAGCGTCCCTGTAGGCTTCGACTGCGCCTTCGGGCCCGTGTTTTGCCAGTATCCTCTCGAGAAGCTTCTTGGATTTTTGGTCCAGCGCTTCCAATGTTGCATCGATTCTTTCAATTTTGGCCAAGGCACTGGCCTCGAGGGCTTTTATGTCCTCCATGTCGACATCATCAGCGTCTTCTCCAACCGGCACCTGCCGGACCTCACCCGTCTCATCTTTTTCGAAATATCTGACTTTGCATGGTTTTTCTGCCGTCTCTTGAGGGGATCTATCGGAGCCTGGCTTCGTCGCCTCGGAGGACAGGCGAGCCTGGCCCTTTGGAGCGCTGGCATAGGGTCTCACGGTACTCGATTTAGGTTGTTGTCTGCCGAGGCTGCTGAGGCAGGAGTGGCAAACATAGGGGCTTCTGCGCGTCGCCAACTTGACAAGAGCCGTCTTTGGAGGCATAGAGAATCTTCAACAGTCGGCCATGGATCGCATATGAGCAAAAGGAGTGGGGGCAAGGAAACGTGAGTCGGGGGAAAGCCTCCCGTCGGGCAGTCGTGGGCAGTTTGATGGGGGTCTGCACCGGGGGGAAAAAAGTGACGTCTCTTACTCGAAAGCTCCAAATTTTGGGGAGCTCTGTCTCAATCGCTTTGCGATAAGCAACTAGCAAGAGTATTCTGCCGAAAGCGGTCAGAATTTTCCTTTCCATCTTCTTCCTCAATTCTTCGCTTTACGATTGACCCCATGAGACAGACTTTCGAGACATAACGCAGCAGTTCCGAATATCGACACCATGTCGACTCCAAACCCCGAGTATCTGCGCTTGACTGGACACAAATCCTTTACCCACCGTCTCATCCTCTCCACCCTTACCGGCCGACCCGTACACATCTCCGGCATCCGTAGCTCGTCTCCCACCGCACCCGGACTTGGCCCCCATGAAGTCTCCTTCTTGCGCCTCCTCGAGGCCGTCACCAACGGCAGCTCCATGCAAATCTCTTACACCGGCACAACGATAACATATCACCCTGGCCTCATCACCGGCACAGTGGCTGGAGCAGGCGCCGCTTCGGACGATGTCATCGAGCACGCGTTGCCCGCCAGCTGCTCCAGGGGCGTCACCTACTTCCTGCTACCACTGGCCCTTCTTGCGCCCTTTTCGAAAGCACACATGAACGTCCGCTTCTCCGGACCGGGCGTCATCACTTCCGCGACTAATACCGGCGACATGTCCGTCGACTCCTTCCGCACAGCCATTCTCCCACTCTACGCCCTTTTCGGCATCCCTCCCGCCCGCATCGAGCTCCGCGTTCTACAGAGATCCTGCCCCGGGCCCAGAGGTACTGGCGGCGGCGGCTCAGTCGAGCTGCGCTTCGCAAGCCAGGTGCGCCTCCCCAAGACTCTACATCTCAACAGGTCGCCCGGGCGGATACGGAGGATCCGAGGTGTAGCATACTGCACAGGCG
Source organism: Diaporthe ilicicola (assembly GCA_023242295.1). Lineage (NCBI taxonomy): Eukaryota > Fungi > Ascomycota > Sordariomycetes > Diaporthales > Diaporthaceae > Diaporthe > Diaporthe ilicicola. The sequence continues at coordinate 173,937 of JALPVH010000065.1, read as the reverse complement.
TCTCGGCGAGCAACAATGCCCGTATGATTCACGAGGCGAGGAAGGTTCTCAATCCACTAGTGTCGGACATACATATTGCTGCGCAGTACGACCCTGCGCCGCTGGTGCCAGACAAGAACGCGCCGGGAAAGGGGAAGAAGAAGCTGGGCATAGGTTTTGGGCTCAGCCTTGTGGCCGAGTCTAGTGTGCCGGGCGTGTTGTATTCTGCGGATGTGGTTGCACCGCCAGAGGGTGGCGTGGTCCCTGAGGATATCGGCACACGGTGCGCATATCAGCTGGCGGAGACAGTACGACAAGGAGGGTGCGTGCCATGGTCGGCAGCCAGAACGGTCCTCATGTTGATGGCAATGGGATCAGAAGACGTCGGGCGGTTACGCGTGAGCAAGGACACCGTGGGCACTGAGGAAGTTTTGCAACTGGCCAGGGATCTGAGGAGTTTTGGCGGGGCGAGCTGGGGACTACGACCTGTGGATGACGACGATTCCGATGATATATTGGTATCTGTGAAAGGCTCCGGCGTTGGGAATGTGGGCAGGAAGATCGCGTAATACCCCAAATGATACAAATGATGCCCGAAAAGGGATGTGACAAACATGACGATGCTGCTTTGAAAAGTCCATGCTATGCCTATTATCGCCGATCATCGCTGTCTTGCTCGGCGTTCTAACCTTGCCTGGCTTTCGGCGGCGAGCGCTGCCCAGGTAGTCGTATATCCGGTCAGACGCAATGGGTAAGCCGCCACATTAGAGGGGTTGGTACTTTCGGCGGCCAGTGTGCGCAGCGAGTGCACGACGTGGAAATTAGCCAACAGACCGTTCCCGGACATCAGCACGTCCAACAAGCTCGGCCTGTCTGCTCCTTGTTCTTGAGAATTCGAGCCGCCCAACGATCGTAAGATCCGCTGATATCGAGCTTCCAAATGCCCAGTGTCGCCGCTCTCCGCAGCGGCTGGGGGCGGCCGCTCGGTCATTAATGGCTGCAATTCAATGCCCCTGGACTCGTCCTCGCCGAGCTGGTCATCTCGCAGCACACCTCGCTCTTCGGCATCCAGATCCTGTGTCGATGCGACATCTCCCGCCGCAACGGGCGCTGCTTGCGGAGCCGGCGTGTTGGCATTCGTCTTGGGAAGTCCCCCGGCGGCAACGCTTCGTAGCGTGGCCTCGATGTTCTTGAGGCGGTCCTTCTCCAGCCACACCGCGCACATGACGCACTGCAGTATCAGGACTAAGCAGTCCAACAGCAACAGGCCGACCCTGGACGTGGGTGCCTTCTGTCCCACGAAGTCGATGATGACGCCCCCATGTAGATAGCCTCGCATGGTCTCGCTTGCCTCGGGGAGGGCGAGTAGGAGGTGGAGAAGCATGCATAAAATGTTGGAACCAAAGACAGTGTATATCTGCGGCCGTGGCGCGGGCATGAGTTTGAGGAAGTCTTCGGGTTTCGGCGTCAGGTACATGTACTGCACGAGGGAGCGCAGGACGAGGCGGGCAAAGGAACAGCTTCGGAGACGGACGGATTAGCGAGGGTCGAGGTGGGATCAGTGAGGAGCGAGATGGACATACTCCATGTAGTACAACACACACAACTCAGCGAACACCAGGACGTCCAAGCTGCTCATGAGGTGGGTCATGAATTCCAGCTTCTTCGCAATCCCGGCTTTGGCCCGGCGTACCCGGGAAGACGAGCGACGGCGTCCATTGCGGGACCGCCGCCGTCGCGGGGACTGTTGTCTGGATGGCTCGCGGGCATCGCCCTCGTCCTGGGAGTTGGCATCACTGTCGTTGTTGTTGTTGTCGTCGTCGTGGGTTGGCAAGCGGGCTGCGGAGCTCGCTGGTAGGGGATCATCGTTCATAGCTCCGCCGCATCTGATGAGGAAGGCTTGTCGGGTCGAAATTGTCTAGGTTGGGCCGCACATGTTATGTTGGTGAAGACTGGGTCATTGGCCGTGGACTTGCGTTAGTACAGTTGATTACTGGCACCTCTGAAGCCTCGGTGGTCGGCCTGGGTTCGAAGAGTGCGGGCTTAGATCATGCGCGAGATACGGTTATTAAGCTGGGGATGACGGAAGTCGAGGCGAGGGCCGCCAAGCAATTGAGCCGCCTGCTTAGTCGTCCAGCACCCATCACGTATGCATGCTATGTGAATCCTGCTCCCCAGCAGCAATATACTCACAGCCAGATGTGAAAAATAGTTGGAGAGGGTTTTTCGGTTGAATTCATACAGAGAACAAGAGTAATCATGGTACTCTACACAAACAAACATTCGTCAATTCTGTTTAGGGAGTCCCAAGATACATGGCCGCCTAACGCGATCCCCTGTACTCATCAAGAGATTTTACAGCCGATACACTTGGTGACTCTACAGCGAGTCCCCACCGTCTTATCGATGCTCGGCGGTGGGAATTAGGGATCATTGCAGCCCATGTCAAACCTGGGGGCATTAATAAGTGAGAAGATGTCATTAAGCAGATTGCAAGCATGTGCTTGGCTACATGGGTTGATATATCCTATGTCCGTACAACGGCGTCTGTCTCTGTAAGCCACGGTTGCTGCAGCCATCCTCTGTCCTCTGGTAGAGCCAGACAACAGCTAACGGGCACGCAGCCTGGGTGATGAATGGCCGAGCGGACTATCCCTCGAACGATGGACCGTGTTGCCTCAATCGGCCCTGTGACGGTGAGTGCGCTTAGGTTCTGAACATATGAGCGCTTCTTTTTCCTTGGGTCCTCAATGAAGACAGAGTATCAAGCCAAGGGGTCCAGCGTACTCCCCAAACTCCCCAGCTTGTGATAACTTGTCATTGACTCGAATCATACGCAGTCCTAGACTTGATTGATCTCAAGTGCAAAACTTACCTGAAAGAATAATGTGAATATGTGATATTCTCACTCCAGTATTTGACTTACCCGACCTAGGTACTTTAATGTACCGCTTGTGCAGTATAGGCAGTGCATAGATGGGTTTCAGTACCTACCTAGGTATCTAGGTAATCTGTACCCAGGTAGAGGGATGGGCACAGCGTGGGCAGCTTAGCCCCACCTAGGCATGGAACTGACAGGGGTCCAATGCTTTTTCGAGACTTCCTGAGGACCCCTCGCTCTGACTCAAAATGGTTGAAACAGCATTTAGATCTACAACTCGTCCAGTTAATCTCCCTGTCCCCTCGAGCACATTTCCGCCAGCCTGCATCTTACAGTCGACGAGATGGCGTCGTCTGGTGATTTCCCTTCGGAGATTCTCCTGGCCTTGTCCAAGTCGGACCCGATCCTGTCCCAAGAAACCTTCCCCAAGGCCACCTTCGCAGAGGTCAAGGCAGCTCTGGACAAACTTGCGTCGCGGTCCATGGTCACCTACCAAACGATAGAAAAGGACGAAGCAACTCTCGAGGCAGAGGCAGAGGGCATTGTAGCCAACGGCAGTCACGAAGCAAGAGTCTTTGAAGCGTTGCGACAGGCGGTTGAGGGCCTCACTGTCCAGGATCTTGAGAAGGCCATTGGTGACAAGAACGTCACCAAGGTTGGGCAAGGGAAGGCCTTCAAGGAGAAATGGATTTCTAAAACGAGCGATGGCAAGCTCAAAGCATCTGTGAGTGTCCCGAGAACTCGCCAACGGAGACCTCGAGGCTGATGCTCTGTGCAGACCGACGCGATCAAAGATACGACAAGGGAGCAGCTCAGGACCATCCAGGAGACGAAGACCTTCCCCGATGCCAAAATTCTCACCGATCTGAAGAAGCGCAAGCTGGTGAAGATGCAAAAGGTCATTCACTTCAGGATACAGAAGGGCGACAAGTTCGCCTTGGAAATCACAAAGGAGGAGACGGATCTGACGGCAGAGATGCTGCACTCTGGCTCATGGAAGACCGCAGCCTTCAAGCCCTACAATTTCAAGGCACTGGGAGCGGATCAACGCGCGGGAGCGCTGCACCCATTGAACAAGGTGCGATCCGAATTCCGGCAGATCTTCTTCGACATGGGCTTCGAGGAGATGCCGACAAACAAATTCGTCGAGTCCGGCTTCTGGAACTTTGATGCGCTGTTTGTGCCACAGCAACATCCTGCCCGGGATCTGCAGGACACCTTCTACATCTCGGACCCGAAACAAGCAGATCTACCTCGGGCGACGGGGCCAGACGACAAGGCCGACTACAAGACATACGTGGAGAATATCAGGGCAGTGCATGAGAACGGAAAGTTTGGCTCGATTGGCTACAGATACCCTTGGTCGGAAGAAGAGTCGAAGAAACTGGTTCTGCGGACGCACACGACTGCAATCTCGACAGCTATGCTGCACAAGTTGGCACAACAAGAGGGCCCAGACGGACGGCCACCACCGGCAAAATACTTCTCGATCGACAGAGTCTTCCGGAACGAATCAGTAGATGCGACGCACTTGGCAGAGTTCCACCAGGTAGAGGGTGTTGTGGCCGACTATGGCCTGACCCTGGGAGGTCTGATGTCGTTCATGGAGAATTTCTTCGCACGGATGGGGATCACAGACCTCAAGTTCAAGCCTGCTTACAACCCTTACACCGAGCCTAGCATGGAGATCTTCAGCTTCCACAAGGGACTGAACAAGCTCGTCGAGATCGGCAACAGCGGCATGTTCCGGCCTGAGATGCTGGAGCCCATGGGACTGCCCAAGGACATGCGAGTGTATGGCTTTGGTCTGAGTTTGGAGAGACCGACCATGATCAAGTACGCCATCGCAAACATCCGCGAGCTGCTTGGACACAAAGTGGATCTGAATTTCATCGAGCGGAATCCAGCTGTTCGCTTCTAGACGTGATACCAAGGCTCGGCAGCATCAGAATTAGAAACTTCGAGATTCCATGAGCACATGTCAGAAGGGGCAAAACTATGGGCTAGAGGGCTAAATTTCGATGCCAATTGAAGAACAAAAGTTTGGAGTCTGGCTCCGTGTCGATCAAATCTCTTTAAACTTGACGGTCATACTTTTGAAGACCTGTGAACATGTTCATGCCATCGCTGCAGCTGCTTCTCTGAAGCTGCCGGCCAGGCCTTTTCTGCAGTCGGCCTTGATGTGTGTGAATTCCCCTCGAGATTGCGGCTCATCCCCCTCGTCCGTCGAAAGCAAGCCGTCGCTAGCAACTAAGGTATCGTCGCTGCCGACCTTGGAAAGCACGAATTGGTACTGCGTCCGACGGTCTCCCACGCCGCCAAGCTTACGTCGTGGGTACGCGCTGGGCGTTGTGTCGTAGACGTCCACCATACTGTCCGATGTTCGGGCAACAACCCTCTGCAGGGCGTCAGTCTCCCGCCGAGCCTCTGAAGGGTCACTATGCGCTGCCATCTGTGGCTCCGCAAAGCTGCCGTAGTGCAAGCCGTTGGGGACGCTAAAAAGGAGCGGCCCCGATTCAACCTCGTCCTGTTCGACAGGATCGTGTGGTTGGCCGCCCAAACATGACGCGCAAATACCCATGGTATGTGTATGAGAAGAGAGAAGGCGACTGATGTACAGAGGGAAAGCGGTGGTAGAATTCGTCGTAAAGAGTGTGTATTCCGAATGGCTGGTTTGATCTGTTTCCCGTTTCGAGGCTAGATCGAGGACTGCATAAAGAAAAAGAAAAAGGAGCGGGAGTGACCTAGTATGGATTATAGCGCCTAGTCTTGCATCGCGCCGTTCTCGAAGGAGGACGCTTCAAGAACAGGGAGACTTCTTGCAGACGAGGGATTTGAGAATAGATTGCAGTGGTACGTAATGGCAGCGGGGATTGGATCCGAGGGTCTATTGATCGAGAGAGGATACCGATGCTTTTTTTAAATTCCGCGAGCTTCATGGACACAGCTCCTTGCTGTGGTGGTCTACAGAAAGGCAGCTTGGGAGATCGACGCTCATTCCTTGTGAGCAAGCTAGGCTGCATGCCAGATACAATTTTTGCAGTGACAGCAGGTATAGAGAAGATGCTGACTGTTGTTCGTGGCCAACAATCGTCGTGCCAAAAAAGAAAAAAAGAGGGGGGGAAGACTGGACTACACCAGGACTTGTCAAGAGTCATTGGAGAAAGGAGCTACAATTTGCAGGGGTCCCATAGGTTAGTCAGGTACAGTGCTTAAAATTCCTGAATACCATCTTACGGATTATCCGACAGGTTATCCAGATGCTATCCCACTTACGATTATCATACAACCGATTTTCCCACATGCAATCACCATATTATTCTACAGCAGATTATTCAACAGGAGTCTATTCTTCAGAAGGTCACGCTCTAGTCTCGTGGGTCGTCCGGTAGGAATGAGGAGTCCCTGATGTACCGGTCAAGTCACGGCCGGGCCATTGGTTTCCCTGCTAGCTGGAGAGTCATCTCTCGTTCCGGCCATCGTCATTTCCCCAGGGTTCGATCCAGTCTGACGGAGCCGATGGGCGGGACTTCCCACGCCATGCGCCAAATTGGGGGGAGGCTCCTGCTTCGGAGGACCGTCAATCATGCACGAGAGCTTCAGAATTTTCCTCTCCCAAACTATGTCTCTGCTTGCCAGCTAGCCCGCGTCTTCCTGGCCCTCGCCCGCGCAGGCTGCATTGGCTTGCAGTAGCCATGCAGCCACGGTACCTGTAGATACTGTATGTATGGATGAGCGAGCTGGCGCCCCTCTTCACGCGGGAGCATGATACCCAGGAGCGTCGCATCGGGCCCAGAGAACATTGCAGCTTGGCGGGACGAGTAAGATAGATAGACCGGGTGGGAGGAAAATTGGGGACCGTGGAGAGTTCTGACAGGGGAGCTCCCAACCCGACCTGATCTAGACTGATAGGGCGAGCTCGGTACATAGCATCTTATCGGCCCCGCCAGAAAAAAGAATCCCTCCAAGGGTTCACATGTTCCTCGTATGAATCACACCCTCAGCTTTTCGAATCCAGCCGCAACACTTTGTCAATTGGGTATAAAGAGGACGGAAAGGGCTGATAGAGCTGCAATTGGGTAACAGCGCCCTGTGTCGTCGCCGTCCTCGTCCCCTTTCATCCCTAATATCTTTCTCACCATGGCGCCGATCGCGCTGGCAGCTCGAACACCTGCCCTCCTCCGACACGGTCGACGGGTCCCAATTCCTGCCACACAGTCCATCAGGACCTTCACAGCTGCCACGCCCAATGCTTCTGCCAGGTTACAGGTCCAGGCCCAACAAGTCGTTCAGAAGCGGAACTTCCTGACCAGCGCCCGCTGTCTGGCAGCCGCGGCAACCCAGTCTGCGCCGAACCCCAAGGCGTACCTCCAGAGCGGCGTGGTCAAGCCCAAGGAGACTGTGGACGTGAAGAAGGTGCTCGTCATTGGATCTGGCGGTCTGGCCATTGGCCAAGCTGGAGAATTCGACTACTCAGGTTCGTCGCTCTCGAACTCATGGGAGGCCTTGCTGGTCAAGCCAGATGAGTCACACGACAAGACATGACCGGTCCTACGTGGGAGGAAACCGAACGCTGACAACACACTACACATCATATAGGCTCTCAGGCTTTGAAAGCTCTGAAGGAAGCCGGCGTCTCTTCTGTTCTGATCAACCCAAATATCGCGACCATCCAGACGAACCACTTCATCGCGGATGAGATCTACTACCGTACGTGGGCAGCCCTCTGAGCTTACGCCTTGCCCCTGGATGCTTTCTTCGGAGACATAAAGCCTCATTCACTCACCTCACACGCCTTTACGGACGGTGTACCCTCGTTCTGTGGTGCAACACCACCGATAGGGCACATGCTAACAGCATCGTGCAGTTCCGGTTACCCCTGAGTATGTCACGTACGTTATCGAGCGGGAACGACCCGATGGCATCTTCCTCTCATTCGGTGGGCAGACAGCCCTGAACCTGGGTGTACAGATGCAGAAGATGGGCATTTTCGAGAAGTACGGCGTCAAGGTTCTGGGTACCAGTGTCCGAACCCTCGAGCTCAGCGAGGACCGTGACCTCTTCGCCAGGGCTCTAGATGAGATCAACATCCCAATCGCGAAATCCGTCGCCGTCAATACGATCGAGGAAGCACTAGACGCCGCGAAGAGCATCGGTTACCCCATCATTGTTCGAGCCGCATACGCCCTGGGCGGTCTGGGATCCGGTTTCGCAAACAACGAGGAGGAGCTCCGCAACATGGCTGCTCGCTCATTGACACTTTCCCCGCAAATTCTGGTCGAGAAGTCTCTCAAGGGCTGGAAGGAGGTCGAATACGAGGTTGTCCGGGACGCAAACAACAACTGTATTACTGTGTGCAACATGGAGAACTTCGATCCTCTAGGTATCCACACTGGAGACTCTATTGTTGTCGCGCCTAGTCAGACACTAAGTGACGAGGAGTACCACATGCTCCGTTCGGCAGCAATCAAGATTGTTCGTCACTTGGGAGTTGTTGGCGAGTGCAACGTGCAATACGCACTGCAACCAGATGGTCTGGACTACAGGGTGATCGAGGTGAACGCTCGTCTCTCTCGGTCTTCCGCTCTTGCGTCCAAGGCTACCGGGTACCCTCTCGCCTACACGGCTGCAAAGATCGGTCTTGGACACAGCCTGCCTGAGCTCCCCAATGCCGTGACCAAGACAACTACCGCAAACTTCGAGCCTTCTCTCGACTACATTGTCACCAAGATTCCCCGGTGGGATCTTGCCAAGTTCCAACATGTCAAGCGCGATATTGGCAGCTCTATGAAATCTGTTGGAGAGGTCATGGCTATCGGCCGGACCTTTGAGGAATCTTTCCAGAAGGCTATTCGTCAAGTCGACCCCAAATTTGTCGGCTTCCAAGGTGACAAATTCGAAGATCTGGACTTTGAGCTACAGAACCCCACGGATCGCCGGTGGCTCGCCGTTGGTCAAGCCATGCTCCACGAAAATTACTCTGTTGAGAAGATTCACGGGCTCACCAAGATTGACAAGTGGTTCCTGCACAAGCTGCAAAATATCGTGGACATGACCAAGGAGCTTCAGGCCATTGGCAGTCTCGAGGGTCTGAAGAAGGATATTGTGCACAAGGCCAAGAAGCTGGGTTTCTCGGACAGGCAAATTGCCCATGCCGTCAACAGCAATGAAGATAAGGTGCGGAGTCTTCGTCTGGAGTACGGCATCAGGCCGTGGGTCAAGAAGATTGATACTCTCGCAGCCGAGTTCCCTGCAGACACAAACTACCTGTACACCACTTACAACGCCTCGACCCACGATGTCACATTCGACGACAGGGGCACTATCATTCTCGGTAGCGGAGTGTACCGTATCGGTAGTTCCGTGGAATTCGATTGGTGTGCTGTGAGCGCTACACAGGCTCTGCGCAAGATGGGGCACAAGACGGTCATGATAAATTACAATCCCGAAACCTACAGCACTGATTTCGATACTGCCGATAAACTCTACTTCGAAGAGTTAAGTTACGAGAGAGTCATGGATATCTACGAGCTCGAAAACTCCAATGGGGTGGTGGTCTCTGTCGGCGGACAGCTGCCTCAAAACATCGCGCTTCGACTGCAGGAGACTGGCAAGGCCAATGTCCTTGGCACGAGCCCCTTGGACATCGACAAGGCAGAGGACCGTCAGAAATTCTCCGCTATCTTGGACAGCATCGGTCTTGACCAACCTGCGTGGAAGGAGTTAACCTCTGTTCAGGAGGCTGAGGAGTTTGCGCAGCAAGTTGGCTATCCAGTACTTGTCAGACCCTCCTACGTCCTATCTGGAGCCGCGATGACTGTGATTCGCAGCAAGGACGAGCTCAAGGACAAGCTGGAAGCTGCCAGTAACGTCTCACCGGACCACCCGGTAGTCATCTCCAAATTCATTGAGGGTGCCCAAGAACTTGACATCGACGCTGTTGCGTCTGAGGGCAAACTGATTGTCCATGCCATATCTGAGCATGTTGAGAACGCTGGTGTCCACTCTGGTGATGCTACTCTTGTCCTGCCCCCCGCGTCTCTCGACGACAAGATCATGGGACGGGTCAAGGAAATCGCAGAGAAGGTCGCGAAGGCCTGGAACATCACTGGCCCATACAACATGCAGATCATTAAAACTCCTTCGGACGAACTCAAGATCATCGAATGCAACCTGCGTGCCTCTCGATCCTTCCCCTTCGTCAGCAAGGTTCTCGGAACCAACTTCATTGACGTTGCCACCAAGGCGCTCGTCGGTGAGCAGGTACCAGAGCCCACCGACCTCATGGCTGTCAAGCGCGATTATCTTGCCACCAAAGTCCCTCAGTTCTCGTGGACCCGTCTTGCCGGCGCCGACCCCTTCCTCGGCGTTGAGATGGCCTCCACTGGAGAAATGGCTTGCTTCGGTAAGAACCTGGTTGAGGCTTATTGGACATCGATGCAGTCCTCCATGAACTTCCGCATGCCTGAGCCAGGCGAGGGACTTCTCTTCGGCGGCGAGCTGAAGAAGGAATGGCTTACCAAGATTGTCGACTACCTGTCCCCTCTTGGTTACAAGTTGTTTGCCGCGGACGACGAGGTCAAGCAATTCATTGAGTCGACATCCAAGAACAAGGTGAGCGTCGAGGTGATCGAATTCCCCAAGAAAGACAAGCGGGCCCTCCGTGAAGTGTTCAAGAAGTACGACATCCGTGGTGTGTTCAACCTTGCTCAAGCCAGGGGCAAGACGGTGATGGATGTCGATTATGTGATGCGACGGAATGCTGTGGACTTTGGTGTCCCGCTGTTCATGGAGCCACAGGTGAGTTTTGGCGAACCCCCCCCCACAACCAAAAAAAAAAAAAAAAAAAAAAGGAAAAGAAAAGGGTGGAGGAACTATGCTGACCCGACCGCGATAATCAGACTGCGATCCTGTTCGCCCAGTGCATGAGTGAGAAGCTGCCCAGGCCCGAGGGCATTCCACCCGAGGTCCGTCGGTGGTCCGAATTCCTCAAGGGCAAGCCATTGTAGATTACCCAGTCTAGATGGGTGGAATAGTAAAGGCCAAAATGGCCGCGGGTATCTTTCGGAAGGCGTTCATAGGTCTTGCTCATTCTGTTTTATTGTTGCGATTATATGCAAATACGTGTGGCATCTGGAATTGTCAGAAAAGCAAGATACCACTCCGTCTTCCCTGCTGCAGATGAGCTCAGGGAGCGTGAGGATTTCAAGGCAGCTAGGCCAGTCACTGATGGATTGTGTTCTTGGGAGCAGTGGCGATCAAAAGTCTTTTCAATCAAATACCGCTGTAGATGGGTTCCAATGGAGCAAGCAAAGACAACTAGCTGGCGTGATCCTTCGCCATATTTGATGTGTGCATTCTCAAGATTGCTCGCTCTGTTCTGGAGCAGTGGCTCCATCAAATACTGAACTTCAAAAAGTGACCACAGTATAGTTCGGAAGAATCCCAAAGCTTTAGGCATTCCGGAATAGACGGACAATAAACAGGAAGAACCAACCTAAGTATCATACAGTGCAAATTAGTACAGATAAAGCTGTCCTGGAAACACTTATCTGGGACAAGGCAGGTCAAAGTAGTTATCTTAAAACATCTAGGTTATAATACTAGGGCTGTAACTCACTACACTAAATCCACTTAGTGTAATGTAATAGATGTAAATAAACCCATTACACCTATTCCATTAATCGAAAAATAAAACTAATTTAATTTAACTAAAAAGTTTAATATATATAATTTAATTAATTTAAGTGGGTTTTTATCCCCTCTTTCTCTTTCACTTCTCTTTCTTTTCTTTTCTCCCCTTTTATTTTATTAAGGTTAAGAAAAGTGTTAGTTAAGCTAGGGTGTATATATATAAAAGAAAATAATAAGTAAAAATAACTTAATTAATTAAATTTTTAATTATTATTAAGTTAAAGCTATTATTAAAAAAGTAATAGCTATAAGCTAGTTTATAAAAACGTTTTAATTAAGTTATTTATTAAGTTAAATAAGCTATATTAATAAAGCTTAATTATAGCTAATTATTATTATTTCTATATTAGTAATCTTTTAATTTAACTATAATTAAGCTATTATTAAATAGCTTAAAAATAACCTTTTTTTTAAATTAATATAATAAATTATATAACTTTATTTATCCCTTTTAAATATAAGGTTAAAAGATCTATAATTATATATTTTTTAAATTAAATTTTATTTAATTATATTATATTTCTATAATTAAGCTTTATTTCTCTAATTTATTTAAATAAAAGGTAAACCTTTTTAAAAAAGCGTATTAAATTTATAACCTTTAATTCTTTTTTTAGCTTATTATTTATTATTATTTTATAAATAATAAATTTCTTTATTTCTTTAAAATAAATTTTATATATCTTTAAAATAATAATAAATATATTTATTTACTTAAATAAAAAAGGTTTTTTATTTTTATACTTCTTTACTTTAATAAAAAAACTTTTTATTTAAATAAAGATTTACTTATTATATTTAAAGTTTATTTTTATAGCTATAAAGCTATTAAATTTATATATTTAAATAATGAAATATAATAGCCTTACTTAAGTTTTAAGCGTATATAAGTAGTAGTTTAAGCTTAATTAATAGTTATCTCGGTTTTAATAGCGCGGCAGGCTAAATAATTACTTTTAAGTGGTTTTATAAAAAAGGTTATAATAGATATATATTTAAGCAGAGCTAGAACCTATATATATCCTATAAGATAGTTAAAGTAATAGCGGCTTTTTAATATTACTTATTTTAAGTAACTTAAAGGCTTAAATTATATAGTAATAGCACTTTTATATAGTGCTTAATAGCGTTAAACTAGGTTACTTATAGCCTATAATAGCTTTAACCTTAATAAACCGGTTTATATTAAAGCTAATAGCTTATTAAAAGCACCGGTATAAATAAATTAAGCGCGGCTTAATATTATAGCTATTAATATAAAATAGCAGCTTTTAATTATAAATAGGCTTATAAAAATAAATTAATAAGTTATTATAAAAAGTTTTATATAGTAAAACCTATTATATTAATTTAAAAGATATATTATACTTTATTCTTCTCGAATATTTATTATTATTCTAGCTTAATAAAGAAACTTAAATAAATAAAATAGTCGATAACTTTATTTATTAATTATTTATTTAATTTATTATATTTAATATAGCTCTTTATTTAAATTATTAACTTATTTATATTAATTAAATATTTTAATACCTTATTTAATAATACTTTTATTATAATATTTATAAAGTTATTATTATTATTAATTTATTTAACTTTATAAATCTTTTATTATTTATATATTTAACGTAAAGCTATAATATTAATTATTAGCCGCTTTTCTTTTATTATATTTAGTTTAATAAAGTATTTATATAGTAAGTAAGAATTTATATAAATAATAAAGAGAATTAAAAAAGATTTAATTAATTAATAATTAATTATATTATTAATAAAAATATTATATTAATATTAAAGCCGCCGGCAATATTATAAATATTTAATATTAATATATTTTTAATAACTTATTAATACTTTATAAAGAATTAATAAAGTATATTACTATATATTTTATATTATAAAAAGTTAACGTTTTTTTTATTATTAATAATAGTTATTATATAATTAATTTATAAGCTAAGGTTTTAATTATTAATAAAAAATTTATTTATAAAGATTATTAAAGTTATTATTATTAAATTAATAAAGATATATTATAGCCCTTATTTTAAATTAACTTTTTATTATTTTAGCTATTTATTAAGTTTATTATAATTATTATAGTCTAGGTTTTAAGTTTATATTATAATAAAAAGGTTAAAAATAATCTTTAATTAATAAATTAACGTAATATAAGCTTTATACGCTTATTAATAAAGGTATTATTAAGAGTAATTATTCAAGTTTATATTAATTAGCTTAAGCTTAACGTTTTAACTTTTTTACTTTATTTTAATAACGTTATTAAAGGCTATTATTAACTTATAACTATTAAAGTTTAATAGCTATATAAGGAAAAATATAGTTTTTAACTTATATTTAATTTTTATTTTTTAAATCTTTTTTTCTTTAATAATTAAAAATAATAAGCTTATAACGATAAAAGTATTATTAATTTATATTTTAATTAACTTAAATAAGTTTTTTTTACTTATAATTAAAAGATATAAGTTATAATTAAAAATTATTATTTTTAACTTTTTATAATAATACTTATAATATATTATTTATTAATATATACTTATTTTAATAATATTATAAAGTAGCTTAATTAATTATATAATTATTTCTTTAAAATGTTTTACCTTTAATTTTTTTAATAGCTAAGCTAAATTTATTTATAATAATTTACTTTTTAATTATAAATAGGTTTATATAATATTATATAGCTTAAAGGTTTTATTTTTTATAAAAAGAGAGGCTATAATAATAATAATTAATTAATAATTAACTTATTAAATTATTAATAATTAAATTAAAATAAACTTTTTCTTATTATTATTATAGCTTTAAATTATAAGTTTTAACTTTTTATATAGCTATTTAGCTTTATTTTTCATTTTATAAATTATTTAAGCTTTAAATAATTAAGTTTTATTATAAAAGTTATAATTAAAGCGCTTAAATCGAAAGATATTATAAGTGATTAAATTATTAATCTTTTAATTATTTATTTTTTTAAATAAGCCGCTATTAGTTATAATAACGCCTTTATATTAAAGCTTAAAAAATAAGTTATAATTTTTTTTTTTTTAAGTTATTAAAGCTTTAATAATAAAAAGTTACTTTTTAAGCTATCTTTATTTTTATAGTAATTATTAGTAATTAATTACGATAATAGCTTTTTAATTAAAGAGAGGTTTTAACATTACTATAATAATTATATCTTTTATAAAGCTATTACCGCTCTTATTAATATCGGCCTTATTATAAATAATTTTATTACTTTTAACGGTAAGCTTTTTTAAAGATGCCGGCTATATATTTTTATTATATAGGTATAGGTATATATAGATTAATTTAAACCTTATAAAGCTATTTAAAAGGTTTAAAGTAAAGTTATAGCTATTAATAATAATTAATTTAAATAGGTTTTATTAGCCGCTTTTTTTTATTATACTTAAATTTTACTTTAAAATAAAAGGTTTAATACATTAGTTATATTAAAGCTATTTTTTATATAAATCGCTTTATTAATTTAGCGTTTTATAAAAAGTTTTTAAAAGGTTTTTATTACTTTCTTTATAGCTTTTACTTATTTCTATATAAATAGTATAAATAATAAATTTATTAATATTTATAGATAAGCGTTAAATATTAATAGTATTAGAATAAGGCCGTTAAGGCTAAATGTATTATTTATAGCTTTAATTATTATTTATAAAATCGTCTCGAAATTATAATAATTTAATAACTTAATAGAAAGAATTTTATATATATAATAGAAAGGTTTATAATATTTTTTAATTTTTTCGATTAATTAATAAGCTTTTATAAAAATTTACTTATAGCTTATTTCTATTAATCTTACTTTATTATAGAATTCGGTTAATATAAAATTTATTTTAATATTATAAAAAATCCACTTTAAAGAACCGATATATATATTAACTTATATTTAATATAAGGCTTTCTATATATCTTTTATAAAAAAAGGTAAGAAATTTAACTACTTAAAAAAAAGTTACTATATTAATTATATATAAAATAAACTTTAAATTTAAATATATTATATTTATAATTAACTTATAATTAAAGTTATAATTATTTTTTAATATAAATTTAAACCCTTTAAGCGCTAAGTTATAAAATTAATAATAATAGTAAAACTTATTTATTATAGTTAATATAAGTATATTAGGATTATAGCTTAAGTTTTATAAAAGCCGGGCTAATTAATCTATTAATAAGTAACTAAAGCGGTAATATAAATAATATAGTTTAATTTTTATAAAAAAGGTATTAGCTTTTTATTTCGAAATAAAAAAATATAAATAACTTTATTTATATATAATAAAGTATATCTTTTTATAGCTATCTTTATTATATTATACTATTTTATTAACCCTTTTAGGTATAAGGTTAAAAGACCTATAATTATATTTTTTTAAATTAAATTTTATTTAACTATATTATATTTCTATAATTAGGCTTTATCTCTTTAATTTATTTAAATAAAAGGTAAACCTTTTTAAAAAAGCGTATTAAATAATTAACCTTTCTTTTTCTATTCGGCTTATTTATCCTTACTTTATAAGCGATAAACTTATTTATTTCTTTAAAATAAACCTTATATATCTCTAAAGTAATAATAAATATATCGATTTACTTAAATAAAGAAGGTTTTTTATTTTTATACTTCTTCGCCTTAATAAGAAAACCTTTTACCTAAGTAAAAATTTACTTATTATAAATAAAATCTATTTCTATAGCTATAAAGCTATTAAATCTATATATCTAGATAATGGAATATAGTGGCCTTACTTATCTATTCTAACCGCAGCTATAAACTTACTTAGTAAGCGTATATAAGTATTAATTTAAGCTTAACTAGCAGTTATCTCGGTTTTACGCGGCAGGCTAAATAATTACTTTTAAGTAGTTTTATAATATAGCGGAAAAGGTTATAGTAGTTGCTCGGTTTCGGTAGATAGATATATATTTAAGCAGAGCTAAAACTTATATATATCTTATAAGAGTATATAGTTAAGGTAATAGCGGCTTTTTAATATCGCTCATTTTAAGCAACTTAAAGGCTTAAGTTATATAGCAATAGCACTTTCGCATAATGCTTAATAGCGTTAAACTAGGTTGCTTATAGCCCGCAATAGCTTTAACCTTAATAGACCGGTTTATATTAAGGCTAATATAGTTAACTAGTAAATGGCGGATATTAGTAAAGAGACCGAAGATTCGCGCACCTATTTTCGGAGGGTACGCACCTAATGCTGACTAATCTAGTCCCTATAACTAATTAAATTATACTATTTCCTAAATAGGTACTTATATCTTTGCGACTTTTAAGGAATATAAAGGAGGCGGGTTAGTTCTCTAGGCTTATATTGTGCCTACTGGCCCTACTTGCGGCCCTTTGCTACGCTTCGGGGCTCGCCCTCTTCGCCCTGCCGGCCCTTTTAGCAGAAGTTTTTTTTTTAAGAAAAAGGCTTTAATTTAAGGTTGCTAAATACGCCTAACTTTTAGGTATTTTAGGCTTTTATTAAGGTGCGTACCCTTTAAAAATAGGTGCGTAAATCTCCGGTCTCTTAGTAAATAGCGGATTTTTATAACTTCTGCTAACTTTTAATAACTTTAGCACCTATATAGGGTAAAGAAATTAATTAAAATTAATACTAATAAGTGCTAACTAATCTTAATTATTTATTTTTAATTAATTCAATTAATTTAAAGTAATTAATAGGGGTATAATACTAATCCGAAGTAAATAACTTTTAATAGAAAAATTAGGTTTCTTATTAAAATAAAGTATTTTAGCTATATAGAATTAACCTTAACCTATATTAGCTAAATTAACTATTTACGCTATCTGTTATAAACTATTTAAAAATATACTTTTATTTATTTAGAATTTAACAGATTAAATTCTTTTATATTTTTCTTATAAGTTCTTATATTATACTTAATCTTACTATAATTGCTATATTATTATTTCGATAATCCGTTACGGACTATCTTTTTATTATTATTAGCTATTTTATTAGCTAGCCGTTTTCCCTTTTATTTTTCCTTAATTATTACTTAAGATTTCTTAATAGTAAATACCTCTTTAAGCTATATCTAACTTTTTTTAGCTTTTTAGCGCTTAATAAGCCTAATATTAGCCTTTTTAAAGATATAAACCTAATTATTTAAAAGAGTAATTTAATACGCTATTACTTATATACC
The DNA here is from genome assembly GCA_023242295.1 of Diaporthe ilicicola. Classification (NCBI taxonomy): domain Eukaryota; kingdom Fungi; phylum Ascomycota; class Sordariomycetes; order Diaporthales; family Diaporthaceae; genus Diaporthe; species Diaporthe ilicicola. The sequence continues at coordinate 156,161 of JALPVH010000065.1, read as the reverse complement.
CTTTATAAACTTTTTAATTATCTAGATAATTAATATAGGGAAGCTTTTTTAATAAATAAATATTTTACCTTTAATAAAACTTAATTATTAGATAATCTAATAGGCATTAAATAGTATTTATAATTTTTATTTAAATAGCAATATAAAAAGGGATTATATTAAAGTTTATAAACGGATATTTAATTTAAAAATAATAGAATTTAAGTTTTATAAAGAAATTCTAACCCCTTTAAACCTAGCTTTTATATTTTTTTCTATAAAAACCTTATTATAAGCTGCCTTAAATATAATAAAGAACTTTAATTTAATAATATAGTTAATTAATATCTAGATAAAAAGGTTAATTTTATTATTATATATATACTTTAATAGCAAAAATAATATAATATCTAATAGCTAAAGTAAATAAAATAAATATAATAATATATTAATAAAAATAATATTATTCTTTTTATAATATTACTTAAACTTAGCTAATATATAGCTTTTATATTTATTTAAAATAAATATTAAATATTTACCTTTAGTCTACTTAATTATATATTTATTAAAGTATTAAATTTATTTTAAATTAGTTTTATTATTTATTTATTTATTTAGGATAAGCTTAATTACTTAGCTTAACGGGAAGCCTAACTTTATTATTTAATTAATAAAGTAATAAGCGCTTTAAATAATTATAAATAGCCGGATATATTAACCCTTTATATTAATATATTTAATAGCTATTACCTATTTCCGGTTTTTAAGCTATATAGATTTAGCCTTTTTATATTAATTAAAATATATAATAACTAAGGTTAAGGTTATTTAGCCTATTATAAAGCTAGTTTTATTAAAATTATAAAGGTTATTATTTAAAACCTTATATTTAGCTATTATATTACGGAGTAGCCGGAATTAATTTCTAATAACCTTTAAATCTTTATAAAGGGCCTTTTAATAGTTATATAGCCGATTAGACCTAGTTTTTAAGCTTAATTATATTTTTATAAAGCGTTATACTTAATTTTTATTAACCGGCTTACTATTATATAATACTAATAAAAGGTTAATTATATTTTCTATATTAAAAAGTTATATTAGAAATTTTTAAGTATTTTACTTAATAATATATTAAATAAGTATTTTCTTTTTAATTTAGTTAAATTTATATATATTAATACGTAATTTTTTATATAAGTATTATTAGTTTATTTTATAATATAATATAGTTTTAGGGATATAAAAGATTTTAATAATATAAATAATAAGTAAAGGCTTTATATTATTTTTTTTTAACTTTTAAATTATTTAAATAAGAAGAATAATTTTATCTTTTTTCGATAAAGGATATATATTATAGTTATTAATTTTTAGTATATTAAGTATTTAAGTAGATAGAGTAATATAAAACTAATATAAAAGGTAAAGATATAATTTATATTAAAAAAAAGCCTGCTTATTTAAATTTTAAATATTTAGATTAATACTATACCCTTATTATTATTTTAAATTAATTAAATTAATTAAAAATAAGTAATTAAGATTAATTAGTATTTATTAATACTAATTTTATTTAATTTCTTTGCCCTATATAGATGCTAAGGTTATTAAAAGTTAACGAAAGTTATAAAAATCCGCTATTTACTAATATCCGCTACTTACTAGTTAACCACGTTAATAGCTTATTAATAGTACCGGTGTAAATAGGTGCGGCCTAATGCTACGGCTACTAGCGCAGAATAGCGGCTTCTAACTATAAGTAGGCTTATAAAAGATTAATAAGTTACTATAAAAAGTTCTATATAGTAAAATCTACTATATTAATTTAAAAGATATATTATACTTTATTTTTCTCGGATATTTATTATTATTCTAGCTTAATAGGGGAATTTAAATAAATAAAATAATCGATACTATTCTATTAATAGTATTTTAAAAGAAAATATTTAATTTATTTATATTTTAAATATAAAGAAAAAAAGGTATTAAAGCCTTAATTATATAAAATATAATTAATTTAATTAGCATTTTAATTATAATAATGCTAATAAATATTAATTTAAAACCTTTTTAAAATTTAATAAATATTTTACTAGCTTATAAAAAGTTTATTATTATTATTAAATTATTTTAACGGAAAGCGAAATATTATTTATAGCTAACTATAACCCTCCTAAGTATAAGGTTAAAAGACCTATAATTATATTTTTTTAAACTAAATTCTATTTAACTATATTACGTTTCTGCAATTAAGCTTTATCTTTCTAATCTATCTAAATAGAAGGTAAACCTTTTTAAAGAAGTATATTAAATAATTAACCTCCCTTTTTCCATTCGGCTTATTTATCCTTACTTTATAAGCGATAAACTTATCTATTTCTTTAGAATAAACCTTATATATCTTTAAGGTGCTAATAAATATATCGATTTATAAAGATAAAAAAGGGTTCTTATCTTTATGCTCCTTTGCCTTAGTAAGAAAACTTCTTACCTAGGCAAAAATTTGCTTATTGTAAATAGAGTCTATTTCTATGGCTGTTTATGGCAGAGCTGTCAGATCCACGCATCTAGATAATGGAATATGGTGGCCTTACCTAGCGCGTGCAAGTGGTGGTTCAAGCTTAACTATTATCTCGGTTTCGGCTAAATAATTGCTTTCGAGTAGTCTTGCGGAAAAGGTTATATCGCTCGGTTTTGCTAGATAGGTGTATGTTTAAGCAGAGCCAGAACCTATGTGTGTCCCATAAGATTAGGGTAATGGCGGCTTTTTAATATCGCCCATTTCGAGCAACTTATGCCTAAGTCACACGGCGATAGCACTTTCGTATAGTGCTTAACGGCGTTAGACTAGATTACTCGCAGCCTATAATAGCTTTAACCTCGATGGGCTAATAGCTTATTAAAAGCACCGGCGCGAATAAACTAGGCGCGGCCTAACGCTATAGCTACTAGCGCAGAATAGCGGCTTCTAACTATAGACAGGCTTGCAGAAGATTAATAAGTTACTATAAAAAGTCTTATATAGTAAAACCTACTATATTAATTTAAAAGATATATTATACCTTATTCTTCTCGGATACTTACTATCGTTCCAGCTTAATAAGGGAACTTAAATAAATAAAATAGTCGATAGCTAACTATAAAAAATTCTATTATATTAATATTTAGAATAATACTTTAAAATTTTAAATATAAATATCGCCCTTTAATTATAAATTAATTAGTATATATATTTATATTATTAGCGGCTTTTCTTAAAGGTAAAGATATAAAGAAAAACGTTATTTATTATAAACGCTATTATCTTTTTACTATTAATATAAATATTTTTATTATCGTTATTAAAAGTATTTAATTTCTTTACTTTATAGCCTTTATAATTAATAATATAAGTAGCTATATTTTAATTTATTATAAATTAATTATAATATTAATATTAAATAATAAATTAGCCTTATAATCGTCATCTCTTTTTAAGGGTATATTTTATTAATTAATAACCTTTTTTATTATAAATAAAGTGTTTCTTTCTTTAAGCTAATAACTATCGGTTTAAAATTTATTAATAATAGCTTTTTCGAAATAATTATTCTCGGAGTAAGGCTTTAAAGCTTTTTTAACGATTATTATTATATTATTAATTAAGATATATTATTTTTACTTTATTACCGGCCTTTTTTAAGTTTTAAATAAAGATATTTTAAGTTTTCTGGGTAAAGTAAATATTAAAGTAAAACTTAAGATTTTAAAATAGCTTTTCATATAATTTTACTAATATAAGAAAAGCCGCTTTAAATTCCGCTATTTTAATATAAGCGTAAATAACCTAATTATAAAAAACCTTATTACCCTTATAGCTAAATTTAAATATCTGCTAATAAAGTTATAGCTTTTTTAAAAAAAGGTATAAAATCTTATAAAGGCTTTTATCGATATTATCCCTATTATTTTAAAAAATTTAAAAGGTTATTTATATTTAATTATTATAATATTATTATTAATTAGTATTAGTATTAAAGTATATCTTTAATTTATAATATATTATATTAAAGGTATTATTATAGCCGATATAATAAACGAAATAATTTATTATATAGTTTTTAAGGATTCTTATTAATAAGACCGGAGATTTATACACCTATTTTCGGAGAGTATATACTTAATATTAATTAATTTAATCCCTATAACTAATTAAATTATACTATCTTCTAAATAGGTACTTATATCTTTATAACTTTTAAGGAATATAAAGGAGGCGGGTTAATTCTTTAGGCTTATATTATACTTACCGGCTTTACTTATAGCCTTTTGCTATACTTTAGGGCTTGCCCCCTTTACCCTACCGGCCCTTTTAGTAAAAGGTTTTTTTTTTTTTTAAAAAAAGGCTTTAATTTAAGGTTACTAAATACGCTTAACTTTTAGGTGTTTTAGGCTTTTATTAAGGTGCGTACCCTTTGAAAATAGATGTGTAAATCTCTAGTCTCTTATTAATACTATATAAAATTAGCCGGATTTTATCTTATTATACTTATAGTAAAGAAAGTAAATTTATAGCTTATTATCGAAAAGGTTATATATTTTTCCGTTTTACTTATAATTAATATTTTAACTTTTTATAAACCTTAAAATTCTTTTAAAATTAAATTTTTTATTAAAATAAAGTTAAAAAGAAAGGTATTAGTAAAAGTTATATAATATTTCCGTTATTATAGATATTAGGTATAATATTTCCTTTTAATAGTATAAGATATTTATTACTTATAATTATTAATATTTATAAGTTTTTTAATAGTTTTCTTTTTAAGGGCGAAATTCCTATAAGATAGCGGGACCTTATAAAGGTTAATCTGCTTTTTTATATATTTCTTCTTCTACTTATAAAGGAGAAGAAAAAGCTTAAAGAGAAGAGAAAGCTTAAGGAAAAAAAGGAGCTTAAAGAGAAGAAAAGATTTAAAGGGGGTAAAGCTACTTTTAATATAGTTTTTACCGCTTATAATAAGGTAGTAAAAAGCTATCTTTTAGCTATTAAAAAGATAAAAACGCCTTTAGGTTAATAATATAAAAAAGGCTAAATGCCGGTTAAGGTTAAAGCTAATTTTTAATAAAAATAATAAGTTATTTCGGGTTATATAAGGCTTAATTATTTTTTATATTAAAAGATATTTATTACTATTTTGAAAAGAAATATAAATTTTTATTTATTTTTACTATACTTTAAAATTTTATATCTTTTTATTCGGGGCTTATTTTAAAAAAAAGTAAATTATAAAGTTATTTTTTAATTCTTTTATTATTAATTTCCGGGTAAATTTTTTCTTTTCGGAAAACTGCTTTTAATTTATAAGTTTATTATAATTTAATAATGCTAAATATCTTTATAGTTTAATTCTTAAAGTTATTTTAAAAGTAAGTAAAGAAAATATTATTAATAGCTTTACTTTCTTAAAGCGTATCTATCTTATAAGCGAGATATATAGTAAGCTTTATAAAGGATCTCTTTTCTAGTTTTATAATTAAATTAATAAAGGCAGAATTTATAGCTTTTTATTTAAAGAATTTAACCTTTAAATAAGCCCTTTTAAGTTTTTATATATATATCTTTTCCCGTTTATTATAAGCGGGATTTATAGATTCTTTAAAAGAAAATATTCTCGAAGTTTTCTATTTTTTTTTTTTAAGGAATATTGTAATACTTACTATTATAGCTTATAACCGGCTTAATAAATTATTTACCTTCGGGTAATAATTTTTAATAAGCGGAAGTATTACTATATAGTTTAACTAATAAAGTTATTCCTTTTCTAAATTAATTAAAAGAGATAATAGTTAGCAATAGCTACCGTTAATTATTTAAAGAAAAGGGTAATTATTTAAGAAAAAGAAAAAAAAAATAAGTAAAATTTATTATAGTATTTTTATTACTATTATTATTAGCAATAGTAATAGTATTAATATTTATAGTGATAATAATAATAAAAAAAGGGAAGTAAATAAAATAAATAGAAATAAGGAAGGATATAAGTTATAAAAAAAGTATAAAATATAATAAAGTCCCTAATTAAATTTATATAAAAATAATAGTTTCGGATTTTAAAGGTATACTAATATAATAAAGATAGATTAAATAGTAATATTAGCTAAATTATTTTAAATATTTTAAGCGCTATAAACTATTTAATAAAATTAAATTAATTAGTTTTCTAGCTAACTTATAATATATTTTATATAAGGGAAAGATAGGGGTTTTATATCGATTAAAGTTTTTTCTTAGTTTTAAGCTTTTAAGGGTTTTAATTTATATTTATTATAAGGATAGAAAGAGAGAGCTAAGAAAAAGAAGGGTTAAGGGAGCATTTAAGTAAAGAAGGGTTAAAGAAAAAGGTGCTTTTAATTAAAGCGTTTTTTTTAATTTAAGCTAAGGGAAAAGTTAAAAAAAGGAGGGATTATAATATATAATTATAAGACCGGAGATTTATACACCTATTTTCGGAGGGTATATACCCTAATAAAAGCTTAAAATATCTAAAAGTTAAGCGTATTTAATAACCTTAAATTAAAGCCTTTTTTAAAAAAAAAAAAAACTTCTGTTAAAAGGGCCGGTAAAGTAAAGGGGGTAAACCCTAAAGTATAGCGAAAGGCTATAAATAGGGCCGGTAAGTATAACGTAAGCTTAAAGGATTAACCTATCTCCTTTATATTCTTTAATTATAAAGATATAAGTACCTATTTAAAAAATAATATAATTTAATTAGTTATAGGAACTAGATTAATTAGCATTAAATATATACCCTTCGAAAATAGATATATAAATCTCTAGTTTTATAATTATAATAGCTGCTTAATAAGTTAATTAAAAGGAAAAGCTTATTAAAAGAAAGTTAATAATAGAAAGAGTAAGCGTAATAAAGTATATTAAAAGTTATAAATATTTTTATTAATATAGGTTAAGTCTTATTATTATATAGTATAGGGCGTATTATATTTAAATATATTACGCTAGGTATAAAGGTAGCTATTATTATTTTAAATAAAAGCTATTGCTAAAAAGGCAATAGCTATAGGCTAGTTTAAGGAAGCCATTTCGGCCGGATTATTTATCGGGCTAAATAGCTATAGCTAATTAATTAGCTATACTTATTATAGCTAACTAGCTATAAACTAACACTAATAGTTTTCTACTTTAACTTAGCTATAACTACTATAGGCTTTAAAAATACGATTTCCGAGATCTCTTTCGTTATATCGAAATATTAGTAATAGCTAGTAGATAGCTAGTAGTCTAAGCTAATTAATAGTAATTAGTTAAGTAACTAATAGGGCTAAGGTTACTAGGCTACTAATTAATAAGGGTATTAGTAATTAAAATTATAGCTATTAAAATTAAAATCGCTATTAAAATCGAAGTTATTATTAAGGTTATTATTATCGAAGTTATTAGGGTTATTATTATTAAAGTTACCGTTAAGCTCGTTATAATAGTTATTATAGATATATTTATCCTTTAATTATTCTTCTTTTTAAGGCGGCAATTTATTAAAGCTAAAATTGTTTTACTAATTGCTTTATTTAAGCTAGGGCTGCTTATTCTAAGAAAATAGATATAATACCGACTATTATAATTAAGGCTTTTATTATTAAAACTAACACTATTAAGGCTTTTACTATTAAGGCTTTCGCTAATAAAGCTCGGTATATATCTATAAAAGGGCTTATATAATTGCTAATAATTACTACTATAGTGTTTATAATCCTTATATTAGTAATAATAATAGCTTTATTTATATAGATTAATAACGCTTTTTTTAATATTATAGTATTATTATAGTAAGCGATATATATAGATTTTATAGCTTCTTTCTATATTTATCTCGTTGCTATCTTTATAGTATAGATATTTTCTTTTTAAAGGTAAATAATCGCTCTTAAGTAGCTTAATTATATTTTAATAATTCTTTCTTTAAACTAAGCAGCTATAAATAACGGCGGTAAGCTTTTAATTAAAGGAAAATCTCGGCCTTATAAAAATTATTATTATTTTATTTTAGAAAATCTTTAGCATTTAAAAGGTATATTAATTAGTTATTAATTCGGCTATTGCTTAGGCCGGTATAAACTTTATACTTTTAAAGAAAATAATAAAGCTTTTATTTCTATAATTTACTAATCGCATTAAATATCTTAAGATTTTAATTACTAAAAAATAATTAGAAATTATTAAATACAACCTTATTAATAGATTTAAAAAGGCTTAGCTATAATATTTAATAGGCAATTACTATAGTAACTTAAATTTCTATAAGGTTATTATTAATAAGCTTTAAATCGAGATTGCTATTATATTAAAGGTTATAATTAATAAAATTTTAGCCATTTTAATTAATACGGAAAGCAGCCTTAAATTATTTAAATTTCTCTTAACTTTTATCTTTTTTTAACTTTAATGCTATAGCGGCAGATAACAGGTTACGCTATAGTTTTCTTCTCGATAGGCTTATAATCGGGCTTAAAATCTTTCTAATAGTTAGGCTTATAATCGGTTAAAGGCTTTTAAGATCTTTTTAACGGTTAGGCTAAAGAAGGTTTATAGGGTAATTAGGCATTAGCTAATAAGTAGTCTTTAGCAATAGCTAATATAATTATTATAATTATTTTATCTCGTTAAGAATATTATAATATTTATTATTACGGCTTATAACCGGCTTAAGAAACTATTTACCTATAGATAATAATTTTAGTAAATAGACGCTATTACTATATAGATTAACAGATAAAGTTATTCTTTTTTAAAGGGCTTTTTCTTCTTAATTATAATTATAATAATATTAAGAAAAGGGATAAAAAGCAACGGAAATATAAGTAATAAGGGAAGGGAAAAAAGTAATGGAAATATAATAAAGAAAGGTATAGGGTATAAAAGGTATAAATTACGGTAAAGTCTTTAAATAAACGTTAAGCAAAAATAGTAATTTTATAAATAAAGGGTAGATTAATATAGTAGAGGTAAACTAAATAGCAATATAAATTAAATTATTTTAAATATATTGTAATCGCTATAAGCTGTTTAGCGAAAATTAATTTAATAGCTTTTCCCGCTAACTTACTATATAATCTATATAGGGAAATAAAGGGGGGGGAGGGGAAAAATTAATTTATTATCGATTAATACTTTTTAGCTAGTTTTTAAAGTTTTTAAATTAATCGTATATAGCCGTAAAAGGGCTTAAAGGCTATAATCGTAAATATATAATAGTAAAGGTAATAGAGTAAAAAAGGGAAAGAGCGCTTTTAATTATAGCGTTTTCTGCTTAGCTTAAATAAAAGGGCTTAAGGGCTATAATCGCAACGGGCGTAGGCATTAATAAAGGTAAGGGCAAGGTTAAGAAAGGGAGGAAGTTATAAAAAAGGTTTTCAATAATAGTATTTTATATAGTATTGTAATTAAAGGGCAGATATAACTATTATAGGCTAATTTATAGCTTATAAGGGCTTAAGAGTCTTAAAACTAGATTAGTAAAGATATCTCGATTAAAGGTTATCGTTATAAAAGATAAAAGAGGTTAATAATAATATTTTTATATAATTTAATATACCGGCTAGGTTGCTAAGCTTTTTCTTTAGCGGATATATATAAAATATCGGCTTTTAAAGAAATTAGTAATATTAAATAGTTAATCTTAATAATCTTATAAATTAATATATTAAGCAATATATATAAGATACTAATAGTAATTATAATTTAAAAAAATAGTATTAATTTTAAATATAAAAATCGTTACTTAATTTACTTATAAAGTAATACGTTTAAAGTGCTAGTCGCTTATAAATAATAACGATTATAATTTACCTCTTTTAACCTAGCTAATCTATAATACCTAATGCATTACTAATTAATATAAGTTAGGTCTTATTATTATATAGTATAAGGCATATTATATTTAAATATATTACGCTAGGTATAAAGGTAGCTATTATTATTTTAAGTAGAAGCTATTATTAAAAGGGCGATAGCTATAGGCTAATTTAAGGGAGCTATTTCGGCCGGATTATCTATCGGGCCAAGTAGCTATAGCTAACTAATTAGCTATACCTACTATAGCTAACTAGCTATAAACTAATAATTAATAGTTTTCTTATATAAGGAAACTTAACGATAATTATAAATAATAGTTAATAGTTAATTTTAATATTTTCTAAATATAAGTAATAGCTACTAAAATTAAAAATATTATAATTTTAATATAAAAATTATCGCTCGATTAATATAAGTTAAAGCTAATAATAATAAGCTTATAATTAATAATAATTAAGATTTATCTTTTTAACCTTACTATTAAAAATTATAGAGTAATTACTAATTAATATTAGTCGGGCTAGGGTATATATATATAAAAGAAAATAGTAAGTAAAAGTAATTTAATTAATTAAATTTTTAATTATTATTAAGTTAAAGCTATTATTAAAAAGGTAATAGCTATAAGCTAGTTTATAAAGAGTGTTTTAGCTGGACTATTTATTAAGCCGAGTGAGCCTTATCGATAAGGCTTAATTATAGCTAACTACTATTATTCTTATAGAGCTTAAAAAATTTAATAAAAAAGTTAAAACTAGCTTTTTTAATATATTTAATTATTTATAAAGAAAAACTTTATTATATTAATAAATATAAATATTATTAATTAAGAGTTAAAGGGCTTTAAAAGGGGTATAACTTTTCTTTTATAAGTAAAGAAAAAAGAATATTAATAAAAATTAAACTTATAGCCTTTATATTTATTATTATATAAAGCTATTTAACGCTTTATTAATAAGCTATAATATTTTTAAGTAACTTATATTTAAGTTATATAGTAATAACACTTTTATATAATATTTAATAGTGTTAAATTAAGTTATTTATAGCTTATAATAGCTTTAACTTTAATAAGCTAATAACTTATTAAAAGTATTAATATAAATAAATATAGCTTAACATTATAACTATTAATGTAAAATAATAGCTTTTAACTATAGATAAGCTTATAAAAATAAATTATTAAATTATTATAAAAAGTTTTATATAATAAAACTTATTATATTAATCTTAAAAAATATATTATACTTTATCCCTTTTTAAATATAAGGTTAAAAAACTTATAATTATATTTTTTAAATTTAATTTTATTTAACTATATTATATTTTTATAATTAAGCTTTATTTATTTAAATAAAAGGTAAACTTTTTTAAAAAAAATATAATAAATAATTAACCTTTTTTTATTTAACTTATTATTTATCTTTATTTTATAAATAATAAACTTATTTATTTCTTTAAAATAAACTTTATATATTTTTAAAATAATAATAAATATATCGATTTATTTAAATAAAGAAAAGTTTTTATTTTTACGCTTTTTTACTTTAATAAAAAAACTTTTTATTTAAATAAAAATTTATTTATTATAAATATAGTTTATTTTTATAACTATAAAGCTATTAGATTTATATATTTAAATATTATACTTAATAATAAAATATAATAACTTTAATTAATTATATTATAAAAGTAGTTTATTTTAACTATAATTATAAACTCGCTTAATAAGGTTTTAAGCGCGTATAAATATTAATTTAAGCTTAACTATTATTTTAATTTTAATAAGCTAAATAATTACTTTTAAATAGTTTTATAAAAAAGGTTATAATAATTACTTAATTTTACTAAATAAGTATAAACTATTTATCTTATTTAAATTTTATTTTTTAAAGCTTAAAATATAGTAAGTAAGGGGGGGTGAAAGCTATAGTTAAAGTTAAGGCTATAGCTTCCCCTTCCTTTATAAACCTTAATTTACTTTATATTTAAGCTTTTATAAGTAACTTTATATAGTAAAGAGCATTTACTATACTATTAAATACCCTTTAAAAAGTTTTATAAGCGCTTAATAAAGAAAAACCTATAATTTAAAGAAAAAACTTTATTAGCTAAAGATATAATAATTAATAGTAATAGGTATATAATTATAAGGAATTAATTAAGGGGTAAATAATTTAAAACTAAAGATTTACACACTTATTTTCGAAGGGTACGCACCCTAATAAAAGCTTAAAACACTTAAAAGTTAAACGTATTTAATAACCTTAAATTAAAGCCTTTTTCTTAAAAAAAAAAAAAAAAAAAACTTTTATTAAAAGGGCCGGTAAGGTAAAGGGGGCAAGCCTTAAAGCGTAGTAAAAGGCTATAAGTAGAGCTAATAAGTATAATATAAGCCTAAAAAATTAACCCGCCTCTTTTATATTCCTTAAAAGTTATAAAGATATAAGTACCTATTTAAAAAATAGTATAATTTAATTAGCTATAAGGATTAAATTAGTTAGCATTAAATATATACCTTTTAAAAATAAATATATAAATCTTTAATTTTAATAATTTTACTCTTTAACGCTAAAAGGGTGTGCTAAAAAAAGGGCAAGTTTAAAAGCATTAACGAGATTTAAATCTATACCCTTTATATTATTAATATAAAAGGGTACCTTAACGCTTAATTAATGCGCTATAATGCTAACTAAATAAGTATATATATTTAAGTAAAGTGGCACTATAGCGCATTGGTCGAGCGTTAGGGTACCCTTCTACACTAGCAATATAAAGGGTATAGGTTCGAATCCCGCTAGTGCCTTTTTTAACTTACCTTTCCTCCGGAGCGCCTTTTTAGTAATAAAGGGCAAAACTATTTACCCTTAACTAATTCCCTATAATTATATACCTATTACTATTAATTACTATATCTTTAGCTAATAAGGTTTTTTCCTTATATTACGAGTTTTTCTTTATTAAGCGCTTATAGGGCCTTTTAAAAGGTATTTAATAATATAGTAAATACTTTTTATTATATAAAGTTACTTACGGAAGCTTAAATATAAAGTAAATTAAGGTTTATTAAGAAAGAGAGAGCTATAGCTTAATTAACTATAGCTTCTTTCCCTTTACTTATTATATTTCTAGCTTTAAGAGATAGAATTTAAATAAGCTAAATAATTTATATTTAAGTAAAGTTAAAACTTATATATATTTTATAAGATTAAAGTAATAATAGCTTTTTAATATCGCTTATTTTAAGTAACTTATATTTATATAAGCTTAAATTATATAACGATAACACTTTTATATAATGTTTAATAATATTAAATTAACTTATAGCTTATAATAACTTTAACTTTAATAAATTAAGCGCGGTTTAAAGCTATAATTATTAACGTAAAATAGCGGCTTTTAACTATAAATAAGCTTATAAAAGTAGATTAATAAGTTATTATAAAACGTTTTATATAATAAAACTTATTATATTAATTTTAAAAAATATTTAATACTTTAGTTTTCTTAAATATTTATTATTATTTTAGGTTAATAAGGGAGCTTAAATAAATAAAATAATTAATATTATACTTTATCTTTTTTAAATACTTATTATTATTCCAGCTTAATAAAAAAACTTAAATAAATAAAATAGTCGATATATTAATTTAAATAATAAGCGTTATATATATATTAAAGCTTTTATATATTTATATACTTTTTTTTTAATTTTATATATATAAATCTTCCCTTTTAGGTATAAGGTTAAAAAACTTATAATTATATTTTTTTTTAAATTAAATTTTATTTAACTATATTATATTTCTATAATTAAGCTTTATCTTTTTAATTTATTTAAATAAAAGATAAACCTTTTTAAAAAAGTATAATAAATAATTAACTTTCTTTTTTCTATTTAACTTATTATTTATTTTTACTTTATAAGTAATAAACTTATTTATTTCTTTAAAATAAACCTTATATATTTTTAAGATAATAATAAATATATCGATTTACTTAAATAGAAAAGGTTTTATATTTTTATATTTTTTTACCTTAATAAAAAAACCTTTTACTTAAATAAAAATTTACTTATTATAAATAAAGTTTATTTCTATAGCTATAAAGCTATTAAATCTATATATTTAAATAATGGAATATAATAGCTTTACTTAAGTTTTAAGCGCGTATAAGTGCTAATTTAAGCTTAATTATTATCTCGGTTTTAATGGCGCGGTAAGCTAAATAATTACTTTTAAGTGGTTTTATAATATAGCGGAAAAGGTTATATCGTTTAGTTTCGCTAAATAAATATATATTTAAATAAAGCTAAAACCTTAATTAAAATAATAGCGGCTTTTTAACATTACTTATTTTAAGTAACTTGCTTAAGTTATATAGTAATAGCACTTTTATATAGTGCTTAATAACGTTAAATTAGGTTACTTATAACTTATAATAGCTTTAACCTTAACGCTTATTAATAGCACCGGCGTAAATAGGCGCAGCTTAATACTATAACTATTAGCGCAGAATGGCGGCTTTTAACTATAGATAAGCTTATAAAAAATTAATAAGTTATTATAAAAAGTCTTATATAGTAAAACCTACTATATTAATTTAAAAGATATATTATACCTTATTTTTCTTAAATACTTATTATTATTTTAGTTTAATAAAGAAACTTAAATAAATAAAATAGTTAATAAATAAAAATAATATTAATTTAAATAAGCTTAAAATTATATATAATAGTTAAAATAATAAGATTAAAGATTTATATAAACTATTTAGCTTATTTAAATTCCGTCTCTTAAAGCTAGAAATATAATAAGTAAAGGGAAGAAAGCTATAGTTAATTAAGCTATAGCTTCCCCTTCTTTTATAAACCTTAGTTTACTTTATACTTAAGCTTTTATAAATAACTTTATATAATAAGAAGTATTTACTATACCGTTAAATATTTCCCGGAAGGTTTTATAAGCGCTTAATAAGGAAAAACTTATAATATAGGAAAAAAACCTTATTAGCTAAGGATATAATAACTAATAATAATAGATACGCAATTATAGGGAATTAGTTAAGGGGGAGGTAAATAGTCTTACCCTTCGGCGCTAAAGGGGCGCACTAAAGGGAGGGCAAGTCGAAAAGGAGGCACTAGCAAGATTCGAACCTATACCCTTCGCGTTACTAGTGCAGAAGGGTACTCTAACACTTAACTAATGCGCCACGGTGCCTTAAAGATTTATATACTTATTTTCGAAAAGTATATATCTAATATTAATTAATTTAATTTTTATAATTAATTAAATTATATTATTTCCTAAATAAATATTTATATCTTTATAACTTTTAAGGAATATAAAAGAGGCGGGTTAATTTTTTAAACTTATATTATATTTATTAGCTTTATTTATAGCCCTTTATTACGCTTTAATGCTTACCCCTTTTACCTTACTAGCCCTTTTAATAAAAACTTTTTTTTTAAAAAAGGCTTTAATTTAAGGTTGTTAAATATATTTAACTTTTAAATATTTTAAGCTTTTATTAAAGTATATACCCTTTAAAAATAAGTGTGTAAATTTATAATTTCTTATAAAATAGTTAGCGGCTTTAATATTAAGGTAATACTTTTATTAATAATATAATTAATTACTAATTAATTTAACCTTTTTATAATTTTATTAATAATTTATATCGATTTTTCTTTATTATATAGGTGCTTTATTAAGCTAAATATAATAAAAGAAAAGTAGTTTATAATCGATACTATAGCTTTATATTAAGTATATAAGCGATAAAAGATTTATAAAGTTAAATAAATTAATAGAAATAATAATTTTATTAATATTATAATAAAAGCATTATTAAATAAAGCGCTAAAATATTTAATTAATATTAATAAGTTAATAATTTAAATAAAGGGCTATATTAATTATAACGATTTAAGTAAATAATTAATTACTGCAGGTATATAATTTATTTTATTAATTTAAAAGAAATAATATTTTTTAAAATATTTAGAAATAGCGTAATAGTAGCTAAATTAAAAAACTGCTAATATAGAAATAATAGTAATTAGCTACTATTAAGCTTTATTAATATAGCTCTCCGGCCTAATAAATAGTTTAGCTAAAATGCTTCCTTTAAATTAGCTTATAGCTAATGCCTTTTTAGCGATAGCTTTAACTTATTATTATTTAATTAATCGAATTATTTTTGCTTATTACTTTTACCTTTATATATACGCACCCCTGGGCCTTAAGCCTAACTAATAGTCTTTTATAAGGGTGACGAGTGAGAATATTGTACCTTATAATACGCGTTCTGCAGTATATTGGGCCTCTATATCGGTAAGAAAGCTGCTATCTAAGCTGGATGCCAAGAAACTCGCTTATAAGTGAGCTTGATCTGGCGGAAGCTCGCTTCTCTGGTTGTATTGCATTGGTCCTGAAGGCCTGAAAGCGTGACCTTATCTAGACCCCGGGCGTTGGAAGGTATGTTGTAACGCAGCGGCATTCCTAAGAAGCTTTCGAGTCTCGAGGTTTGGTATCGATCAGCCTTTTAAATCAAGTCACAAGGCCATGCCAACAACATATGGCTGAGAGCTGGAGGAACACAGATGAATGGAACAGAGGCTCAACATAGGTTGAAAGAACAAGGTTTATGCATTTTGCCATTTACAAGCATGGCAACAATCTAGCCTCTACATATCAGTAATACGCTGATGAGTAGACACACAAATGGCTTCTAAAAGCAGCCAAACAATGGTAATGTGCTCTGGCCGTGGAGATCCCTGGCTTTTAGGCACGCTGGTCCTTGCATACGAGGCTGTTCGCGTAAGGAAATGAGGAGAACGGTTCATCGTCGCAAATTATATTGGAGACCACTGAAGTACTTTATGAGCAACCTTGGTCCAATTTGTCTCAGCAGCCACTATCAAGTGCTCTCTCCATGCAAGCACTCGGATTTCAATCCATGGCAAAACGAAACAGACAACCACGAGTGCAAGTTTAAAAAGCCCATCAACTTAGCATCACTCACCGTCCAACTGACCTGACCGCCCATGCTTACAACCCTCATCCATTCGCCCGATGTGCAGCACATCAAAGGGCCATCTAGCAATTTGCCAGCAAGTAAAGACCAGCACCCTCTTCTGCGCTACCCAGGAAGCCAACACTTGCATTACGGGAGTCGGTACTGGGGATCTCAAACAAGAACTGTAGAGTACCGTCTTCGTCGGCCTGGGGACAAGCCATCGAGTTGATGGTCACTCCGTATTCGCCGGGGCTGACACCAACAGTACCAAAGGGCGTGAGCTTCACGGTGCCGCTGTTGCCCAGGGACTTTCCATGCTTCTTCTCATCAGTGCCGTTATTTATAGAGTTGTCGATGGCGGTATGAACTGTCATGGCATTCATCATGGACTGCCATGTCGCAAAAGGCGTGTTGGCGGCCGTGCCGACCCTGGATCCTTCCGGCTTGGAGTGTGAGGCAAGGAAAGATGCATTGTAGGAAGCACTGTACACGTCAAGACTGACGGAGGCGGAGCCGAAGGCACCAAACCTGGAGGCGGTGGTTATACTCATAGCAGCACGAGATGGCCTGTTCCCAGTAGTTAGCTCGATCTCCCAACACTATATTTGAATAGGGTCACCGACGGCAGGGTACATACCAAGAGACCATGAGTTGGCAGTCCCAAGAGCCGCTGGTAATGTTGTCGAAGACGACGTACTGGTGAATTCGGTCGAATTTGACGTTATCAGCGAAGGAGACGGACTGGGCGACCTGGAATGATTTCGTGTCCTTGGCCGTGTTGGCCTGCTTGGCATCCGGGGCTGATTCGGTGAGCTGTCGCAGAACGGAAGGGTAGTAAGTGGTGCAGGTAGATGGTGCAACATGGGTCGGCGCCGCCGTGGGAGTGGACTTGGTGATTTGGGTGGGAGCAGAGACGGAGACGCCTAAGAGGCTGAAGAGGGCGAGGACGAAGAAAGCCGTGTGATGCATTTTGGTCTACACTCGTGAGTCTAGAATTGAATAGTATTGAAGTTTTGGGCCAAGAGAGACGTGTTGATGCTTTCAAGAATGTAATTCCGGGTGTGAACTGGGTTGAGACAGCTTGCGGTTGTGGATGGATGAAAATGGCCGTCGCTCTACTCAGGAGGCCGGGGCAGACCGACTTTACTTTATACCATGCGTGGCGACATGTTTTGATCGCAACTGCTGTGCTTCTTCTGTCCGGCAACTCTCATCTACCGTCGGTCGGAACAGAAGAGGACATTCCTCAAGTGTACCTTCCTACAGACATCATCAGCCAAAACAGGGGCCGATGCGTGCCAGCTGGACCACTTCCGTCCGGGCAAGCCCGAGACAAGACGACTTCCTCCTGAGTGAGGGAGAGACTTGAGGGCCCAGATATCCACCGTTGCAAGAGATTTCTGAGGGAGACAGTCTTGTTCGTCCCAAGTGATGTTCGCTCGATGGGAGACAATCTCATGCTGCGAGGACGACATACAAAGCCCAGCAGGCCAAGTTGAAACGCTGGCCGAGAAGACAGCAAAGGAAGCAACGGCGATTAAGAATGTTTCAAGAGATGGGGCTGCGTGGCATCCCAAGCTGGATGCGAATCCGCACTGCACAGGAAGCCCCATCTGATTACAAGGCCCAACATGTGTGGTTGTGCATATAATCGTTGGGCGTTGGTGGGAGTGGCGGCACACCAGGTCTTAATAAGGACCTTGTCCACTCCTTGTAGCATCCGCCCACTCTCTTAGTGGTCAAGGTCCAACGTTTCTGGGTTGTGTGTACACGTGCTGTGCTGTACAGGCGCAAGAATTCCTGGAAGGAGGAAGGGACTTAGACACCTGTTGTGTTGCACATGTGTAGTCCATCTACCTACGAGCCAAGTAGATACCTAGTCTGTCTACCTAAGTAGGTAGACAACCCAGGTAGGTACCTAGGTACTAGTTCTGCACCCCGCAACTGCTGGGTCTGGTGGCCCTGTACCGTGTAAGACTAGGCTACACTAGTGTGGTATAGACCAAGGCAGGGCGGAAGAAGAGTTCTAGAAGACACCTTCCAGAACTGTTGCACACAGGCTTTGGCCCCTTCCATTCGCTGCCACTGCCGCTTGCCGCCGCCGCCGTGTTATCGCCCTCGGCCCGGTGGAGGTCCTCCGTGCTGCCTGCCTAATGCAGTGCAACGGCCCTGACCATCGGCACACCCCAGAAGGAACCGCCGAGCGACCAGTGAATTCTGATGCCAATCCGACCTGGGGCGACCACCTTGACTCCCCTCTCCATACACTGCTTGCTCCTGCTTCCGCCTCCGCCTCCGCCTCCGCCCGTGCAAGTGCAGGTGCAAGTGCGATTGCACGCATGCAGTGTACAGAAAAGCAGCCCATACCCACCAAACAACCACCTGATCTCGTCCTGCCCGCATCGGGTGGTCACGGTCGCTAGCTGCCCAGGTGCGATGCTACATTCGGACGTGCGGGGGAACCGTTCGGCCTGCACCTGCAGCGCATAGTCTGCCCTGCGGTCAAGCCAACCCAATTCCATGTTCCACCTCGGCCCAACTCAAACCTCAACTCAACTCAACTTCCTAACTGTTTTGCCCCCCTTCGGCTCAGCATTGTGTTTCCTTCTCTCTTGCGTCAGAATCTTTCTTTCCATCGCCCCCGCCGAATTGACTACCAGGTACGTTGATCGGCCTGGATACAGCATTGAAGCACAGGCCCCAAGGAAAGCAAGCACGTGAAGCCACTTCCCCTCCCTCCTTCTCCCTCGACACGCTCGCTCGCTCGCTCGCTCCCCGTCCAAGCGCGCCGTCTCCTCGGCGGCCTCTTCTCCGCCACCGATTCCGCCGACTTTCCTACAACATGCTAACATTTCTTCCCAAGCATCTGTATTTGTTTCGCCTCCCTCTCTTCTCCAATCTCGTCGGACGGCTTTTGTCGGACCAGCCCCTCCTCCCTCGCCAAGTAGAGAGGCTTCAGTAGAGCAACGGACCCTTCCGCACGTTCTTGGCGCTCCTACCTGTGACATCCCGAACAACTTGCGTTACAGCCTTTCCCAGCCAACTGCCCGGTGCGTCCCTCCCCAAGATGGGCTCTACAGACAAGTCCCAGGACGAAATAACCATCCTGGTCACGGGGTTTGGTGTAAGTCAGCTCCAGGCCCTGTCTCATGTCCCGTCTGTCCACTGGTGCTAACGGCCCACGTGCAGCCATTCAAGGATCAGTACCCGCGGAATCCAAGCTGGGACATCGCCTCCTCGCTCCCCGAATATCTTCCTCCACTGAACGCCAAGTCCTCGACCGCCGTCCGAGGCGTGTCTC
Source organism: Diaporthe ilicicola (assembly GCA_023242295.1). Classification (NCBI taxonomy): domain Eukaryota; kingdom Fungi; phylum Ascomycota; class Sordariomycetes; order Diaporthales; family Diaporthaceae; genus Diaporthe; species Diaporthe ilicicola. The sequence goes on along the minus strand of JALPVH010000065.1, from coordinate 136,005 downwards.
TGCCATTGCCTCCGGTCCGGATCGTAGTACATCCCGAGCCAGTGCGCGTCACTTACTCGGCCGTCCGGCATCTTATACCGAAACTGTGGCAGCCCGACTTCGAAGGCGTCTCAAAGATTGACTATGTGCTACACATTGGTATGGCATCCACCAAGAAGCAGTACGTGCTGGAGAAGCTCGGCCACAGGGACGACTATAAACTGCTGGACCTGGATGAAAAGCTGCCCCACCAGAACCCCTCTGATGACGACTACCCCTGGCACGGTATGCCTGCTCAGCTGACGACCGATCTTGACGTGGCTGACATCAAGAGGAGATGGGAATCATATCTCCCGGTGAGTGCACGAGGTTCCATGCCAAGGGCGTGAACGGGGCGCTAATGAGTCCGAATGTGGTCATTTCAGAGCAACCTCACGCTTAAGTCGTCAGAGGATGCTGGCCATTTTCTCTGCGACTACATCTACTTCAACAGTCTAGCCAACTGCCATCGAGCAGAAGAGCGGAAAAGAGTGTTGTTCATGCATGTCCCGGCCGTGAGATCTGAGCCCGCAGATCTCTACAGTGAGTCGATTGATCTGGGCCGTGAAATCGCTATACAGCTATTGCGATCCATCGTTGAGAGCGAGGTCGATGTTTCGGGAGCAGGCGCGGAGGCTGAACTATGAGGATACATGTCTTTACTGAACTGAAGGGTGCAAATGGCATTCTGTCTCGCACACCATGTGCAGATGCGCTGAGCCACCGCAGAACACATCAATGTATGTAGAGAGCAAGCGAGGGCGTTTGGTGGATCGGAAACAGACAGGTGACAATCCAGGAAAGCTCGAGACACAACAGCAGTTCATCTGTAACTGCTCCCTGACATTGCAGTACCGCTCATCTATTGTTGCAATATGCAACATGCTCATATGTCATTGACTGGCTTTGGCCGTGAAAGCAATACTGTTACCTAGGTACCATCTCTCGTGAGCAGGGGACGGGCGCAGACAGGCACTCTTGATTCTCGTGTCCAAGGAGCTTGAGCCACGAAATTGCGTTTGTCGATTCAAGGTCAGGCTTGACGCCCCATGAGGGTGCATGTAATATATGTTCCTCAGGCTCAGAATCCCTATGAGAACGCCAAGGGCAAGCACATGAGCGCGGCGGCAGTTTTGAGTTCCAATCAACCGACTCCCTGAGTGACATGTAGGAGTCTCCTGGGTACGATCTCATCACATACGCTGGACTGCTCTTGTGAATCACGAGCCATGAATTCCATGCTACCAATGTAGAGAGGCATCTCGACCCGGCTGACTCGGCCCCGTCCCCTACAAGATGGATGCTCGTACATCGCTATACCTTTTGGTTTTCCGGCCAACCCGCTCGGCCATATTGGTTGGCCCACTTTACCTTGACTCCTAAGTGCTGCGCTGCCCTCAATACAAACTCGGGTTCCCTCAGAAACTGTCTCGCGATAATCACCACATCCGCCTTTGACTTATCCTCGCACTCTTCGGTTGAGGTGACCGAGTCTATAGCACCTTTCTCGGGATCTTCACCGACAGTATAGAGACACTGGCTCTGCACGATGTCGCTCGCCATCTCTGCACTGGTGATGAAGCCCACCGCACCGATGAGCAGCTTCTTGCCTGCCTCTTTCACGCACCGCCGGATAGCGCCGGCAGGGTCGACCTGATAGAAGGGATTCAGGTTTATTCTCTGCTCGTCGCTGTTCCCCCCTGTACTACAGTCGAGAAGATCGACTCCGAGCTCGGGGAGCATCTTGGCGAGCCTGATGCTCTGGTCAAGCTCCCAGCTCTCCTTGCCGCTCCACTCCATCCACTCGGTCATGGAAATACGGAGAAAAACCGGCATTGTCTCGGGAATGACGCGGCGGATTGCCCTGATGATCTCAACGAGAAACCGGATGCGGTTTTCGAAGGTACCACCCCACTCGTCGGTTCATTGCTATAACAGCATCAGCAAGAGACCGCTTTGGGTGGGCACGAAGGAGCATCTTACGTTGCTAAGTGGCGACATGAACTGGGTGATGAGATATCCGTGAGCGCCGTGGATTTCTATCAAGTCAAAGCCCGCCTCGATGGCTCTCTTGGAGGCTGTGGCAAACGCCTCGATGGTTTCCCAGATCTGGTCCGGCGTCATTTCCTTGGGCTGAGGAAACGTCTTGGAAAAGGGAATGGGGCTGGGCGCCCAAACATGGTCCGGCCACCCGCCCTGCTCCTCAGTGGCAATGTGCGATTCCCCGCTCTGGCGGTGCCACGGCGCCACGGTGCTTGCCTTGCGCCCTGCGTGGGCCAGCTGACAGCCAATCTTGTGGCCCTGAGAATGCACAAAATCAGTGATGCGTTTCAGGGGCGCTATCTGGCTGTCCTTCCAGAGCCCAGAATCCTCAGGGGAGATGCGGCCATTGGCAAGCACCGACGTTGCCTCGGTCAATGTCAAGGCGGCCCCGCGCACAGCAAATGAGCCGAGGTGGACAAGATGCTTCACACGTTGTCAGTCGAGATTCACTTAGGTCTTCCTCCAGACGGGCCGAGCAGGGTGGGGTGAAAAGTGCAAGTTACCCACCCAATCTGTGAGGTGGCCGTCATCTGCGCTGTACTGGCACATTGGCGAGACGACAAAACGGTTTGCCAGAGTGACACCCCGGATAGTCAGGGGGTGGAAGAGCGTGGGTGTCTTGTTTGGGTGCTCTGGGTCGAAGTCGAGGGCTGTGCCGGCTGGTGGGCTCTGGGCAGGAGTGTAGAAGGGGACACCCTCGGCAGGCCTGCTGGCAGTTGGTTTGTTGAGAATGTCCATGGTGGAATGAGCCGGGCTGGGTGCAGACGGCAGGGTTCGAGCTTAGGGTCAATGTCAAGTTCAAATCCCAAGCTCAAGCTCGACGGTGGTGGTTGTGGTTTTTCCAGGGGCCGTGTTTAGAGTGGGAGTGGATGGAGGGTCTCCTATTCATAAAGCGGCCCACCAGCGAGCGATCACTACCTGAGACTTGATGATATGTCAGGAGGCGTTCGCGATATGATGGACATGCACTCACTATTGGGCAATTGATTTCGGATTACACACACTGCAGCAGCCGGCCTGCCGATTACTAAGGGGCCCTTCTTTTGCTGACAGGAACAACGTATTCCCCGCATGCAGTCTACTAGTCTATTGGTCTGGCTGGGGATCTGCGTGTGCTGGTAGCACCCCGGCATCCTTATTCCTGCTATCACCCACGTCATTGACATCACCCGAATGGCTGCCCCTATCGGTAGGGCCAGACGTGGAGCGCGGGACGGCGGATCTGGGTCTTAGCAAAGCTTATCTAGCATGCCTGCCGGCCACTGTACAGTAGCTTGCCCCGAGACTCTGCTCGCGCAGCCTCGAGGCGCGACGATCGGCATCGCACCAACGCTGCCATGCACAACCCACATGAAAACACCAATGGCTTCCTGAGTGTGAGTGAAATCCTGGGCTGTGTGAGGCTTCCCTCTTATCTTGCCTGCCGTGAGCTGAGCTGTGCAGTTCATTACGAGGCAGCCTGCCTGCATGGGGAGGTCGGTTCTACCTCGACTCGGTCGGGAATTAGCCTCAGCCAAGATCCGCAGTGCATCTGCGCTGATTTGCCGCGGGCATTTGCTCGGATCTGCCCCATGGATGCGGCCCGGTCCGTCGGCGCGATAGCGGGGTTGATCCACTCTCTCTTGCAAGTGGTCAACTCGGAGCCCGACACTGGGGCAATCGGTATCAGCAGCAAAGCAACGGCCAGACACTTCGCTCCAATATTAGCCCAGTCTCTCAACCCAAAATCTGGCCTGTGCGTTTCTTGCTTCCTCGGACCATCTATTCAACCTCGGTGGCCAGAAAAAGGAGGCCACCTTGTTTTAACTAGTGGCAGTGTTAAATAGCTCAAAATAAAGGCTTTGACCCGCGAATTACTGCACAAAGCGAGCAAAGCTCACACGCTATAAAATTCGGCCCAGATTCAATGCCTCTCCAGGGCCAAGCTGCTTCTAAATCGTCACAGGGATAATCACGTTTGCGTCCATCCCTCTAACTTTCTATCTCGTTATTGTACGTACAGTATGTATTAGTAAATATCCGGACCGAGCTTGTTTAGCTGCATTCCTTCAACCTTCTCGATGCTATCATGTGTTCGCTCTTTGCGCTGTATGGCGCCTCTCGCGTGGGATGGAGTGGTATGGCGGCTGACTTCAGGATGCAGTGTACCAGGCCAATATTGAACACAATCGGCTACCCAGGTAATAAGTTGGGTCGTTACGGTTGACCAATAGTACGGAACCCAATAGCGTCTTTGACCGAACGGAAGAAAGGGAGATATACAGAAGATGCGGGCTCATTTCCGAATATGCGGTGCCTAATGCAATTGTAGCTCACTCCGGCCGGGGCTTTCTTTCAGGTGTGCATCAAACAGATCTCTTACTCTTAACTTTTCTGTACATCAGAAATAGAAGGTTTATCTCATACACTGCAGATTGCGTCCAAGTTACTAAATGGTAGCCACACACATCAACCGCCTCAACCGTTGTTGTGGTGATCTCCACGTTACCTTGTGCTTACGTGTCACCCTGGAAGGACGCTGGCTTGGGCAATCGACAGACACATGCACGATTTAGACCAGATCTGACTGTCATGTGCTATAAACCGCGGCCTTGCAGACCAAAGGACGAGATCGTGCTGATTTTCGTCTGACCTTGGTGTCGGGTCCTAGGCGCCCAATCCTCGGGACTTGCACTCTTCCACCAGCGTCCTCATCGACTCGTCTCCTGCTGCTGCCAGTCGCTCGAACTCGGGCATGTTCTCCCTTACCCACTCAGCGTCGTGGCCGGCTTCGGGTCGAAGGACGCCGTTTTCCTCGCCCGCAACAAGGCACCCGTGGACTGAGATATTGTCAAGAGGCGTTGTTGGCAGGACCGATTCCCATTCTACGCGGAGCTGGCGGCACAGCTCGTTGTATGATGAGCGGGGGCGCGAAGGGCCGGAGCGGACGTGTGATTGAATCGAGTTGACGAGTTTCTGTTTGACAGTGAGCCAGGGCTGTGAGTATTGCGATTTGTTCGCCTAGCTGGGACCATCACTGCCATCGGGGTTGTTCATGAGAACCAATCGGTGGGATCCCGGGTGGCCGACTAACCGGTTTGCCGCCAACATAGTGGTGCACTTTGGACTCGTCTTCAAATCTGACATTGACAAAGAGAGATGGGGTAGTGAATATATTTGTGTGGACTCTTGTAATGGCACTTGCGAGCTCATCGCGCTGCGTGGCGTCGATGGGCTCCCGGAGACAGACTATATACCATGGCATGGTGACGGCGGAGACTTTCAGATGAATCTGTTGGGCGAGTCGGGCGACTGATTGTCGACTGGTTGGGATTCAGGACCAGAGCTTCACGAACTCATGGCTATAAGAAGTGCGGACGAGGTACGGGAGTGAGGAATGGCTTCTATAGGTACGGTTGCCTGGTGGCGTCACCCCGACCTCGGGATGGATTGGTGCGGAGCGGAGGCGAGTCAAGTGCCGGTCATCTTTCCTTTATCGGTGGTCAGAATGCTAAATAACACTTACACACACAACCTGACATGTCCAACAGTCGTAGAAATACTGTCCCGAGGAGGACTAGAGGGTGGTGTACAATCTTCCATGCCCGGGGATATATAACCGAGGCTCTGCTGCTGTTGACAATATACAACACCACATGACACATACTCTGTTAATAAACACTAGCATATTTTTATATGAGGTACGTTAACCCGCTCGTAGTCTCATTACTGGAATGCATGTCATCCCTCAGTGCACAATATTGAATCGAAAAGATGCCATTGTTAGTTGCTGCCCCTCGTGCACCTCACAGTACCTGGCCAGCTGCTCGTGATGTAGCACAACTGCTCATATGAGGGAAACCCGATCTGTCGGTGTCTTTCCCTGCCCTGACACAGAACAAGGACGGGCGGTGTGCGTTGTACTGCGCCACATACAGTCTCACACACACAAAAGAACATTGTCCAAAGTCCAAATTACCAGACTCTTGCAAGAGAACATTCGGGCTCAACTCTTTCGATGCGAGCCCCAACCCGTGGCACGTTACCCCGTGAATGCACAAGTGGCACTCCCGGTCGCTCATGGACCAAGTCAGGTGATCTAGCCCTCAGCCTCCAGAGGCAAGTGCACACCGCACCGCGTTGATGCCAAGTGTCAGGTCTGTGTGTTAGTAGAGCTGAGCGAGCACGGGCTGAGAATGCCATCATTGGGGTTCCCAGGAATGGTACGAAGAGATTGCCGCAAGCCTGGCATGTCTCAGCCGGCGAGAAAAAAAGCACCCCTTCTCAGTTTTAGCGTGGCTGTCTAGCTAGCTACCGTAGCGCCCCCCCCCCAGTTTTTAAAGACTAAATAATTACCCAATTAGGGTCACCTAACGTATATAAATTTTTACTATTAAATTTTATTATCGAGTTTTTAAAAAGTAAGATAGTTTTTAAAAAGATTAATCTTTAAATTTTTTATTTTAAGTTTATATTTTAATATAAAGATTAATTAATTTAAATTTCTTTTACTATTTAAATAATAATATTTTTTAAAGAAATAAGCTTTTAATAACTCTTTTAATTAATAAAAACGTAATAAATATTTTATATTTTTAAACCTTTTTATTTTTCTTTTTTAAAGAAAAATATATTTTAAGTAGCTTTAAAATAATTTATAAAATAAAAAGAGGGTTTTTAAAAGAAAAGAAAAGTTTTTAATAAAAAAGAATAATATTTAAAAGAAAATTAGTTTTTAAAATAAAAAGTTTTTATTAAAATTATAATTAAAATTTATATATCGTTTAACCTTAATTAATTAATAGTATATCTTACTATAAGGCACTATAGCGTATTAGTCGAGCGTTAAGGTACCCCTCTATACTAGTAATATAAAGGGTGTAAATTTAAATCCTGCTAATACCTCCTTTTCGACCTGCCCTCTCTCCGGAGCGCCCCTTTAGCAACGGAGAGCAAGATTATTTACCCTTAACTAATTTCTTATAATTATATACCTATTACTATTAGTTATTATATCTTTAGCTAATAAGGTTTTTTCCCTATACTATAGGTTTTTCCTTATTAGGCGCCTATAAGGCCTTCCGGAAGGTATTTAACGGTGTAATAAATGCTCCTTATTATATAAAGTTATTTATAGAAGCTTAAGTATAAAGTAAACTAAGGTTTATAAAGAAAGGGGGAGCTATAGCTTTAACTAGCTTTCTTCCCCTTACTTACTATATTTTAAGCTTTAAGAGACGAAATTTAAATAAGATAAATAGTCTATATTTTACTATAAAAGAGATAGTTTAAGCACTATTTTTAAAAATTAAAGGGTGGGTGCTATAATATTTAAATAGTTAAGATTTATAGATAAAAAGTAGGAAATAGCTAACAAAAAGTAAAAAATAAAAAGTAAAAAGTAAAAAGCGAAAAATAAAAAGCTTATCTTAAATTAAAGCCGCCGGTAAAGTAATAATTTTATATTTTATATTTCGTTATATTTATCACTTTAACTATTTATTTAATTTTTAATATAATATATATATATATATATTTTTAATATAAATTAAATAGCTTAAATTAAAGTAAATTTAATAATATACTTTTTATAACTTTAAAGCTAGGGTAATACCTTTAAATATATATTAATATAAAGATATATATTTTTAAATTTTTTATTTATATTTTAATTTTTAAAAATTAATTTAACTTAAATTAGTAACTTAAACCCTAAAATATTATATATAATTAAGTTATATATATATATATATCCTTTATATATATAAGCTAAAACTATAAATATTAATTATTTAAAAAAGATAAAAATATTTTAATTTTTAGCCTTTAATAATATAATTAATATTATAGGCTAGTTAATTATTTTAAAAGCGATAAAGTTTAAATTAAATAAGAAGAGATATATTTCGTTACTAATAAGGTATAATAAGTAAGTAAATTAATTTATTAGCTTTAAAGGTGTTAATTAATATATAAGAAAAAATAATTATAACTTTAAATACTTTATAAAATTATTTAAAACTCCTTATATAAATACTTTAATTATTTTATAATAATATTATATATACTTAATTTAAATTAAATGATATAAATACCTTTAGAATAAGCTCCTAATTCGAATAATGCTGAAAAACTTATTAGAATCTTAGGTTGTGGTGGGTAGATAGCTGGATAAGGTGGGTGGTTTTGATTCCCGTACAAAGATACGGACGGTTTTTTTTTTTACACGCTGACTGGGTGTCTGGAAATCGCGGCACTGAGACGAAACACAAGAGGCGGCCCCTCGCAGGGTCAGGACAGGTTCCGAGGTTGTGATCGGCACTGCAGTGGTGGGAACGGACTTGGGGTATGTGCGCCTAGTGTCCCCTGCTCGGGCGTGTTTCTCGAAGACCCAGGTGCAAATGCAATTGCAGGTGCAGGTGCAACACGCCAAGCTGCGACTGCGCGGCTCGCCGTTGCAGCTTTCTCCACCCATCCACCCCACCTGCCAGAGCCCTCCTGTCAGCTGTGTTGCTTACTGCAGCAGCGGCAGCAGCTTATAGTGTACCTGGGTAGAAAGACCACCATCCAGGTAGCTGGCAGACTAGCAGCCAGTCTACCTGATCAGTAGTTGTACTGCAAGCCGGAATTTCCCAAACACGAGCCGTTGTCGATCAGCTCTGCACAGAACAGAACAGAACAGCACAAGACAGAACGAACAGCTAACCGAGAACCATTTCATCTTGACACTTGCAAGCTGCGAGCCCCCGTCGTCTCAGCAACCCAAACCAGCCCAGCCCGCCGGCAATTCACCAAGCTCTTTCTCCGACGACGACATCCATCACCAACCGTCCTTACTAATTCGGCCTGACGCTGTCGCCCACGCCACCTCCGGCCTGCTTCCTCCTCACGTCTGAACGCGGCATTGTTGCGGCTGGCCTGCCGTCCGAAGCAAGCGACACGAGAGCGAGGGTGTGTCATCGCCAGCCTTGGGACCCGCGACAATAGTGCTGACAACTTTGGAGCATCGACCGAGCATCCATCAGCGCCGGCTCCCGAGTCCTCCTTTCGACACCGCCGACTGTCAGACCTACTATTACGAACGACAACAGGGGGCAAGAATAGGGACCAACCATGCCTTCGGCACGGCGGATGCGCCTGGTCCTCATAGGTGTAGTCGCCATCGTCGTCATGACCTTGACCTACACCTCCCAGCTGCGGCAGTCGCAGAGCCCAGACGTGAGGACATTCGGCGACTTCTATGGTCGAACCAAGAGTGGGCTGGAGCGAGTACGCGGCGGCCAGCAACAACAGCAGCAGTCGGTCCTCGAATCCAAGGGCGGAAAGGACAAGGAAGGCAGCGGGGGTCTCGACCCTGACGACGCTCAGCTGGCCAAGGAAATGTCGGACCGACTGAAGGCTGCCGAACAGAAAGCAAAAGACTCGGCCAATGCCAAGGCACCGAGACCTGATGCGCCAGATAAGGTCATCGGCGTGGGCAATTCGGCCGCCGGACAGGACAAGTCCAAAGACAAGGCTGGCAACCAGCTTGCAGAGAAGGAAACCGACGAGGACCATGAGGTCGAGACCACTATCAATGACATACTCAAGAGATCTCCAGGTAAGAGCTTGCCGCATCCCCACCTGGCCTGCGCCGTGGACACTGACACTGCCCACAGTAATAATCTTCTCCAAGACCTACTGCCAGTTCTCCAAGCGGGCAAAGGCCCTCCTGCTCGACAAATATTCCATCACACCCGAGCCCTACGTTGTCGAGTTGGACGTACACCAGCTCGGCAGACCAATACAAGACAGATTGGCAAAGATGACAGGCCGGAAGACCGTGCCAAATATCATGATCAATGGCAAGAGCATTGGCGGCGCCGACGATATCGTGGAGATGGATAACAACCATGAGCTGGTTGAAAAGATCCGAGCACTCGGAAGCGTGGGCGGCAAAACCGTCGAGGTCAAAGAACGACGAAAATAGCCTCAATTGCTCTGGGAGACGTTCAAATCCGGTCCAATCCTACTCGGACCATGGTCAAGTTGCCGGGCGTCTAACATGGATCGGATGTCTCCAGAAACGCCGCCACAGCACCCATTGCTGATTGCGCGTGAGCGTTCTTATGAGAAAGGGAGACGAAACTTTCGCAATGACATCGTAATGGGCGTTCCACTTTGATATCCGCATTGAAGACGGCTGAGGGACGTTCAGGTCCAGAAATAGTCATCACACCGCAATCGCTCTCGAGCGCTTCTAATCAACCACTGCTGCTATATCCTGCGTCCGATGGCAACGGTTCGTATCAACCGGTTTCCAACCACTGTCAGGCCGAAAAGATTTTGCACCTGACGTACAAATGACCGTGTGTTGGCGGATGAGGCATGTCTGGCAAATCCGAACAAGCAATGGCCCGGCCCGACTTGGCCATGCACTTGTTTGTATCGTGCAACATCAAATATATACTTCCAGCTTGGTTGCCTGAGCAATCCAGACTTCTAAGAGGAATAAAAGAAAAAGAAAAAGAAAAAAGAATACTACGATAGAAGTGCATAAATCGAAAATCCCGACGGTTCAATTCAATGGGCCCAGTTCACATTAGATGTTCTGGACAGATGCAAACTGTCAGCGTTTAGTGAAACATGGGACTTGGGCACTTCCATCCCATTATCAGTCAAGTCTTCTGGAGCAACAATGGAAAGCCGAATTGGGGTTGTTCATTCCTGTGGGCTTGTCAGGAAGCTGTGGTCAAGTGCACAGTGAATGAAGCATTGCCGACTCAGGAGACAGACCTGGGGTCAGCTACTTTCACCCCATTGTTCTCACACATTGTCATGGGCATTCCTTCCATTCTGAACACTGATTCACGGCGGCAAATCAATGGTCATTGCGACCTATCAATAAGCCGTGAGTGCGAGGGGCGGCTGCGTCACTGGAAGCTGTGAGTGACCATCAAGGTTCACAAATGGGTATCGACGTGAACACCTTCATGTCCTCTCTGCCGCCACCACAAAGATACCGCAGTGCCTGCACCTCACTTTATAGAGGTACCACAACTGCCAGTCTTCATATTCCACTTACTCGCCTTCCCACCCTTCGCCGATGTGAAGCACTGGATTATCTTGTCGACAACTGCATTGCTACATTGCATCGCTTCTGTGGAATTTTAGCAATCACCATCGGTCCTCACAATGACGAGCTACCGAGTCAGTCCTGAGCTGATCCTCGACATCGCCGACCACTGCGATCAAGGGACGCTGAGGGCGCTGATGCAAACGAGCAAAGTAAGCCGGTAACCCACCAACACATGCGCCGCACTATAAACACACCAGTCTGGCTAGTGCCCGACAGCTTGCCTGCAAAATCACGTTTGCATGAGGAGACACCACTGAAGACGCCCCCCCTGTGGTCTTGACTGACAGGACAACTCTACTAACCACGAGCAGGATGTCAAGGCCCTGATCTCTGGACATGAACGCAGCATCGCCGCCGCCAAGCTCAAGACATTTCTGCTGCCGCCAATTGGCGAGATCCTTTCCTCCGAGGACGAGATGCGATGCCGCATCACGGGAAAGCACTCCTTTGCCACAATTCAGGAACTGGAACTGCGCGAGCGACGAATGGTGTCCATACTCGACCACAGCGGGTTCCTGCTGACGAACAATTCAAAATCACTGGGCCTGGATGAGCATTCACTCAGAAGTTTGAAAGCCGGACTGAAGCGGGCGTTTTACATTACAGACCGCTTGGCCGATCTCGAGACCCAACCAGAGATCAGGCAGGTCCAAAATGAGGTGACCAGGCGGCTGTCCTCAATGCAGGTCGGCGCTGATAGTGTTGCGGACGCTGTCGATGAGGATGATTTCGATAAGAACGGCGCATTTGACGAGGCGGTCATGCTGCAACACGATGCAGAGGTCGAGGCACAGCATTCGGCCTTCATGGTCCATCGGGGCCTTCAATTCACTATGATCCATGAGCTGACTACGCTCGATCTCGCCTGGCTCCTCACCCTAGGCGAGGGAGCAATCAAGGGCTGTACCCGGTCAGTTTTCCCCGAATAACTTCTCATGGGCGGCTTCGAGGGCGGCTTCGAGGGCGGCTTCGAGGGTGGTACAGAGAGGAGCAAGTGGTCGTAGGAGGCCGGGGCATTCTGCGATCCCATTTACTGCCTTTGTGTATTGTCAAGTGTGGAGATACGTTACTGACACAACTCTAGGTATCTTGAGAAGTACTTCGAGTCGGATGCTGCAGGAACCCAGTACAAAGTGATGGCTTTTAAGGAGGAGCTGTTGCGCAAGGGGTTCTTCATTATGTGGTCATTTGTGCGCGGCGTCGGTTCAATAAACGCGTTCGTCAAGGCCTGTCTCAGACAGACTGGCGAGGAAATCATGCTTTTCGAATTCGGGCAGCATCACAACCGCGGGCTGTCTCCGGCCCTCCACCAGGAGATGAGGCAGCGGGTTCTCGATGAGCTCAAGAGGAAGGACCCTCTCTTCGCCGGTGATGAGGACCACGAAGACCTCACTCCCGCTATAGTGATGGCGAAAGCACATCAAATGATCGCGGAGGAAATCGGCTGTGAGGACTGGCACGGGTACAGCAGTATCGTGTACCCCCCTGTGGAGTGACCCAGCAAGGGGGACATTGGTCAGGTCATGATTTGGCTGAAAGGCCGGCCATGCTTTGGAAGCCCGCAATAACTCCTCGGAGTCTTGCGTTATGTCGGCTTTTTCTTTGGGGTTGTTCTTCGGGCTTGGTAGACAGCCTGGTGATATACGTGCGGCAATCATGCATACAGGACAAGGGTGTCGAAGGCAAGCGAGGCGTCAGGCGTAGGGGTCTGATCAGCGATAGAAGTTTGGGGTAACGATGATGACGGGAAAATGATGGAGTTGGATTCGATGATTTCTCCATGGTTTTTGTTGACACAGTGAGAAAGGAGGGCGGCCCGATAGTGGTGGTGAAAGGTGCGGCGGCGACACAAATTCCATGTCTAAGACTTGGAAGACAAGAGGCACCGGCGTCGTACTGGTTTCGCGCACTCACTGCCGGTGCTTGACGGTGCTGGAATGGGCGTTTCGGTGGATTTGTGGGTATCTAGCAATCATGAGGTGTGCATTGTGCGCCGTCGCAATATAGGCAGTAGAGTCTATCTGCTCGCGGAATCTTTGATTGTGCTTTCCATGCTTGAAACCTCCGGCATGCATCGAGTCACCTCACCTCCGTTGACCGAGTGGCTGTTTGGACGAGGACAGACGCTCGTCCCTGGAAACGGCATCGGAAGCTTGCCGTCAATTACACAACAGGGTCCCAGGGGCTTGGTGTCAGCAGAGCCCCATAATTGACGGGGATCCGGGGTAGGAATATTTTGGTGCCAGGACTGCGCGCAGTGGGAGAAGACAGGATGCTCGCTCTCCACTTACGGCAACAGGCTAGTTATCTGGCACCGCACCCCGGCCTGGTTCATCTGAAATAGATAAAGGGTGCGTTTCGTCCGCCAACGACAATGTTTCCTGTTTCTGCATGCGCCGAGACGGCAAGCAGGTGATATACATTGGATCAGCGATGGGACCGAATGACGTGGGCAGCAGCTCCACATGCTCGCTCCCTGGCGTGGAAAGGGGGCCGTGGAAGTGCTGAATAGAAAGAAGAGACGAGAGCCGCCGTCAGGCTGGCAGAGAAGGGCTCTGTAGGTGTAGCAAGCCGCGTCGGTTGTCCTTCCCTCGCCCCCCTCCCATACAGATGTAGATTCTTTCTTTCTTTCTTTGCCAACAGAACTCATCCCCGTCGCTCTTTCACCATCACCAGCCATGCTCGCTCATTATCTCCCGTTCGTTACGGTCGCTTCGGCGGCCCTCACCTATAAAGGGGTTGATTGGTCCTCGGTTGCAGTCGAGGAGGACTCGGGCGTGTCATACTCGACGTCCAGCGGCACCACGCAGTCTCTCGAGAAGATCCTCGCGTCCGCGGGTGTCGACACGGTTCGCCAGCGGGTCTGGGTGAACCCTTCTGATGGCAACTACGATCTCGACTATAACCTTGCGCTCGCCAAGAGAGCAGATGCTGCCGGGCTAGGTGTTTACCTCGACTTGCACTTCAGTGATACCTGGGCCGACACCGGTGACCAGGCGATTCCCTCCGGATGGCCGACAGACTTGGATGATCTGTCCTGTACGCGCCGTGAACCTTGCCCTGCCCATCTTGATATTTTGATGACTGACTTCCAGACAGGGCAGCTGTACAATTACACCAATGACCTGTCCAGCCAGTTTGCCTCGGCGGGGATCACGCCGAAGATAATATCCATTGGCAATGAGAGTTAGTACCCCTTGCGCAAACCTATCCCCTATACGTCGTGCCTCACCTTCCAACCACAAACGCGGGAACACCCTGCTGACGGGGAGCCAAGTCGGCAATGGACTGCTCTTTCCGACCGGCAAGTACAGCGACTCGGCTTCTTTCAGCAACATCGCTTCGCTCCTCCACAGTGCCGCCTGGGGCATCAAAGACTCGGACCTGGGAACAGCGCCCCAGATCATGATCCACATTGCGAACGGCTGGGACTGGGACACGTTGGAATGGTATTTCTCGGGCATCCTCGGGGCAGGCGAGCTCGACACGGCCGACTTCGACATCATCGGCGTGTCGTACTATCCCTTCTACACGCCCGACGCCAAGTTGGCCAGCTTGAAGACCTCACTCAACAATGCTGCCTCGAAGTGGGGCAAGGGGCTTGTCGTTGCCGAGACGAACTGGCCGACGTCGTGCCCCAGCCCAGAGTACTCGTTCCCATCCGACACGACCGACATTGGATACTCGGCCGCCGGGCAGTCCACGTGGCTCAAGGACGTTGCTGAGGTGGTGTCGGGAGTCAACAACGGCCTGGGCCTGTTCTACTGGGAGCCTGCGTGGCTGGACAATGCGGCGCTGGGCAGCTCGTGTGCCTCCAACACAATGTTCTCTTCTTCTGGCGAGGCTCTTTCGAGCCTGTCGACCTTTTCCAGCCTGTAGATAATCTGGTGGCGTGGCGCGGCGGGAGGGGCCACGCGTGACAGACTGTTCACGCATGATATGAGGGGACTTTTTTGGACATATTGGTGGCAAGCCTGGGTGCTTACTCAGTAGGTGGGTAGGTACACATGATGGGTGTCTTGCCGGTGCACATATAGATAGCTATGAGCAAATATGTGGTCGATCGACGCAGAGCACTCGCTAGCCTCGAACATTACTGTCAGTGATGTTGATAGACCTTCACAAGCGAGGCATTGTGACGAGATTCGACGGTAATCTGACTTGTGTGAGGCAAAATGAAGGCCGAGTTGCCAGAGAAAAGTAGCAAGGCCTGCAGCTTGTAATAGGCAGTGATGGAGTGAGTGGTAGACTACCAGCTGACTGTATGGGCCTGCATGGGCATGAATGAGTATGGATAGCAGACAAGTTTGTGCTGTCAGGACTGCCGGACTGCCTGACTGACCGCGTAGGCACGGCAGGGTAGCACACACAGCCTGGGTGGATCGCTCACCACAGCCACTTCAGCCACGCTCCTGCCGTGTCCCAAGACGCGTGCAAGCATCCGTGCTTGATGCTGGTGGAGAGCTTCACAGTCTTCCCAGCTGGCTGGCTCAGTCAGGTGCTTGGTGGTGGTGGTTGAGATCATGGGCCCAATGCGACAAGACTGGCAGACCAGCATATTGAGGTCTAGTCTGCTGTAGACTCTCTCTCACGGTTGTTAGTATCAGCACCTACCCGGTCTTGCTACTACGGTAGCCCCCAGGGCGGAGGCCACTTGCCAGGTCGGAGTGCTGAGGCAGGGATGGGGCTGGCTGGCTTGCCGAATGTGACCTGGGGTGGGGCTTGGCAGCGGCACCTGGGGGCAGGTCCCTGCCTCTTTCGGCCAGCAGGCGACAGGGTCGGAGCAGTTGCCCCTCTCGAGGCACCCCGACGTGGCCTAGCGCCCCTGGACTTCCTGGGCTTCCTTCCTGACCTGGAGAAACGATATCTGGCCGTATTATACGCGCAGTCACAGACTCACAGCTGCCATCATGTTCGTCCTGGGGACAACCCAGGCAAGAACACGGCCAACCAGCCCCCCCGCAGCACCCAGCGACCAGGACCAGCAGGCTGTGATCCATCCGAGTTCCAGGTGCCTGCCAAGATCCCAACCTTTTGTTATACTGCAGCATAGAACCGTGTTGTGGCAGACTGCAGGCTCCTCAGCTCGATATACCGGTAATGGTGTCAATCTGCTAGGTACTGTGCCTGTGCCTGGGCCTGAGTACCGAGAATGTAGTAGTCTACGGTACGTCCATGCAGTCTAGCCCAGCCTGGCCTGCAGCAATGCTGCCCATCTGCCCATCTCCCCATCTGGGCTATCGAGGCTGCCCGGTACCATGGCACCGTCCACTCAGCGACAGCACCCTGGGACAGGCGCTCGTCATTTGTCGCCTCTCCTCGTCGACTGCTGCCCGCTATCAGCGCTGATCTCGCCGCCGTTCTCTGATCCGCCCCTCCTGTACTGATCGACCGTCCCTCCCAGTCAGCCAGCCCGGTACGGTACAGTACATTGTATGTTTCCCTGGTAGGTTCGCAGGTGTGCAGGGCGGTTTGGGTTGGCAAGTACCGAGCTGCATACTCTGCAGAGACTGTGTGCATGTGTGTCTGCGTACACGCTGCACCAGTGCAGTAGTAGCTCCTGCCCGCTCATTCACCCGTTCCCCCGTCCACCGTCCCGGCCAACTGGGTCTGCACCGCCTGTCTCTCTGTCCCCTACACTACCTAGGTCCTTATTAGGTAGACTAGGTACTACTACTCTCGTCAGCCAACCCAGCCGTCGCCGTTCAAGGGTCGGCCCTCCCGACTTTTTTGGTCAGCTTTGCCTCTTGGACGGTCCTGCGACTGAAAGTTTGAGTTTGCAGTCCCTCCTGCTCCTGTGAGGCTTGACCTTTCACCTCAACCACCACACACCCTCTTACTCACCCAAACTCGCGCACAGCCAGTGTTTTGTAGCCTCTGTCCTCTCCTCACTCCAATTCTTCTCAAACTCGACTCTCCCAAGCAGGAACAACCCAGATCAACTCCCATTAAAACAACACACAGCACCATACAAGCCAGCCCAGCCCGGTTCGGTCCAGTTAGACGGTCTCTGTTGCGCTCGGCCACCCAGCTCCACCACGATACCGTACGTCCGCAACTAGCCACCGAGTACAATCAATCAATACTGTACGCGGTACACTGTCTGTTTCAAACAACCCAGGGAACAAAAAAAAAAAAGAGAGGAAGAATTACGGAGCTGCATCTGCGTTCCCACCGGACAGGGCCCCAATTCCTCACACCCGGCCCCAATCTCTGATCGTCCCAAAGCACAAATACCAAATACCTGGACTGCCTTGCTCTACCTGGGCAGAGCTCGCGCCACGATCCCCAGCGTCGCGCCACGCCACACTCACAGCCTCGCCATTCCGTCACTTCCACCCTCACCTGCTCCGAGTCGCTGAACCCTCGCTTCGCTTCCGCGCCAGCCTTATTAGATATGCGCATGCCCATGCGCAACCAGTTGCGGTAGACGCCAACACTGGGTGCGCCCCGTCAATAGCCACCCAACCCCCGTCCCCGCCCTCGCCATCGCAATCGCAACTTCTCGCGCAACGCTGCCCAAGTACTGCCTCATGGCACCAGACAACGGGCCCATCGCGACAGCACTCCCTCCCATTACCGCCGCCGTCGCCGCTGCATCAGCACCGCCTCCGCCGCCGCATTCACCTCCACCTCAGCAGCAGCAGCAGCAGCAACAGGCTGCTCCAACCTTGCCCCCGACCGCGTCGCCGGATAACGGCGCCAGCGATATTAATCAGTCATCCCTCAAGAGGCCGCGCGACGAGTCACCTCCCTCGCCCACCTCCCCAGTCACCGGCCGGCTTGCCCGCGACTATTCCCCGGCCAAAGTCGCTCGTCTTGGCCTGTCAGCACAAGTGTCCGCGCCGCTCCAACTTACCGGCGTCGCTGCGCTCGAGGAGGAGCGACGCCGCAGGGAGGAGGAGCAGAGGCGCAACCCGCCAGGGGTCAGCGAGAACCCGAACCATAGGACTCTGAATGAGCTGCTGTCGGGGGCAAACATGGCTATAAGTCGCCCACAAGACGCGCCAACAAACATGGAGGAAATGGCACTCGCCGCCGAGGCCACCAAGGCCCTCGGCGGTCCAGTCACGATACCACAGCCCAATGTGTCCGATGCGAGGACAGACATTAGTCCTCATAGTGCATCAGGCCCTACCGGCGCTGATGGAACGCAACTCGTCCTGAACAGCCCGGCGCCTATGGAGATTGACTCTCGGAATGAGCGGCAACTGATCCTGCCGCAGCCTGAGGCGCAAATGGACGAAAAGACAGCGACCTCGCTCTCTTTTCCTGGTGTCCTGCAGCCTGGGCCGGCAATGGGCGCCCCAGCGCCGCCAGATCGCCACTACAGCCTACCGAATAATGGTGAATCTGCCTCGGCGTCAAATAAAAAGCACAAGTGCCCGTACTGTGACACTGAGTTCACACGCCACCACAATCTGAAGAGTCACCTATTGACGCACAGCCAAGAGAAGCCCTACCTGTGCCAGACTTGCAACCTCAGATTCCGGCGGCTGCATGATCTGAAACGGCATGGAAAACTGCACACGGGCGAGAAGCCTCACGTCTGCCCTAAATGCGATCGCAAGTTTGCGCGTGGAGATGCGCTGGCCCGTCACAGCAAGGGGGCTGGCGGCTGTGCCGGTCGCAGGGCTTCTGTGGGGAGCTACGGCGAACAGGGCGAGTACGATGGCATGCCTCGGAATGATGGTGACGATGCATCCATGGTTCTATACGAAGGCAACGGCGACGTGGACATGAACGATGAAGAGCACCGGAGGGTCAGCCTGCCAGCAGTGAAGGCGCAGCCTACTACTAGCTCTCCTGAACCCATGGGACCGCATTCTCGTACATACCCTCCTGTTGGACCAAGAACAGGGCCCCC
Organism: Diaporthe ilicicola; assembly: GCA_023242295.1. Taxonomy (NCBI): domain Eukaryota; kingdom Fungi; phylum Ascomycota; class Sordariomycetes; order Diaporthales; family Diaporthaceae; genus Diaporthe; species Diaporthe ilicicola. Next base: position 116,980 of record JALPVH010000065.1, on the reverse strand, counting down.
AGGAGTCCTGTATCCTCCGACCGCCGAGCGCGGCGCCGTCAATTCTGGTTCAAACGCACCTGCCTCGAATCTGGTCAATAGTATTGCGGGTGGGTTGATTCTCCTTTCCCCTTCGCACCCCTTCACCACATTTACACCACCGGTCAACCATGACGGAAGCTTATGATTGCACTTTTTCAAGGTATTACCGAGAGCCCCAAGCCCCTGAGCCCTGCTGTACATGATCAAAGCACCATGGCCCGACAGCATTCCCCAGGCTCCACCAGCCAATATCAGCAGCAACCGTACACTCGGCGTGTGTCTGATCGAGAGATAGCTCCCGGAGCACCGTTACCTCCGCCACAAGGTGAGTTACCACGAGGAAAGCCATTGACCGGTCTCGAGCATGGATCTGACCCGATTCAAGGCCATCAGCCCCATGCGGGACCAGCAGCGCACGATCATGCTCATGCTCGGGTGTCGACTGGGCCATCCAACCACGTGAACAGCGGCGATCCCTCCGCAAACTTGTTTGCGCAAGGCGAGCAAGGCATGTGGGCCTATATCCAGCAGCTCGAGGAGAAGGTCAAGGATCAGAACGAATGGCGTGCGACCGCAGAGGCAAATTCCAAGGACCTTAGCTTGCGGCTTGCCAAAGTAGAGAGGCACAATGCCGAACTGACGGATGAAGTCAGCAACCTGCGCCGGGCGATTGAGTTGTCTGGAAGTCGGCCAAGCAACGGTGGAGCAGCGCCCGCCTGACGCGTAAGTCCCCGATGCTTTTTAACCCTGTTCCCCTCCCAGCCCCTCTTCCCATGCTTTGCCCGTCGTCATTGCATCTGACACAATGTCCTTCCAGGCCGCTGATGGCCCCAGGCGACTAATTCTCCCTTTTTTAGACATGCCGCCCGGTCGCATTCGTTTCTGACCAGTAGCACTGACTTGGGCATAATGGTGATTATAATATGAGTCGGCACAGGCGCCGGAAAACCTTCAACTCCAGATCCTCAAGGACCTATTCACCGTCTGACACCACACGGTTTCACACGTCAGTTCCAATCCATATACACACCCGCAAATTCGCCTCCCACGCCGGCAACATCGGTGTCGTTCATGTGGGTCATGAATGTGATTCAAACACAATGAATCAGGGTGTGATCATCTGCGCTCACTGCGGCAAGGCCACAGCGTCTCTATGGCGAAGCCTAATTTCGACAGCATCACACGACCGGCAGCTAGGCAGCTTTCTGTACCCTCGCTAGCTTCTTTTTGCGACATACCACATCATGCATTCACAGGCGTGGAGTTTTCATGGATCGGGACTCTTACTCCTTGCTATTGCACCCCTTAATATTGCCTGTCGGGGCATACAACCCTCGCACTTGTCTTTTCCTTACCATCGTTGCATTATATCCATTGATCTTTTGTGTATCAACGACCAAGGGGCTCATCCAAAACTCTGTGGGAGTATGGGGCCGCTGAAGGATACAGGCGTTCAGGGTGGGCATAGCCAGTTGCTCGATGGGCCGGGAGTTTCAGCTATCTCTTGACAATCTTTTTAAAAATTCTAAAACTCGGGGAGTGGTCAGGAAATCCGCAGGAGGAATGAAAAGAGTTTTACCCCAATTTGACTTGGAGCAATATGTGTCATTTCGATGATAACAGCACCGCCCCGAATCCTCTCCTCTCCCCTCAATCAAACCAACCCAAGAAAGCCCAGCTTTTTTCCAAGAAGCCTCAATCAATTTGAGGTTGCTGGACGACTATTATTGACTGTGTCGTGACGGTCAGTAGTCTGTGGGTCATCGTGGGAAAGGTGTGGGTATGGACCAAAATCCCTGTTGACGTGCACACAATTTCTCAAACGTGTGAGCTGCTCGTCCTTGGAGATGGTCGATTTTTTGTGCTCTCGACATGACCACTTGCAGCTTCCCCGGGTATATATTACGCACGGTAGAGGCCATACCCACCGGGGTCACCACTGTGCTCTGCCCTTGTCCCGTTCCTGGCCCTCTTTAAGGGGGAAACTCAAGACCATTATGCGTTCACCCAGCCAGCAAGCCCTAGACAGTGATGATTGCGCTGTCCATTCCTATTCCTGTATGTGAAAGAACTGTTACTGCATCGGGTGTGCAATGGATCGAGTCCATGTTTGAGAGGGGCAAAGCCAGGCTCGGGTGAATACGCCAGTTTTATTGATCCAATGTCAAACCACAGTTTAACAGGGCACTTTCAGACGCATCAAAGCTTGTAGAAATGGACATAAATAATTAATATGTACTTAATAAACAGAACGACAAAACAGCTGCCGACCCAAATATGTGCAATCCAACATTGCGGCAAGGGGATATCATAAGTAGACAAGTCCACCCCGGCGGGGACCTCAGATCCGAATCTAATGGTTCCTGCCTGCTCAACTACAGACCAGGCCTTTTTCATCCGAAGCTCATCTTCTGACCACATCTCGTCGTCGACTCATTGAAAACGCGGCTCAGGCCCGACTTCCCAACAGGTTGCGATGCTCGTTCGGTGTTGTGTTAATCCTGAACGCAAGCAAGGCAAACACGCGGAGACGGCTCATGGGCTGGGAGGACGCGTGGCATCTTTCTGGAAACAAGAACAATAACCTAGAGGTCCTTGCTTGCCTCCCCAGACCCACTCGCCGTCGACCTCCTCGGCACTTCAGAAGTCCTGGCATCGATATTTGTGATGGCGCTCTGCAGCGCGCTCGTCAGGTCGACGTGGAACAAAGGCCTGTTCAGGCCGTGCACGGCAACTGCCCTCCGCTGCCTCAGGCCAGGCGACTTGCTCGTCGTCGTCCTGAAGCCCTTGATCTCGTCGTCCTGTGAGCTGCCTACGCTGCCAGCGCCCGTCTCCGCGATATTGATACTTTCTGGTGCTGCGTGGCTGCCGAGGCCATCCTCGACATTGAGCTCCGAGTTCTCACGCTCCCTGACCGTCTTCTCGTTCAATCGCGCCTCCGCGGCCGCGGCCGCAGAGTCTTCTCCGCCCATCTCCGCCACGGAGAAGATACCCTTCCACCGGTGGTGCAGCCCATCAGGCCGCTCCATGGGGTAGCCAAAGCCAGCCGCAACGAGGGCGCGCTTGGTCCAGCGGTTGTTAATGCACGCAATGTGCCAGTCGACATACTCAGGGGCCGTGTATCGGTCGAGCTGGTTGCGCACGTCAATGAGCTGCTGGACGGACGTAATGTCGACAAAGTTGACGGAGCTGAAGTCGAGTATCACCGCCTTCAAGGTCGGGAGTTTCTCCTCGTCCTCATGGAGGTTTACGTTGGCAGCCGCGGCCTTCTTCAGAGCGCGCTTCGAGGGGCCAGGGTCGTTCCAGGGCCGATCACCGGGGCGCGCGAATTCTTGCATGTTGGTCTTGCGGGTCCGCGCAAAGATGTAGTCCGTCATGTACTCGAGGGTATGGCTGGCGTTGGGGTAGCTGAAACCTTCACTGAAGCGGTAGATGAAAACTCCAGGGTAAGGCTGGTCAAGCTCCACGGCAGGGTTGGAGCCATCACCGTGGTCGATGGGCAGGAAGATGTTACGCGTCTGTGGTTCCTCGTGATGCACGGGGTTCTGGCCCGGGAAGGTACCGTACTCGCCGATGGCCCTGTTCGACTGATTGCCGATGACTTGATCACCAAGTACAGAGTGGACTTTGATGCGTCCCAGGAAGCGCCCGCGAGTTCGAAGGATCCGGTACAGCAGCATGGCGGCTGAGATGCAAATAGTGCAGTAGATTCCATCCTCGATGGTTGTGAAGATGGTTACAAAGACTCCCACGAAGAAGATTAAGACCTCGAAGGGCGAGACGCGCCAGAACTGGTACACAGTGTTGGGTGGGGTTACCAGGTCACCAACAGCGTGGATAATCACAGCCGCCAGCGAGGGGCTGGGGATGTAGAAGAAGACCGCGGGCAGGGCATATATGGCCAAGAGAACCACTATCGCCGAGATGACTCCAGCGAAAGGGGTCCGGACTCCGGCTCTAGCCTTGATGGCAGTGCGACTGAAGGAGCCTGTGGCAGGGTAGGCACCCAAGAATGGTGCCAGCAGGTTCGTAACTCCGATGGCAACCATCTCCTGCGACGGGTTGATCGCGTAGTTGTTTACTCGGCCGAAAGACTTGGAGATGGCAATGTGCTCGATCAGAAGAACAATGCACGAGGCTGGGAGGTATGACACGAGGCCACTGGCTAGCTCCTTATCCAGCCTGGGGACCTCGGCGTTCTGGAAACCTGGATTGAACACAGTCAGTGACCTGCCACACCTGTTACAGAAGGCCAAGGTCTAGACTCACCTCTGGGAACGCTGCCGAGGATTTTGAACGCAGGGTTCGACCGACGGTGCATATTGACAAGCCAGCTAATCATGGTGTACAGCAAAATGACGAAGACAGTGCGCATCGTCGAGACGAAGAATATCAACTTCTGGCGTCTCGGATACTTCTTTGCGGCGAATTGGCAAGCAGTCCGGATGCTGTAGAGCAGGACCAAGGCAGTCAAGCCCATCGCAGCGTCTAGTTTGGTCCTCGGGAGATATTTCAGCGTGTTGATGATGACGCGGTATGTCGAGTCTCGTGTGGTCCAAGGCTTCGGGAAGGAGATGCCCATCAAGGTTGGGACTTGGCCAACGAGAATATTGATTGCCGACCCGGTCATGAAAGCCGATAGAGCCACGAGGGGAATCATGTCAACAATCCAGCCAAGCCGGATGACGCCGATGAACAGGACGATGGCACCACAAAGGATAGCCAGTGCTGAAGCAATGAAGTGCGCTGGAAGGTCGGGGAATTCCTTGCTTAGCTCAGAAACGACATTTCCAGTCACTTGAGACATGACGGCGACAGGCTTGACGGGGTTAGCATCCTTTTGTTCGAGTGAAATTTGAACCGACACTTACCCCTATTGTGATATCCTTGGAAGTTGCGAAGAACCAGTAGATCAAGACACCCATAAAGGACGAGTAAAGCCCGAATTGAGGCTCGAGGTTTGCAAGCGAGGCATAACCCATGCCCTGGGGGACCACGACGGCGCCAATTGTGATACCTGATTTTGTTAGCAACCATGTGCCGCAGACGTAGGATCGGCGCAAACTCACCCGCAACAAGATCACCGGCGAACCATTGCATGTTGTACTTCCCGATCCAGGACAGGAAAGGAAATAGGGATTTGAGGTACGCGAAAACTTCTCTCCCCGAGGGCGTGAGTTCTCGGAAGTACTCCCCAGCGGTCGGGGGCTGTTCAATGAAAGTGTCTGTCGAATACACAGACTCGCTTCTTGTAACCTCATCCTCGTAGGGTTGGGGCTTCTGGAGCTCGATGTTGAAGACTTTGGCCAGGCCATGGCCGATTTTGGTGCGCGCAGTAGTCATCTCGATATCTGGCGCTCCGAGGAGCCGGTAGGGAAGAAGTTGCTGTCGAAGCCCGGTGGGTAGGAAGTAAGAGATGGTCCAGTCCTTCTGCAACCTACCACGGAACGCGGCCAGGTTGAGAACCTGAGCGACGGGCGCCGGCTGTGGTTTATATCGTGCAGCAGTGCGGTCCTTCTCGAGCAGGCCGACCCGCAGAGAAGCTGGTTTCCGCGGAGGAAAGGCCGCAAAGAAGAAGGGAGGTCACCTTGAGTGGCGTGTGGCTTGAAGTATCCCACGCTGGTGTCAGACCGCACGAGCTTCTATAGGACCAGGCGCGAAACAGAAAGCTGGCAGGTTTGGCCTGTGGGTGCCACAAACTCGCAAAATGATGAATTCTTCAGCCGCGTGCTAGCCTTTTGCAACCCACGTCCTCGGGTCCACGATCGTGGGAGTCGGTAAGCTAATGCGGCGAAGTAAGGTCGTGGACGGGCACCTGGAAACGCAATACAGGTCGGCGGGGACACGGGCTGATTAGGCACGAGGACTGTGCTAGGTTATATCCCGTGCGAGCATTGGGAGCAGCCTCGAGATGGCGAGTATCACTGGTGAATGCCGCAATCCGTGTTAGGTGACACCAAGGCCGGATGTGATCTGGACCGACTCCTCCCAGGCCCGAGGGGAAAGCAAGTGTCAGTAAAAGTCCCGAACGTCAAGGGCGTCGTGGGTGTGGCGAATGAATGCTCTCTGCACCGCTGAGCTGAAGGATACGGGGGCTCGGTCTCGTTCTCGTCAGGGTGAGGGTGGTATATCCCACGCGAGTATCCTGGCGTGGCTCAGGGTGATGGGGGGGGAGATGAGGAAGGGATGGGTAGAAGGGGCAATCACAGCAACGGAACGCAGGACCTGAGAGGGAAGCAACTTGAGCTGGAGTATTGTGACATTATGAAATATGGAATATCAAAGAGAGCAAGGGCCGTGATGGGATACCCCGGGGGGGTGGCTGACAGGCTCTGAATTGCGTGATCGAGGAACCTTGCCAGTCCAAGACTAGCAGCTGCAGCGTCGCTACTGTGTAAAAGGCAGAGGTATGCGCACATACTATCAATGCAGGGCGCAGAGTGAGCAGAGCCTGGCAGCAGGGAAGCCGGGCAAGACGGTTGAAGGGTGAGGAGTGGATATCTTGGTAATAAGACACAGGTACGTCGACTCGACTCACAACCGGGACAGATCTCTGAGGCTGTGGAGCGTGGTGGGTATCACGCTCAGGGTCCCCCATCCGGAATGGGCAAGGAACAGACAGAGAGAGGCCGAGAGGAGGAACGAGAAAACAACCGCGGCTGTTCCCCCCGAGACGGATGAAATTCACGAAATCCCATCCTGGGGGTTGACGTGGACATGACTACTAGCAGCAGCATGTTCTATCATGGCCGACCTGCTTCCCGCCGGCGTATCAGCTGGAGGGACCAGCCACGAGGGGGCCCTCATGATCAGGCAAGCCCTGGGCTTTCCCGGGCTGTCCTGTGCTGCCCTGTGCTGCGGTGGGGAGAGAACTCTAGGTTCCATCCTGTCAGCAGTCCGGCGCAGTCGGTCACTTGGACAACCTACGTGATATCCGTGTGCGTCCCAGAGGCACTGGCCATGTGTAGCAAGAGAGAGTTGTATCACAACTGACAGGTCGGTGAGCCTGGCGCTAAGGCAAAGTCTAAACCCCCACGCGTCTGAGGTCTTGGCTTGATGAGCCGCGGTGGTGTGCGCATAGCGGCAGGCCAGGCCAAGATAGACGACGTGCGGCTGACACGCCGATGAGAGTGAACCGAGGGCGAGGACGGCAGCAAGCGATTGATAGTCAGGCAGAGGATAGTATGAAGTTGAAGGCCTGCCTGCCTGCCAAGCTGCAGTCCCGATGGTGTGGGGAACATGGCCCCAGGGATTGCGGCGGCGGTGCCAATCACAGCCCGGATAACAGCTATTGCACCATTCTTAGCGCCCTGATGCCATTGTCTTCCTGCCGCACAGAAAGAGGGCGAATCGACGACGCGTCACTTGTACCGTCCGTTTCCTCTGGTCGCCCAGAACCCAGAGAGATTGGCGCGGCTCAGGATCACCGCTGATGGACCAGGACCGAGCCCCAGGGCCGATTGCTGAAGCTTTTCTTGGAATCTTGTCCCGCGAGGGCTTCAGCAGGCGGGCCAAGGACCTAGCAGACCACCCGCGATCACACCTCGAAAGGCTTGAACGGACGTCAAGTCACGTCACGTCACGCACGGGCCTGGCTGACGACAGGTGGCCGCGACGTAGATACTGACTGTTACTGCGTGCTACGTGCACGGTACCATGCAGTACGCAATACACTACAGAGTACGGAAAAGGGGCAACGGCAGTTGGCGGGTGCGGTCCTCTTTTGTAAAAATTGAGAGGGCGGACCTGGCGGAACAGAGGGACCGCCCCTGGGGGCTGGCTCCCCTGCCCCTTTCATGTCCATCCCTATTGCTGATCTACAGGTCACCACGCTGCCACGAAAAGAAACGTCATGAGCGCGTCGTCAGCTGTTACTGTATTACGACGCAGCACGACGACATGAGTATGAATCCGGCTTGGGGGGGTTGCAGTTGAGGCTCGGGCATGGAAATACACCTCACAGGGATCGCATAACCGGCATGAAGACCTACCTTTTTATACGCCGCAATTCGCGAAGTACCTAGTTTTTAACGTCAGGCGTACCAGCCTACCAAAAAGCAGGGAAAGGTACTTCGCCACTAACATTAGTCGCAATTAGGGGAATATTTCTACGGCTACAGGCACCTCCTTATCGCGGCCCGGAAGCGCTTGCGGAATGCCCTTCAAACTGCCCCGGATATAGAGTTAGCGCTATAGAGATTACATATATTAACAACGAATAGGGCTCTACGCGGTATTAAAGGAGGAAAAGAAATAGGCGACTTTCGAGTCTGTATATACTTATGTAAACTATATAATATATACAATATTTTTGTATGTGTTAAGTATGGGTGGGCATTGTAGCGCTATATATCCGGATGCAGAAGCGATCGATGGTGTGTGTACCGCTGCCGGCTATGCGATCCCTGTAGGCTGTAGGCGCATGTGGGTTCTGTGTGGGCAGAGATGAGGTAAATGGCGGGTCCATTTCTTTGGGGCACCTTTGGGGGGGGGGAATGCACGGAGAATAGCACACCGCACACCAGACCACCGAAGCACAGTATCTATCATAGTAGTGCCATGCAGTATGCGGATAGTAAATAAAACCATCTGTTGGTGTGAGGGCGAGGTGAGGGCGAGTGCGGGACCCGCCTGCCTGGGTCGAGTCCCACCAGGGTATAGCGGCCGAATGAGGCGAAAACATCGACAAGGGATTTGCTGGCTGAGGTATCTGTCTGTTGTGTGCAGAGATCGGCATGACAACACTTCTTGGCACTTAGTCAGTCAGTAAGCACTTGGCCAATTAAGAGCTTTAAAAGGTCAATTCTGAGGGTTAGGGCTTCTGTAGGCGGTAAATAGGCGGTAAAGTATTGCACCTATCAAAAGCCGCATAAAAGAGGGTCTAGCATCATGCCAAGAAGTGTTGTTGACTTGGGCCTCAAAGGGATAGATGGTGCACCGTATCAGATGCCAAGGCATTCAGGTTCAACCAAGATCGGAAAGACCACGTCCCTGACGGTTTCAGATGGCCCGATCGATGTGCATCAGTGCTGATGTGGATGTGGGTGTCGGAATGTGGACGTGCATGTGTCTGCATCAGAATGGCTCACCCCCCCATCTGAAAGTGAGGCTCAGTGTTGTAGGCTTAGGACCAGTATCAGTGACCGCATAAGTCGGTTGGGCCCGTTTACGCTGCGTGCATCTTGCAAGGCCGCACTGGTAGACAGGACAGATGTCATATAGCTGGTTCCCTAGGGTACTCACCATTCCATTCCCGACCATCAAAGACCTCAACCTACCCAGCGTTGTTGAGCTGTTGCGCCGATTGGTGGTTGTTCACGGTCAGGTCAAGTTCGTAGGGATCGCGAGAATGACGCGGTAGCTGGCTGTCCACGGGTGCTTGCCTCCCCAGCCCCGGGCCCCAATCAAGCCCCAACCACCAATCCCCGCGCCGCCCAAGCTCTGACCATTGGCCGGAGGTCAGTGCTGTTTGTTGTCTCTATCCTCGACTCCCGACTTTTGACCTCGACCCCGACCTCTACCTCGAAGCCGGCGCCGACAGCTGGCCCCCTTGCTCGACCTTGACTCGGATTTGATCAGCCCGACTCGACAGTACCTCAGGTTTGATCAAAATAGCTGCGATGGTGGCTTTTTGAAGGTCAAAGACCTACCTCGAGTCAGCGTTGCTTTCTTCTGTCTTACGCGCTAGGCTACCGACGCGACCCGCTGCGCGGGTTGGTGAGCTCCCCAGCCACACCTGAAGTTCCGTACAGGGCACGCGACGTCGACCCCGTTCACCGAGACTCAAGCCCCGACAGTCAAGGTTTCCAGAACAATCAATCACTCGACCACACAGACCGTGGTGGGCAGTGGGCAGTGTAGTGGGCCCTGTTTGTTCCAAGGCTTCCCACGGCTGCAGTACAGTAAAGAGTAGAGAACTCACAGCACAGTACCGTACAGTACACTCGGGCCACGATACTGTCAACATGCCCAGTCCAACTAATCAGGATCACCCAACCTCTCTCCCGCCTCCGACACTCCCGGCCTCAATTCATCAGCTGGGATCCACACAGTCCACCTCCGGATTCAGCAGCGCTCACCCGCCACAGCTATCCTCGCCCGGCCCTGGCACTGGCACTCATCGGTCCCTGAGGAAGCTGGCCTCTGCTCAAAACATCGCAGCCCACCCGGCTCCACTCTCCGGTCCGACAAACCTCAGGTCCTCGACGATAGCGACGAACCCACCCTCGCTCATCGCCCAGCAACGCCTGGCCGTGCAACAGCAGCAGCAACAACAACAACGCCCTCCCCACCGCGGTCTCCCCCCGGCGAGGAGATATGCCAGCACCAGCATCAACACATCTCCTCAGCGCGCCAGAGCCAACAGCGACGCTCCAGTTGCCCTTCAATTGAATGCTGCCGCTGCAGCAATGTCCTCCCAGGCCCTGCGCAACAGCGGAGCCCTGGCCGGTCGCACCCTAGCCCACGATGCCCTGTCGCTCGAGAGGCTCATCCGAGATGGCCCGCCCGACGGCGATTTCGAGAGTGCCCTGGAATCGGCCAGGATCAAGGTCCTGAAGCAGGAAATCAAGAGCGACAGTGATGGCATGGTGAGTTGCTCAGAGAGTTGCCCTCGGGCTTTGCGCCGCGGACTGACACCTGACGCCATCTATACAGTCTAAGTTACGCATATACGTCTGGCTCATCATGCTCGACGCCCCGGTCCTCAGCACCGATGATTACCTCGGGTTCGTTCATCGCGGCGCGTCGCCGGCCTACTCCAAGATCCGCAACGACACCTTCCGCACCCTGACCACTGACCCTCTGTTCCGCCGCCGCGTGAGCGAGGCCAGTCTCATCCGCCTGCTCAACGCAATTGCTTGGAAACTCCACGACTCCAGGCCGCAGAATCCCCTCGCAAGCAGCCGACAGTCCCTGCCCGCCCCCAAGGAAACACCCTCCCACGGCTCCCACGGCGGCTACACATCCCACGGCTCCAGTCCGGCCGCCAAGAACCGCGCCCGCGCCTTGACGCTCACCACTGAAGGGTCCGAGAGCAGCATGGCGTCCGAGGCGGGCACCTACGTCCAGGGCATGAACGTCCTCGCCGCGCCGTTCCTGTACGCCGCTCGCAGCGAGGCTGAGGCCTTTGTGGCCTTTCACCAGCTGCTCACCCGGGAGTGCCCGGGGTACATCCGTGGCGCCATGGATGGGGTCCACAGGGGCCTGAAGTTGGTCGACAAGGTGCTTGGGATCGTCGACGCCAAGCTGAGCTTGTTCCTAACGTCCAAGGGCATGCAGGCAGAGCTCTATGCGTTTCCCAGCGTGATGACACTGTGTGCCTGTACGCCGCCGCTGCCCGAGGTGTTGAGGCTGTGGGACTTTTTGTTTGCATACGGGCCGCACTTGAACATCGTGTGTATTGCTGCGCAGCTCGTGATCCACCGCGACGAGCTCATGGCCTCACCCAAGTGAGTCGCAACTCCGGGAATCCCCCTCCCACTAGACATTTTTAGCTACTGACGGTTTCGTCTCGTCTAGCCCCAGTCATTTCCTGCGGACATTCCCAGCCCTGAATGCCGAGAAGGTTCAGGCTATGACTCTGGCTCTTTTGGCGAAGCTACCGGACGACGTGTACGCTGAGATCATCTCACACGCAATGTGATGTGAGCGACATTAAGGGTGTCACGGGGGCGGAGAGGGAACTCCTCTCTCCTCTTACGACCGAGGGTCTTGAACTGGAAGGCGTGCACAACAAGTGGGGGACATGGACAAAGGGCTCCATGCCCCGGCACGAAAAACAGTTTGCGTTGGTTGGCCTCAGCGCCGAGCAAGCCCAGCCTCCCAGAGTATTCATGAGCTGGCCATGAAATGTCCAAGGTCCGGGTCGGCGCAACAAGTAGGGAGTGTGGACTTGACCGGCTGAACTGAAAAGAATCGAAAATGCTGTACGATAACGAGTCGACGATTAATGATACGAATCACGAACGACATCAATGGAGGGGACACAGGGTCGCCATGGAAATCTGACCAGGTGGCAACCAGAGTGGCAGAGTGGTCAATCAAGGAGGTGTGCATGGAGGTGTGCATGTATTATGAAGGCGAACAGTCCGAAAAGGCTATGTGGGAAGTCATACTTTATTAATCCCTGTGCGCATGTACAACAAATAGGTAGCCTACACGACGTTTTGTATGAGTGAAACGGATCACGGTGTGATGGGAGAAGAGGGCGCGCGTGCAGGGCCGCCAAGAGCTGCCATTGTACGATTGCATGGTCGGTGTCGTGGTCGGAATACGTATGCCATGATATTACCTGCTGTGCATCGATCGCATGATGCCGTGTCGAGACACGATCTGCCCGTCCCCCCCCATCATCCCAAATTGTTGGACATGGGGACAGGCGGCCAGCCGGCTTGGCCTCCCAGCCTGCGTTGCGGTTGAAAAGCCAGTGAAGCTCGCGCCGTTGGAAATCAGACGAAACATGTCCCGAAATACCCTGGGCCCCTGGAACGACGGTCGCAAGTATGCAGACAGTACGGCATACTTGATTATATGTGAGCCGGTCCGTGTGCCACCTACCCGTGGACACTACTTACTAGATCAGTGACCACACGCACATGCGGTGGGGCAGGTCTGTATACGCTCCTTGGGAACTTGGGCTACGTTTTCGGCGCCCAGGAGTCCAAGGGTGGTCAACCAACCGGCGGCCAACAACTGGATCCGTCGTCATTTCAGCCCTCCAGGCTTCCGGGAATCCGCTTCCAGAACCCAAATTTAGCGACCGCTCCTAGGTGCCAACCTTGCATTTATATTGCAGACGGGCAGAGGAAGGCAGGAACCTGGAAGGTTTCTCCCCCATGCCGCGGGTTTGCGGGGGCGGTTCGGACAAGGTTCGGCAGCTTTCTTGGGGCACGCATTGAGGTTGTGTTTCGTCCGAGAACGATCCAAGATGGCCATGACGTATGTCCCTTTCTGAGACGCAGGGGGGGTATCTCCCAGAAGCGGGAAGGGGGGAAAACACCCCAGCACATCAAACAAATGCACCCACAGTACGTACCTTGAGAAAGTGCAGCTAACACAATCTGGCGGCTAACCCTCCTCGACCTTTCTGCCAACTTGCCAACCCCCAAAGTACTGTGTGGTATTGCAAGAATGTCGTACTAGGCCTGCCTCAATAATAAACCACAACGGCCTAGACTTGGCCTTGTCGCCGCCGCCGCCGCCTCCTCCTGCTGCTGCGGCCCCTGCAGTTGCGACCATGGCTGCCACATGCGGCCCTGTTTTATGCTACCTTGGATGTTGAGGGATCGAGGATGGCGTGCAAGAGCGAGCGTTGGATGCGACGTCGTAACGTCTTAGGTCCGGCAGGATCCACCCGTCTGGGACTCGCCCGGCCGATAGATTGAGCCATTGATTGACATTTTGAGCCTTTTTGTTGCTATCGCTCGGTCTTGTCCGTCAGAATCTGCCTATTCAGTCGGTCGGTCTGCTTCACCTTGTTTATTACCTCCTTTTTTCTTCTTCTTCCTCTTCTTTTCTTGTATCATCTCTGTACAGGCGCATTCTCCACCACCCATCCGTACATCTTCCTCCAACCTCCAGGGACTCAAGCCTTTCAGTCTGTCTGTCTGTCTGTCTGTCTGTCTCCACCAGGCAGCAAGGCACGGTCCACGGGTCGTAGCAGGAGGCAACCTTGCTCGGTCCCGTCGCTGCCCTCAGCAGAGGTCGCTCGTTTCACCCTTCAAACATTGGATAAACCGTCACAGTGGGCCGAGCCGTTGGAGCTCGTCGCGTGGGTGCGGTGCTATTACTCTTTCTTGCCTGTTCTATTTACCCTTCTCCTCCAACAAGCAGAAAAGCGTCGTCTTGTCTAGCTTTATTTATCATCTATCTCTTTTTCTGTGGGCTGTCTGTCTACTGCCGCGAGCAAATGCATCTGCCTCTCAAGCTCCGCCTCAAGCTCCGCCTGCAATAAGCTTTGAGGCTGCGTCTGATCCTTGGGACCTCCTCGTCCATCATCACCCAACTCCTCCCGAGCCCCGACCACCGCGTCCGCCTCGCTGGTTTGGGTCGCTCGATAACACCATGGTCCCAACATCGGCCCTTCGGGAAACCATTGTCCTGGTCATCTTTGGCATCATCCTCGTGCCAATAGCTGCAAAGCGTGCTCAGGATGCACCTGGCTACTGGAAGGCCTTCACAGCCAACACACAGCAGTCTTTGGCTTACCACGACCGGAATCCGTGGACCTCGGCCCTGATGCTGATGACCGCCGGCGACGACACCATGACCTCCAATCTTCATGTAAAATCGTACACAGTGGGTGGCCTAGTGAAAGCCCCAGGAATATATTCCCGAACGCTGACACAGCCGCAGCAAAACGAAACCGCGCTGGTGGACTCGGCACCCACGGGGCCTCGGCCGGAGTCAAAGGGCCCCCTCACGATTCGATTCCGACTGTCCAAATCTGAGGAGGCAGTCCAGGCCACCACGGCGGAACTCAGTGCAAATGCCGAGACTACAAAGGTGCCAGAATCGACCGAGGGGGACGTGGCTTTGCCGCCGACCACAACCTCCGCTGCCAACAGAGAGCGCTGGACGCTTATCTGGACGGGCACTGCGATTGCGGCTGTCGCACTCTTCATGTCCTTTTGCTGAGGTCATGGTGCCGGGGGAGAGCTGGTGCCAGGACACGTGGGGTTTGCGTGACTTTGTTTTTCTTTTCCAGTGAGAGGCGTCTCGGCGTTCGGACGTTTTATTAGAAAGGATACCCCGTGCGGTTGATGTTGAGATACCCCAGATCTTGGCCATGCCCAAGATCGTGCAATGATCCAAACCAATAATATCGTTCATCTTAATATGCGGGGCATCCTCCCTCTGCACGCCTGAAGGCCTGCGCAAAGAATTCTTGCATGGCGGTATAGTGGAACAGGATTCCCCCCAGGACCGCGCAGTGCCACAGGTTGTGAGATCCTCCAAAGTAGTCGAACATTCCCGGGCACCACCTTTCGGGCACTTTGCTCGCGTAGACAAAGGCGCCGGCGACGTACACCAAGATGCTCTTACCAATGGGTGAGTAAAACTCGAAGACAAACTCGGTACCGCGCGACATGGATAGTTGCAGGATGGGCTGGAAGCTGTGTTAGTGGTCTGTTCCCATATTGCGTCGCCAAAAGGGGAGGTGAGGGTGGTCGCCTCGGGTTGAGACCCCAAATATCACCTTGACATCACCTTAGGATCTGAATCCACTTACCAGAAATCCTGTGGCGCCTAGGAAGACGAAGAACGCCACGCGAGCCCAGGCCATGTCTGCCTTGTTAAAAGTCGGGTTCCATGGCAGAATGACACCTCCGACCCCCAGCAGCCCTGTAACGACCATATATATCCACCGGCTGACAGGCTCGCAATAGAAGGCTGTGTATTCGGTCGTCATGATGCTCGCTGCGATCAGGAGAGAAATGCCGGTATAGTCCACACATGCAAATGTCGATATTAGGTGCACATCCGTGATGGCATTCATGGTGTGCCAGATCGTACTGCAGACGAGACACTGACAAGCTGCGAAGAAAAAGAGCGCCGCGATTAGGACGTCTGTGTTGCTGCTAAGATGGAAGTTGATGCTCGTCGGGTAGAAGTAGAATGCCACAGCAAGGACTAGGATGAGACCGAGGGCATGGGACCAGATGTTGACGAGCTCATTCGAAACGCCAAATGCCGATCGGATACAGCCAGAATAGGTTTCTGTGAAGCGATATCCCCGGACAATGTGAGGGTTGACTCTCCACGGCACAGGGAGATCGTCGTAGCTGATCAGACCATGCTCTTTCGCGCGCAACATAGCCTTCTGTATCTTGTCCTCGAGGCTCTCGGCGGCATGCTTTGCGCCACGGATACCCTCCTCAACCACGCCGCGGGCTTTGTCAAGACCCTTGTCGAGCACATGGCGACCCTCGCCCAGAACGATCTCTGCCGCGTCCGTCATGTTCTGCAGCCCTCGTTGGCGGAGCTTGTGGGCTCGCATCTCAACATCGGACAACATGGAGTCAAGCAGTTCGATGCTGACGCGGGCTTTATCGCTCATGGAATCGGCGGCTGCCAGTGCATCGTGGTATCTGTACTCCATAGTCTCCATCATGACGTGGAAGCGCCTCCGGCCCTCGCCAAGAACCTCCTCCGAAACCTGGTTGCATCGTGACCGGACTGTCTGCAGTGTGTTGTAGGCCCTAGATAGAGTCGAGTCTACTGTGAGGTCGGTGTAACTCTCTATGAATTCAAGCCTACGTTCGAGCTCGGAGAGGAACAGGTCGACCTAAGGTAGATGAGGGTCAGCAGGATGCTTATCCGCAACTGTGACGCACGAGGGACATGAGCAACGGACCTTGAGAATGACGGCTTCTTCGCCTTCCATGATGGAGGAGACTATGGATTTCCTTCGGCGCGGGATAAAGTGGCTGTGGCGTCTTCTGCGGATGTCGGGGCGAAGGTCGGCGCCGGTAGACTGGACGATCTGGGGACTGCTGTCGTTCGCCCGAGCAGCGAAAGGCGTGCAAGAGGTCATGGTCAGAGACGGAGCGTCCATTGTGTTCTCGCTTTTCGAGGATCCAGGAGAGCGAACAGGTCGGGCGAAGACGTAGGGGCAAGGCGATGGAACAGTACGTAGGTAGGTAGCGGGTATGGAGCACCGGGCCAATATTCCCTTTCACATGTGGGAGAGGCACGAGCCTCTGTAGAGGGGGTTAATTGGCTGAAGCGGGCGCCGGGCGTTGGACGCAGCAACGAATAGTGCCGGCCGACGAGTCAAACGGTCGTCATGCACGGGGCTGAGATGAGCAGGCGAGGCGGGAGAAAGAATCCAAGAGTGCACCCCTCGCACTATAAGTCTTGGGGGGGGGCCGATTCGGCTGGGCTGGGCTGCGGCGGCGAACTATGGGAAGGGATCGGCCTTTGGGTCCTGACACTGCGCAGATCGCTGTGAGGGGTCTTGTCGTGATTGGCCAATCTGAGGGCAAGAGGATCTGTGTGCGCCTATTCGGTGCGACACACAAGTTGGGCGAGGGTGCCGAGAGGACGGGACAAAGGCTGGACGGGTTGGTCGGGTCGGGTCGAGCGAGGGCAGGAACGTTGGAGAAGTGACACGAGGACGAGGTTCGTGGACTCTCGGAAGTCAAGAACGCTCACTCTGGCTCGTTATTGCTGTAGACGCACCGAGACAAGGCGTGCGAAGGGCGAGGCAGCCGGGAATCAACGGCTTGCGAAACAAGGTGAATCTCCGTCTTTTTGATTTGCGGTGGAGCTGGGGGCCAGGCCTTCTGCATGCCAAACGTCTTTGAATGTCCTCGTCGAGGGCTGAGATCAATTTGTGTACCGATTCCAGTGCACGCTCACGCACTCGGTGTGTGGGCTCGTTGAGATGGTTATTTATTAATCGAGAGTTGTTTATTCCTTAGCTGCGCCATCGCTTGGATGCTTGGATGCTTGGATGCTTGCTTGGCCGATGACGAACATCGAACCCGCGCCTCGAAGACCAGCCGTCATCGGCACTGGGCATTGACAACGTGGATTTCCGACGCCCCGGCTGACAGGCCACCACCAAGTAGGGGCCATCCATAAAGCTCGACCCTGAACTTGCTCTCGGCGGAGTCGAGTCAAAATCACGGCATGGTAGCATCTCCCAAGTTGAAGCAAGACGGCACCCCAGGTTTTGCTTCGGTGTCTCTTGATATCGAGACTGGCGATGGCCAGGGAGGAGGGCAAATGTCCATCTAGACACAAGGCCTACAAATTTCATCTGGAAACACAACAATCAGGACCCCTACCAGAGTACGTGCTCCCGCTGTGTAAACGCGCATCCCCAACGAACAAGGTGGGTACCCGGGTACCCTGGCAGCTGGATACTATGGTAGTCTAGACTACCTAACAGTACCTCGACCGCGGCTATCCCGACAATTTACCTGCCCCCACCTGGGCAGCAGACCAGGTCCCGTCGGAAGCCCTGCTCTAACAGCAGTCGCGCATCCTCCGAACCCAAATTGTTAGGGAGCTGTCCAAGCAGACATGGACCAATCCCAGCAGCCCTCTACAGGAGGGCTGGAGAAGGCCTCAGCTCCACGAGCTTCCCAAGCTTCAGCCTCGTCTGTTGACGACCCGCCTCGTCCCCGTAGTCGCCCTCGCCCTCACCCTCACCCTCGTGCTCCTGCTTCTCGCGGTCTGGCCTCCCTCTCCACCCTCCCGATCCCCCACGTCACCATGACCATCGATTCCATCGTCACCGACCCAGCCCTCCGCTCCTTCCTCCAGACGTCGCAGCATGCCCGCGAGCAGGCCCTCGGTCTGGCCGACCGGCTCGCTGCCATTTCCGATCCCACCGCCAACGCAAATGCAAATGCGCCCTTGACTACCGATCAGCAAATCAGTCTCTCCAAGGAGCAGAAGCTGCTCAACACCAACCTGTCCCACCTTCGTGGCTTGCACCGCGCCGCCTACCTCGCCGCCCGCGACACGAAATCGCAGACTGCCGACGCCCGTCACGAGGTCGACGTCCTCCACCTGCAGCTGCAGAACCTGTACTATGAGCAGCGCCACTTGCAAGGCGAGATCGCCGCTTGCGAAACCCACGAGTAAGCCATACCTGCATCTCTGCGCTCAGCGGTGCTTCGATGCGTATTTCTGTCCAGACTTCTAACGCCGCCTCACAAGTCACGAGTACCAGAAGCTCCCATTGGCCCCCATGGACGAGTTTCTGGCAAAGCATCCTGATCATGCCGACTCCGACGAGAATGCTCTCATGATTGCCAGAATAGAGGACGAGCGCGCTGAGCGGGAGGCTCTCGAGCAGCAGCGCCAGGAGCTGCTCAAGAGGAAGCAGAAGCTCATCGCCGAGAACAAGAAGCGCAGGGAGGACTTGGCCAATCTGGACAATGACCTGGAGAAGTTTATCGATGCCGCCAAGCCTATTCAGAAGACTTTTGAGAAGGTGGTTTGAGGACCGTACCAGAGCAAAAGCGATTTCGATACCACATAGGTTCTTGATGGCAGTCTCGCACCGCCCACCCCGCCATCGCAGCCCTCCCTTGGCTCCGTGTCCACTTGAGATAATCTACCACGTCGAATGAAGAAAAAAAAATGGTACGACGACGATGGTACGGGACTGCCCAGCCAGTGTTGTTACCGTACGCCAGGGGCTGCTCGGCGTGGATGATAGGTGGTCTTGCTACTCAAGTAACCGTTTCGTGTGAGCACCACAGAGAAGCGCGCAGATATCTTAATGGTGCTTTGACTGTGACGGTCAGCCCCAGAACAAATGCGGAGGCCACCGGGTGTCGCCGTGTTCTGCGTGGGTAGGAGCAATGGCATCGTTTGGAACAGGGCAGGCAATCGGTACGGGATAAGGCTCCACAGCGGCCTCCGATTGGGAGACTGATGACTCATGTCACGAGCGGCCAACTATTATGGGATCGGTCAAGTGTCGGCGTGACGGAGCACAGAGTATGATAGGGCTGAAGGGACTGATGCACTCGACGAGTCGTCTGTTAACCGGCTGTTCCTACAGCCTTCCTGGAATGATCGTTTAGAGCGAATAAGCGCCATATCCGGCTTGTCATATACATGTGGCAGGGCAGTCATGGCCTTGTTATCGTACGTCGCAACTGAATGGAACAAGGCGAAACTCGAAAGAGCTGAAAAAAGAAGCCAGACGTTGCTCTCACAAATCCTAGTGTCACGGTGCTTCAATTCTGGTTGCTAAATCTTGACCGGAACCCATGAGATCTTGTTACTATGCCAGGACAAGTACTTGACTAGACTGGCCTGACTGGCCCTGTGTCCTGATTGTCGGCAATGTCTTCACTTGTTGATGTGATTCATGTGCTTGGCCAGCACTTTCCTCTAAGAAAGGCTGCCGTTCCTCTTGAACGAAGGGCAATTCCGGTCATCCAACCAAGAATCGATCACAAAAGAAATCAAGAGAAAACAAATACCAACTATTTGGTCACCAACATTTCGTCAACACATCATCAGCAGACCACAACATCAAGCCACTACAAACCAAGCTTTTCGCTTTCCAACAATAGCCACACACACCAGACATTATGGCACCATACCAACCGTGAGTTCAAATAATCATTTCATTATTCTCCTTGAGGCTCCAAGCGGGGGTTGTTTCTGTTAACTGGTCTGTTGCTGGAATTTGGTTCTCTCGACCATACAGTAGCCCCGACACTCACAAGTTGTGGCTCATGCTAACATTGATATCTAGTCACACGGTTGAGACGACTACGGATGAGGAGTACAAGAAGTAATCATGTCTCACCATAAATGGCATGCAGATGACTTCAGGAACTTGTCAAAACCGCAAGTCTTAGGCAGCTACAAGTAGCAAATCAAAGTCCATACAAAACAAGTGTGCATGCAGACAACTGTGAAAATTGTGACTGATCCGTTATGCCCATTTGTGAATTGAGGCACTGTCGATACAACAGCGTTCAACTTTCCATACGTGTAAGCACTGATTTTTGCAACCCCCCCCCCCCAATAGGCCTACCAATCCGTACTGATAACCTATCAAGCTTACTACTTTTGTACTACCTCCCTTATGTTCGACAATATTGTGTGGGGAAAATATCAGAGAGAAAGCCCGTGGCATTAAAAGAGGCAGCATACTCACCTCTATAACTAAAAGGAGGTGGGATAAAAAACACCAGGACATTACCATGCGGTATGGATATGCCCAAACAAAAATAGGAGTAGCGAGTGCGGCGAGTGGTAATTTGGCATTAAGGATTTCTCAAGAGGGGCAAGATCAAGATCGATCAAGCAGCCTTCGCCTTCGCCTTGCCCACGCCTATGAACCACGCCTTGATAAGCTGCCACACTATCCCCACCGTGTACACGCCCTGGCTCTTCGCATACGTCTGCGGTCGATCGCCAACATCGGCCATCTCACACGCGAACTCGGCCACCGGCCCCGGGAAGTGCCCGCTCTCCCGGCAGTAGGCAGCAACGAGGTCGTTCCCGTTGGTGACGCCCCCGCTGCTCCAGAAGTTCCCATCCCTCACCCACCTCAGCTTCTCGCCGACAAAATCCGCCTTTGGGTACCCCTTTCTCAGCTCGGACTGTAGCGCTCTCGGCCCGCACACCCTTCGCCCATCCACCAGCCCCGCCGCGGCGCAGATGTAGATGCCAGTGCAGACGCTGAGGATATCCGTGCCTGGCGTCGCGCCTTGCTCGCGCAACCACGACAAGATGTCCCCGTCCCAGGTGTCTCGGGGGTCCGGGCCAGGCACGAGCACGACATCCAGTTTTCCTGGGGCAACATCCGCGTCAGAAAAGTGGTGGCTAAGCTCAATCTTCATGTCCGCGGTGAGCTTGATCAGGGAGCCTGTGCGCATTCTTGAGTTAGCCATCGAGGTCGTCGGCGGATAGTGCATACGGAATTATGGTCGTCTTGGCCATTCCTGCCCAAGGGCCTTTTGTGAACCGTAGGATATGAAAAAGGGTTACAGGCAGCTTTGGCATGGACAGACATTGGAGAGGTGTTAAGTAAAGAGTAAAACTTGATGTATGGAATCTCACCTGGTTTCTGGCTACCAATATACGAGATCGTGACTTCTGGTGCCAGAGATGATAGATGCGAGGGAATCATAGGCAGTGGCGAGAGGTATTGGTAAGAGCTGATGGCGAAGACGTCGACGCATGCCGTATCGAGTAGCTGTGCTGCTGAAGGCGAGGGAACGAAGACCCCTATGTGGAGGTGTTTGCGGGCACTCATGGCGGCAGTCCGAAACGTCTATTCTTGCTCCTAAAAGAAGCACCCGTGTAGATGGATAAGAGCGTGGATGTTACCCTTTTTAATTTTTCAATTTTTCAATTTTTTTCAATTTTCAATTTTTTTTGCAGTCGTTGTGATGGTAATCGTTCGGTAGCAGATGTGACGATGTTGTGCTGCTAACCATGTCCCAACGACACACGTCGAACACAGCATATATATATATATATACACACACACACACACACACACATATATATATATATGTTTTCATACTACCTCTGCTCAACCAGGTCAAACCCACCGTCCGGCATCCTGTTTCCTAAGAATTTTGTCCGTATGCACCCAGAAATCCCCAGCTGTCCTGGGCGTCGCCTTCGTTTCCTGTGGCTTCGCGGAAGGATCGCTGGGCCGTGATTGGATAGTCGAGTTGACAACCTCCGTATTCACTCGGCACTTATACAATAACCGCCCGATAAAGCCAGTAGCTGCGGATCTGAGCACGAAGCGAACGCGCTCACCACTTTTCCTTACTCTGGAGCGAGAAATGTGGACAATCGAGCTGAGAAAAGCACAGTGTATATAGTGTAGATGTATAAATATATACATGATGGCTGTGTCGCGGCTTGGCTGTCTACGCAGGTGGCGATCTGCAGTTTTGTGACGTACTCAACCACGTGTCAGCTGGAGGGTACTCATTGTGTATGCAAGAGGTGTGAGACATTGGAATGGTCATCTTGAAACTAGACACGACCTGCAAGTTACCTGGGTACCAATCCGCAATAGGTAAACCCTCATCTACATCGCCCTTTCGCCCCTTCCCCATCCCAGCCGTTCAATATAGAACATTTGCCTGCTGCAAGTTTTCACCGCGCAGGTTCGAGGCCAATTTCGCCCTTTTGGTACCAAGACAGGGCGGCACAATTTCAAAATGGGAGGCCAAATACGTTCTAGCCATCGCCTTGCCTCGTTGCATTGTTCGATCGTTCACGTTCACTGGAGCCACCTCTGGTTCTCATGGACTGACTGGATGTGATGATCATCAACGGGAGTCAACCTCGACAAGTAGCTGAGTGAGCAACACACACCACATTGAGCAGACACTGGCGATACGAGCGTTGAGCGAGTGGCTTTTTTTCATTGATTCATTCCGTCCATCAGATATTGTCTCGTGTTGGTGGTGGGTCGCCACAACTGCTCATAGGCGGCCCCCAGCAGGTGCTGTGGTTTTCTGTCTTGATCATGATACAAAAGTATTCCGTACAATACCCATACCTCTCTACGTGGTGAAGCTCCCGTCGCCGCTTCTCTGATGGGTTTGTTCTTCTTGGAGAGTCCTTGTCATGTCAGGACACCTGTAGTACACCCCCTGATTCTCACCACCGTACATGAAGAATTAGATATTACCGGGCTAGATTTGATTATTCCTGGCCTCGTTTCGCCTCCTCTTCGTAGTGGCGTCCAGGGTCTCCGCTGCCCGGTAGAGCTAGCCCTTGCCCTCCTATTCCGGGCAGTTGAGGTCGCGGCCCAACCCGGGCCGGAGAGAGGCTGGAGTCGTCTCTTGAAGCCTTCCGCGAGTGGGTTGGACCCGTGACCTGTCTTCTCTTTCTGTGTAGCGAATGTCTGCGGCGAAGCATGATACCTCTTTTTCATGCCATTGCCGCGATTGCTCCCAAACTCCTGGAGAGCCCCCAGTGTCGTAGCTGGCCCCCCATTCTAGATGCCGAATGCCAATGCCATGCAAAACATCATGATGCCCTCTATTTACACAGGTGCTCAGAAAACCGTGTTCTTTCAAATCCGCGCCAAAAAGGAATCTTCCTGGTCTCCAAAGCTGTGCACAGAATCGAAAGCGTAAATGGGGAATGGCGCGGATCTCGTCGTCGAGATGCGGGAGAAACTTCCAGGCCAGTCGAAGAAGGGTAGGGAAAAGTGGTTTGTAATTATCGTCGGGGAGAAGCGAATGATGGAAGGGTTCGTAATCATATCATTATGCCAGCGCGGCTCCCGCCACAGATCGTGACCTTTGTCGTGTGACCTTTTTGCTGACCGTGTATACAAGATCGAGCGTCCAAAAGTGGCAGACCTGGGCCTGAGCGCAGGGAACGGCACCGAACAGAGGAGCGACGATAGGAACCATACAGTAGTCCTTCCAGTTCTTGCTGACGTGGCGGTGAGAGAAGTTCATGCCCTTGGCCAGACCTGCGTCGCTCATTTCTTTCTCGCGAGTCTGCACACAGATCCTGTGGAAGCTCTCGTACAGGAACAGGAGGAAGGCAATCTCCATGAAACCAGCAGTCCTGAGGACGTTGCACGCATCGAAGATCCAGTTGATTCCATGCACGTCCGGCTTTCCCTCTGTAGCCCAAACGTAGAGAGTTGAAGCAATGATGAGAATGGTGGTTTGCAGGGGCAAAAAGTGGGCTTCGAACAGGCGATGGAAGAGGTAGACGATGCGCTCCCAGTTGGGCCCCTTAAGAGTGTCGTGGGTCACGTCAGAGAAGATACCGTTCTCGGCAGGCGGCGCTTCAGGGTCGAGGTTCTGGTTGTGAGGGACGTAGACATCCGTGGTATCCTGGAGCGTGCTGTGAATAGGGCGGAAAGACCGGGAGGTGTGCTTCCTCTCCTGCCAGAGCTCAACAACCTTGCGGATAGCATAACCGGAGTCGAGAGCTCCCCACATGTGTCGGATGGCCTGCTTGTATCGGGCCTTGATATCGGCAACCATGCCCTTGACTCCGTCACCCGCACCGCCAGTCACGTTGCTCTGGCTCACAGGGCTGATAATAGTACGAACAGTCAGGTTTCCGTTGAGCGCGAAGAAGCACTTCAGATACATGTGCAAGTCCTCGCCGATTGCCTCGGGGTCACAGTCCCAGCCGCCAACACGGTCGACCAGCTCGAGAGGCACAGAGTAGACAGAAGTTGGTGGGGCAATTGTTGAGCCGCGGTACAGGCCGGACATGCCAGCTGAAGCCCATAGGATGTCGCCAACACGGACGAGGGCGGCAACGCTGTGCGAGTTACGGTCGAAGATGATTGGAGCGGCGTACATGGTCGTCTTAGAGGTCTCGGGATAGGACAAGTGCATGGATGTGAGGTGAGCGAAGTAGTTGGACGAGAGATGACTGTCAGCTGCAGGCACAAAATGTTAGTGTACGGCTTGGGTGATGTGCAGCCACCGAAAACGTATGTTACTGTTAAGAAAACGGGCGACAGGAGGAAAAAAAAAAAACGTACCATCAATGCCTGTGACGATGACGTCCTTGCGAGCTTCCATAGAGTATTTCTCGCTCAGCTTGCGAACGGCCCAGGCCATGTTGCTGCCCTTGCCAGCGCTCTCGCCAGGGATGTCGGACGGGTGGATCGTGAAGTCGATGGAGCGGAACTTCTTGATGAACTCTTGAACAAGACCCATTGCCTTCAGCTCCACGTTGTTCTCACGAGATTCCATAGCCAGGTAGACCTGCATCAAGATGTGTTAGCTTGATCCTTTGCTCTCTCAAATTCACAGCCCAACGGATGCATTTTAAACACGGCTCGACGCCCTGGAAATCTCAATCGCGGGGTCTTCTGGACCCGATCAAGATCCCCACCCGCGAGTGGTGCTGATAGCGATTTGGGAGCTCGGCACTCACGTCATAGCTGTTACGGGCCTGTGGGTGGCAGCCCAAAACCTCCAGTGTCTCCCTCAGGGTGTCCAATTCCTCCTTGTAGTTCGGAATAACGATGGCGTGGACGACGCGATCGGGCTCGGCATCGCCATCGGTGTAGAGCTCGGCCTCCAGGTCACCGGCCTCGCTGCTCGCAGAGGATCCTCCATGGGACGAGGTCAGGGTCTCGGAGCTTGACAGAGAGGTAGAGGAGCCCCGACGTCGGTGGGCAAACTTGAGGCTCTGGAGTGCCTTGCTGTGGGCGGCCCTCTTCAGGCTACGGGTGAGGTCCCACATGGCCCAGCAGGACCGAAGAGGGAAGACGGCGACGAGGACGTGGATAAAGAGGCAATAGTAGGCGAATATGACGGTCCACAAGCCGGCGCCCTCAGGCGTTGTGGGCGACTGGGGGATGGGGCTAAGGATGTCTCTTTGTTGATGCTTGAAGAGATCATTGTGCGATACGATGGCCTCCTTGCTGACGACCCAGTAGGAGAGGGCCAGAGCTGCAAGCATGGCCAGCCCTCCGCACCGGCGTGTGCACCAGGTGAAGAGCGACATGTTGACGACGACGAGAGATGCCGTTCGTTCCCTTTGACGTGCCGATAAGGGAAGATACCGCGATGTCTGGACCGTTAGGGGGGGGGGTTGAGCCGGTGCCGAGGAGGTGGTAGGGAGGGGGAAGGGAAGGGAAGGCGAGACAGAAGGAGGCGCGTCTCGTCGAGGACCGTGGCTGGTAGAAAGGACGGGGCAGGGCAGGGCAGAAGAGAACAGTTTTATTATGGATGCGTTTTTTAATCGGGAGGGGAAAAAATGCAGCGCAGACGGAGGGTACTATTGAAAAGGAGACACTGGGGTTCGTTCGACTGGACTGGACACAGGACTGGGCTGGGCTGGAGCTGGGCTGGAGCTGGGCAGGGCAGGGCAGGGCAGGACAGAACAATAGCGCCCGCGGGTCCAAGTCAAAATGCGAAGGGTGCAGGATGCAGCCGGGTGGAGATTGTATGGGGTTTGAGAGAAATGAGGACAGGCGGAAGCGAGGCCAGGTATCCAGGTATCCAAGTGTCCAGGTTCCTCGGCAGCCCAGAACGAGCGAGTGTCAGTGCCACACAGTCCTCTCGGTGGCTGCGACTGGTACAAAATGGCCCGAGGTAGCTTTGGAAGTGGGATTGAGGTCCAAGGTCGGTTGGTACCGCAGGCTGGTGGCCTCCCAAGAGGCTCCTCACGGCTCCCCAGCAGGAGGGAGGAGGACGAGGGGCGAGAGGGTTGGACGCGCGCACCAGAGAACCGCAAGCGACCGCCACGACGCACACCAACAAACCGACTGACTGGGTGGCTCGCGTACTATAGTCTACCAGGTGCTGCCGTCGCTTGCAACCCTGTCACGAGCTGTCTGTCCGAGAGATTCCCAAGTATGTGGGTAAATAATAGGTGGTATGAGGTAGGTAATTCAAGGGCGGCAGAGTGCGGTACTGCAGGTGTGCTGCCAACTGCTTGCAGAAACGGCAGCTCAGGATGTGCTCTGCGTTTGGAAACAATGATTGTCATTTCAAATTTGGCAGCACCGCACTAACAAAGGAAAGCGCTGGGATTAGCGGCGCGATAGGAACGACAGAGCACGCATGTACCTTGCACTGTGCCGTGGTACAATGACAGTCAAGGTGACAGGCGCAGTGACAGGGAACGGGGCACTTGTGCGTACATGGTACCGCGAGCAGAAGTGCGCAGCTCTTCCTGCCACGCCTGCGTAAACCCTCCGTTCCCTCCCAGATTTCTCGAAACGGCCTCCCCCAACAGCCGACGTGATTGGACACTGCGGGCTGTCTGCCATACCACATGGCCCCACATGGCCCGAGCTCCCACGCTGCCGAGACGGAGAAAGGGCGGCGGCCCCAGCAGGAGTGAAGATTTGCAAATTGTGCCAGTGTGCCTCTAAGATTACGCAGCACAGGGAAGGAGCTTGCCAGCCAGCCAGCCGGCCAGGCCAGAACTGCCCAGACCAGAGAAGAATGATGGGCTTGGGACCAGGGCTCAGGGAGGTGATGGCTGGGCGTGCTATGATTGTGCAAATGTCAAGCTGTCTTGAGGCAGATGACCCAAGAACTCGCACCGACCGGGTCATCCACACAGGATGGATGGAGGTGTGTCGACGCCAATGGCCCGCATCGAAACAGCCAGTGGACGGTGTGGCAAGCTCCAGCAAGAAACGGGGACGATTTTGCGACCGCACTGCTACACCGGACCTGGTAGACTAGATAGGCTATTTCTTCGTCGTCGAAAAGTAGCCACGCTACCTACCTACCTAGGTATCTACTTAGGTAGTCTAGTAGACAACCGAACTTCCTGGCTTGCCCGATAAGCTACCGGGGCGCACAGCCTCACCAGTTTGATCATGTCCTCAAAGACCAAGCCCTCTCGTCCAAGTGTCGCTCCGGGCTAGTCGTCAGGGTGGGTTGAAAGAAAGCAGCCTTGACATAGAATGGCCGTGGCTTCGAGATGCCGTCATTGGATGGATGGATGGATGGCTGATGGTCAGGCACAGCGAGGCACAGCGAGGCACAGCGAGGCACAGCACAGATGCTCCCAGATCCTCTGCCTGCAAGTCAGACTCCCTCTCAGCCACCACTGCGCAGCTAGAACACGCAGCCCGTTACGTCCTCCCCACCTACTAATCCTCCTGCCTCTGGCTGCTAGTTGGTTGTGGCTTGGTGCGTGCGCATGCACGATTCCAAGTCAGTCTTGGCCCCCCCACCCTGTCAGCCATGAGATCGTCTCACTTTCTTTCACTTTGATTTTGGCGGACTGCGGCAAAGATAATAATAATCGCCAGCACGCACTTCATCAGCCCAGCAAGGGCGGTCAGCGCCGCACGACTCTTTTCCACTTGCCGCTGTAACCAAATACACACTCAGCACAGCGGACTATCACAGCGGACCTCACGCCAGGATAGGCCGGCAAGCGCCAGCTGCGGCCTCGCGTCGCGGTATCTGGATGCTCGGCAAGGAAAGAGGTGACGACTGCCGAGACACGCACGCCCTGAGCCCCAAAAGCGTCTTAGCACCTCTATTTTGGAGGGGGACCGGGGAGGGGAGCGTTGTGTCTCCGGCGGCGAGCGTCTGCCTTGCACTACCTCTCTGCTTCTCTAATAAAAGAAAGCTCACTGGGGCCTGCTGTTGCGATGTTACGGTGAGAGCCTCACGTTTTGAGCTTGTTCGTCGAGGGAAGTAATGTACAGTATATAAACCGTATACGTATACGTATTTTGAATCTGAAACCGGGACCCCGTGCCCCTAACCATCACACCAGTACGATACTGTGTGTGGTGTACATCACGATGGTTCCTGGCGCAAATCTAACCTTGCCCTGCCTTTCGCAATCCCGTCCCCACCCCTCGCCCAGCCTGGGTGTCAAACCTTATAATCTTGTCAGAGTTGGATAGACGTGAAGAATCGTCGCTAAACGGGCCAGGCACGCCTCTTTGCCGAATCTGGCTGGGTCCATCGCGAGGCATGGTCCAAGCCGAATATGAATATCTTCATGTAGCACTCGGATCGGCTGGTTGTCAGCTCCACCAGGGCTCTCTCTCGCGGCACAGCATCTCATAATAAGCACCTTTCTTCAGCCCGACTCGAGGTCCTCCAAGTGCCCCTCGACGTCTCTCCCCTGACGGCTCCTGATGATCCCTCCCACAATTATGCTCCTGAGCCCCAGGTGGCGCACATGGGGCAATGAATCTGATGCAAATCATGATCTGCCTCGCGGCCCTCGCTGACATCTCAGACTGCCCACCGACAATGCACGTCTTACCTCGACTGCGGCCTTGCAGGAGCAAGGCTGCCAGACTTGGGACGAAACGGAAAATGAATCCAAGGTTCCCGATGTCACCCACCTGCTCTTGCAATTGGATACAGACTGGCGTTTCGAGGCCTCGCCTCTCCCGACTTCAGCTCATCCTTTTCCACTCCGACAACACACACAGTACGGTCGCCATGCGGCTTGTCAACCTACGGAAGCTCCTTTTTCGAGCGGGCGGCCGCGAGGCTGCTGCGTTGTGACTTGCGGATCATGCGAGAGCCGCTTTAGCGGACAGTTAAAAATGGGGGTCTGAGATACATTCCTGACAATCCCAAATCTTGCTCCTCCATGCGGCTAGTGCTTAAGTGCTTCCTTTTGCTATTTGTTTAGAATAGTCCTTTAGTCGGAAGTAGCAACTATATACCAGCCTAGGTTTAAAATTAATGCTAATTAGTTAAAATCCGTAACTTTAATTAGTTAGGTTTTAAGAATACAATTAGTTAAAACCTTACTAAGTTAATAAATCTTAATCTATTACGTTATTATTATATTATACTAGTTTTCCGGATATCCGGCTAGTAAACTAGATATTAAATTTAGATAACCGGTTTATTAACCGGTTATATATATAAGCTTTATAGAAATAACTATTAATATTAATAAAAAAAAAGTTTTTTTTTTTATTAAACTTTAAAAATATTATTTTTAGCTTTTTATAAGTTTAGGAAAAATAGTTTATATATAAAAAACTTTTCCTAATAAGTTAAAAAAAAGCTTTTCCTAATAAATTAAACTATTAACTTTTTAATTTTCTAAATTTAAAGTTAGATATTAAAATTATTATATTATCTTACCTTATAATTTAACTATCTTAATCCTAATTAAATTATTTTAGGGGTATAGTTTATATATAGCTAGCTATTTTTAGCGGATTTAAATAATATATTTATTTATTTATTTTATCCGAAAAAAATAGCTTTTAATTGCTTTTATTATATAAACGTTTATTTTTTAATATATTTCGGAATTATTCCCTTTTTTATATATCCTTATATATAAAAGCTAAATTAAATTAAACCTTAAATTAAACCTTAAATTATCTTAAACTATTATAAATTAAACCGCCCGGGCGGTTATATATAAAAAGTATAATATTTAATTTATTATAATATATAATTTTTCTAATTTTATAATAAGTAATAACTTATATAATAAATCCTTTTTTTCCTTTTTTAATATAATTTTATTAATTATCTTTTATTAATTTAAATAATAAACTTTATATTTTAAAAAGCCTTTAGCTAAGGTAAGGCAAATCTTTTATATTTATAATAAACTTAATAAGGTAAAATATAAGATATAGTACCTTAACTCTTTAAAGATATAAATAGCCTATCTTAATAGTATTAAATAACCTATATTAAAATTAAGCAGTAATATTACTTTAATATAAAATTAAACCGCTTTTAAAAGTATATTTTAATAGGATAAATATATAGTAGATATTAATTTAAAATTTATTTTTAATATATATTTTATAATAACTATATTTTTTATCTTTTTATTTATTTTTCTTTATAAGAATAGTTAATTTTATTAATTAGCTTTATTTTTTTTTAAATAAATCGATCTTATATTTTTTAAAAGGTGTAATTATAATTATATATTTTTAGAATTAAAATATATTTCTTCTTAAGCTTAAGGGTAATACTTTTTCTAATTCTTTTTTTAATTTTTTTTTTAATTCTTTTTTTAATTTTTCTAATCCTTTTTCTAATTCTTCTTTTAGGATAAATCGATCTTAAGTTTTTTAAAAGGTATAATCGTTAGTATTTCTAATATTAGGATATACTTCTTCTTAAGCTTAAGAATAATTATTTAATTTTTAATAATAATACCGTTATTAGAAATTATAGTTAGGTTATTATTAACGGTAATTAGATTAATAATTTTAATAAAGCTTAAGAATAGTTATTCGATTTTTAATAATAATACTATTATCGGGAATTATAATTAAGTTATTATTAATAGCGGTTAGATTAATAACTTTAATAGAGCTTAAGAATAGTTATTTAATTTTTAGTAATAATACTATTATCGGGAATAATAATTAAATTAATAACTTTAATAAAGCTTTTAAAAAAGCTAATTTTAAAGATTTAAGCTATTTTAAAGGTAACTTATTCGATTAAAAGTATTTATTAATATTATATTAATATTATACGGTGCTAATTATTATAGAAAAGCTTATAAGTAATAAAGACTTTTAAATCTATTTCTTTTAAAGGCTAGCGGCTAGTAAACCGGATATTTAAATCTGGTATCTGGTTTATTAGCTAGATATTATAATAAAGAATTAAACTTTTATTTTTTTAAGATTTTTAATAATTTAAATTAGTTTAAGGTAATATATTTTTTTAAATCTGCTTTATTCCTTTTAAAGCTTACCTTTTTTTAATAATAGTATTAAGTTGCTTAAAATTTATTAGTATATAATAAAGGGGATTAAAGATAGTAATATATTGCTAATTTTCTTTTTTTATCGGATTTAATAGCTAAATATCTATTAAGCTTTTATACCTTAATAATAAGTTATAAGTATTAATTAGCTTAAATTTAATAAACTTTTTTTATTATTTTATAAGTTTTATAAGAATTTTATTAAAGCTTTTTTCCTAAGCTTTATAATTAGTAATAGTAAATACCGGTATATAAGGTAAGCTTATTTTTTTATAATATATATTAAATATTTAGAAAAAATAAAAGGCTTTATTATTAAGCTTAATAGTTTTTAAGGTTAAGATAACTATTCCTTATAATAACCTTAGGATATTAAAATTTATTATAGCTTTTAATTATAAAAGTATTATTATAAATAGCTTAAAGTAAATAAAAATATTTTCGGTAATTTCCTATTTATAGGCTTTATTATTAATAATAACCCTAGTTATTATAAACTTTATTTTATTTATTACCTTAAAGCTAAGGTATTAGTTTTAATTAGTAATAATAAGTATTTTATTAATATAAAAAAAGATTTTTAAGATATTAATATAGCTATTATTTCTAATTATAAATATCTTATATTTCTTTTCGGGATTAATAATATCCTAGATATAGGAGAATATAAATATATAGTAAAGCTATTTATAAGCCTTAATAAAGCTTAATATAACTTTTATATTTAAGTGCTATTATAATAAGTTTTATAATATAATAGCCCTTTTATTATAGTCCTAGCTAATATTTTTACTATCCTTAATAACTTAATTTATTAGCTTTATATAAAACTTCTTTAATAATATACTAGCCTTAATACCCTTTAATAGCTTTAATAGTTTAAAATCGCCTTTTATATATATTTGCTTATTAAGAATAATTATATCTCGGAATTATTAAAAAAGTTTATATTCCTTATAATAAGTATTTATATAATTAATAATAGTTATAAAAAGTATCTTTATAGGTTATAAATTATTTAAGCTAATAAGTATATTTATATCTTATTTAAAAGGAAATATTAGTAATATTCCGCTTATAGGCTTAAATTAAGTAAAGTCCCTTAGAATTATAATAATTAAGATTTTATTAAAAAATACTTTTTTTTTCTTTTACTTATAAAGTTTTTTAAGCTATATTAATACTTTATAAAAGAATTTGCTATTTATTATATTAACCTTATTATAAATAAATATTTTAATTTTTTTTTATTTAAAGCTTAATATTAAATTAAGCTTAAATTTACTATAAATATTAATACCGATAGCAGAATAAAGTATATACCTATTAATATTAGTAATAGCAGCTTTAATTTAACTTATAACTTAAAATATAAATCTTTTACCTTTAGCTTTAAATATTATAATTATAATATAAATAATATAGCTTTTATTAACGCTATTATTGCCGCTAATATATATTAATTTTTAAGGTTTAATAAACTTTATATTTATTTTAAATTAAAGGATATTTAGGTTTTAAGCTATTTTTAAAAAGATAAGTCTTTACTTTATATTAAGTAAGAATATAGATATAATTTCCTTTTTTACTTTAACCTATAGCCTTTATAGGATAAAGTTAATTTTTATCTTTTTATTATTATAAGTTTTAGGTTTATTAGATAAATAATACTAATAGATATTATTTACCTTAATAAATAGATTTTTTTATTAACCTTTTTCTTAAATATTTAAGCGGTATAAAATTTATTAGCTAACTTTTATATAATAAAATAATCTTATATTTCCTTTACCGGAATACCGGTATAAAATAGGTTATAAAATAAGTTAGGGGCCTAAATATTATTTTAAGTATTAAATATAATAAGAAGGTTTTAAATAAGCTACTTTAAGTTTTTAAATATTTACCCTTATTAGGCCTTATTTAAAAGTATACTTTTAAAGATAATAGCTTATTTAGCAATTAAGGCTATAAATTAATATTTATCTTAGTTTTAAATCTTCTCTTTTCTTAAAAGGGGATTAATATTAATATATTTTTTTGCTTAAGCCTTTATATTAATTTTAGCATCTTTAATAAATTGCTAGAAATATATTATATTATAAGTAAACGTTTTTAAGTAATTATTAAGTATAATATAATATTTATCCTAAACTTAAGCAGGGTTTAATATAGCTTTTTCGGTAAATTCTTTTTATAATATAAATATACTTAAGTATTAAATTATAGTGTAAAACGGTAATTTTTTATTAATATTAGTAAAGTTTAAGTTTAAGTATTTAATAGATATAGGAATAGTAAAACGTTTTAGCCGGATCTATTAAACTTAATTAAATAGAATTAAAGATTTTTTAATAAAGAGAATAAATTATAAATAACGCTAATCTATATTTATAAGTTACTTTAGCTTAATAATAACTATATAATTATATAAATAAAGCTGGGATAAAACCTTATTATAATAAGGGTAGGCTTAAATATATAATAAATATTAACCCTTTTTTATAAGTTAAATAAACTTATTAAAGGTAATTTTTAAATTTATAGCTAAAACCTTATTACGCTTAACTACCTATATATTATAAACTGCTTTATATAGTATTTTTATATTTAAGAAAGGCTATAAATTATTCTTATTAATAAGTAGCGATATAAAGAATTTATATTTAAAAATATTAGTTATAACTTTAATAGATAATAACTTATGCTTTATATAAAGTTTATTTATAACCTGTAATAGAAAATGTTATAATTTTTTATATGCTATTAAGGTAATTTTAAATTTATTTTTAATATATTTAATAAATTCTAAGGCTATTATCTTTTAAACCCTAGCTATATATATTAATCGCTTTTATATCGGGGTATTAAGCTTTATAAAATAATTTATTATATAATAAACGGCTAAAAGATTTTATATTATTATATATATAAATGTAAAATTATAGTTATAGCGAAAAGCAGCTATAAGAACTG
Organism: Diaporthe ilicicola; assembly: GCA_023242295.1. NCBI lineage: Eukaryota > Fungi > Ascomycota > Sordariomycetes > Diaporthales > Diaporthaceae > Diaporthe > Diaporthe ilicicola. The sequence goes on along the minus strand of JALPVH010000065.1, from coordinate 82,333 downwards.
GATAATATTATATAATTTATAGGTAGTTACGCCTTAGCTTAATAATACCTTTATTTAAAATATATAAATGCTTTATAAGTATTTATAATATTTCGAACCGATATTTCTTTTTATTATTATTTTATTTCTTTTTATATTTATAATAAGTAATAATATAAATATATAGTTAAAAACCCCTATTATAATAATTTATATTTTTTAAAAGGCTATCTTATATAATATTAAGGTTATAAAAAAAAATATTTAAAAATAATATAAGCCTATTCGGCTAAGCTGCCTTTAAAGCCTTTATAGCCTTTTTATTAAAGATCTTTATAAAAATTAAGTTATATTATATTAAGATTAAGTTTTATAGTAATTATCGCTTAACTTATATTTTAAGGCTAGTTAATAATAGTATTAAAGCTATATTAGGAAAGCGAAGATTTCCTTAAAGCTAGATTATACTATATAAGTATAGTATAGCTTTTTTATTTATTTTAATAGTATTAAAGTAAAATAATATTTGCCCAATAGATATTAGCTTACTTATTTATAAGAACTGCTTATAAAAGATAAATATTTTATAATAGAAAAATATAGTTATATTAATAGAATTTTTAATATTTAATTTTAACTTTTTTTATAAGTTTTTAAGTTAAATAATTATAGCTTTAAGGTTTTTTAGTAAAGTGCTATAACTAATATTAAAATATATTTTAATAGGGTTAATAAGGTTATTAAGGTTAATTATAAATTAAATAGCCGGAAAACTATAAAAGATAATAGTAGCTTTTATATAGCGCTATATTAATAATTATTCTTTAATTAAAAATACCGAGTTAAATTTAAATAATAATAGCTGGCTTAGTAGCTATTAGATATATTTATTTATTATCCTATTATATTGCTTTACCTTTTCTGCTGCTTTTTAAAAGTAAAATAATATAAGAAATAAAAGTATTATTCGGAAAGTATTAAATAAATGTTTTATTATCTGCTATATATTAATATAACGGTTTTTAATATAAATAAAGATATTAAAAAAAAGAAATATAAAAACTAGATACTTTATAAAATAACCGTTATAGTATTAGAAATAGCGTTTTGCTTATAGCTTTAAACCTAAAGGGCGCCTATAGCTTAAGTTTATATCGTTACCTTCCTTATTTATAAAGAGCTATTTAAGGCTATTATTACTTTAAGGAAATAAGTATAAAAAGGTTTTAGCCTATTAGGCCGGATTTTTTATTAGTATAAAATTATTTCTATACTATATATAAATAAATAGCTTTATATAAGAGGTATTCTTTATATATATTATAAGGTTTTATAAGATATCTTTTAATATTGCTTTACTTAAAAGCTTATTAAATATATTATCTTAAGATTTAATATTATTATTTAATTTAAAATATACTTCTTAAATTATTAAAGAAAGTTATTTTAAATTTATAGGATTTATTTAGTTATTAATAGGGAAGATATTAAAAAATAATTATTTAATAATAAGATTAGTTATTAAGTTTTTTATATTTATATTTTTATTGTTAATATTTAATAATTAAAATAAGAATAAGGGGGGATATTATTTTATATTTAATTTAAAATAAAGTATTTAAATAGTAAACCGGATATTAAATTTATATATCCGGTTTATTAACTAGATATTATATTTTTAATAAGATATAAGATAACTTTTTAATAATTAAAAAATTAATTATAGTTATTATTTACTATATTTATTATTTTAAAACTTTTAAAGCTAAAATCCTTTAAATTTAAATTATTATCGGAATTAGATTATAATATAATGTTTATCTTATTAAAAGGTATAATATTTATTAGGCTAGGTTTTATCTTTATACCGAGATTTTATATTAGGATATAGTTTATTATCTTTATTTTCTCTTTAATTATAGGTTTAAAGTATTTAATATAGCTATTAAGGTATTTTGCTATACTCTTAAAGGTTTATAATATTAATTTAGCTTTATTAATTTTAACATCGGTATATAGCGGATTATTAGCCTTAAGCTACTTTAACGCTTTATTTATATAATATAAGTAAATATTAATAAAACTTAATAGATTGCTAGCTTAAAGCTTATTTTTACTACTTTATATAATTAAAATATTTTTAAAAATAGCTTTAGAAAACCTTAAAAGTATATTAGAATATAAGTTAAAAATAAGGTTAAGGAAAATATAGATATAGCCCTTAATATATTTTTAATATTTTAAATTAATTTATTAAAGGTTTATATAAACCTTTATAATAAATCTATATATTATATTAATTCCGATTACTTTTTTCTTAATAAAAGATAAATCTATAAGCTTTTTCGAATATTAATAAGTATACCGAAGTATATATTAACTATATAAGGTAATAGATAATAGCTTTTCTTTACCGGGCTATCTTAATTACTTTTTAGCTTTAGATAATATATATAATATATATATAGTAGCTAAAGTATATAGGCTAAATCTTTTAAGTGTTATTATTGTTATAAGCAGATAAAGTTTTTAAAAAATAAGAATTATATTATATAATATATAATATTGCCTCTTAATTATATAGAGTAAGGTTATTATAGTATTATTATTATTTTTATAGCCTTTTAATAATTTTATTATTAGAGTAAATAATTTAGTATTATATATATATTATATTAGGTAATATCTTTTATATTAGCTTAATACCGGTATTTAAATTTTAATTATAAAGCTTATTATAATATTTTTTTATAATTTAAATATAAAGGTTTAATAAAGCCGGTAAAAGTTTAGCATATTAGCTAAATAAATATTACTTCTTTTTAAAGTTATTTTTAAAATATTAAAATACTTTAAATAAGCAGTTTTTTTAAAGGTATATTATAGTAAGAATATAATTATATCTTTTTTTAATAGCAGCTTATTTAAGATTACTTAATATAGGTAATAGCTTAATAGGGATATTATTATATCTCTTTTTAGCCCTAATTTACTTATAATTATAGATTATTTATCTTATTTAAATTCCGTCTCTTAAAGCTTAAAATATAGTAAGTAAAGGGGGGGGGCTATAGTGGTTAAGGCTATAGCTTCCGTTTCCTCGATAAACCTTAATTTGCTTTACATTTAAGCTTCCGTAAGTAACTTTATACAGTAAGGAGTATTTACTATACCATTAGGTACCTCCCGGAAGGCCCTATAGGCGCCTAATAGGGAAAAACCCGCAATATAAGGAAAAAACCTTATTAGCTAGGGGGATATAATAACTAATAGTAATAGGTACGCAATTATAAGAAATTAGTTAGGGGTAAATAGTTTTGCCCTTTAGCGCTAAAGGGGCATACCGAAGGAAGGGCAGGTCTGGTAGCACTAGCGGGATTTAAACCTATACCCTTCGCATTGCTAATATAGAAGGGTACCCTAACGCTTAACTAATGCGCTACGGTGCCTTATTTATAATTATATAATATAAATAGTTTAATATAAGTATTATTATTATATTTACTATAGCTTAATAGGAGATCTATATATATTTATAATTTATTAAAAAGTAAAAGTTATAGTTTAATATTAATAAATAATCGGAAATAATATTATTACCTTATAAGTATAATTAGTTTATTAAAAGGTATAAACGGTTATCTAGCGTTTATAAATATTTAAAAGCTATACTATTACCCTATTTAATAAATAGATATATAAAAAACTTATACCCTTTAATTTATATTTATTTTATATAGGGTAAAGCGATATATAATAGAAAAGGGATATTATAATATATAAATTAATAGAAAAATTATTAAATTATAAATTTAGTTTTTAAAAATTAATTTTAAGTAAAGGTAAAGATTAATAATTAAGTTTTTATTCTTATTAAGTTTATATCTTTTTATAATTATAATAAGAAGTAATTTATAATTAAATAAAAAAGGAGTAACTTTTTTATAAAAACTAATAATAATAATAATTTTAAATTAAATATATTAAGTAATTTCTTAAGTAATAAGATATATAATTTCCTATAAAAAGTAATAGAAGTAAAGATTATTAAGCTTAATTTTTTTAAGGGTTAATAGCTAATAAACCGGTTATTTAAATTTAATATCTAGTTTATTAGCTAAATATTTAGAAAACTAATATAATATAATAATAATATAGTATTATTTAGTAAATAGGTAGTAAGATATATAAATATTAATAAGATAATTTATTTAGCTTAAAGTAAGCTAATAATATTATAATTTATAAGCCTATACTTATTTATATAGCTTTATATTATATTAGTAATAAGTTTTATTAAATAAGTGCGATTAAAAAAATAGGGTTTATAATATAAAATTAGTATAGATTTATAATATAAAATTAGAGTAGATTTTAATATAGAAATAAGATATATAATTATAATAGATTTTCGGCTATATATTTCCGGTTTATTTAAGGGTTTTAATAGTTAAAAATATAAAAGTAAATAGCTTTAATAAATAGTATAATTAATATATTATAAATAATTTATAACGTTTTTTTAATATTGCTTTTATAAATAAAGTTATTATTCTATAATAGAAATATATATATTACTCTTTTTAATTACGGTAAGAAATATTACTTTTATAAATAAAGTTATAGTTATATAATAGATTTATATATATTTCTTTTTAATTATAATAGGAGGAAATTATATAGATTTTTTAATATTTATTTTTATAAATAAAGTTATTATTTTATAGTAGATATATATATATCTTTTTCTTTAATTATAATAGGAGAAAATTGGTAAATAAAATTAGTAAAGAAATATAATAAAGGTATTAAAATAAGGGAAAACTTTAAAATTATTTAAATTTTAAAGCTTTTAAGTAAGATTAGCAGCTTAAGATATATTAAATATAAATATAAAGTAAAAACTTATCTTTTATTTATATTAAATATTTAATACTATTTTTAAATATTATTTTCTTTATAAATCTTTATATATATTATTTTTATTACCCCTTTTATATATATTTATTTATAATATTAAATGCTAAAATCGATTTTAATATTAGTTTTACCTTATTATAATTAGATTTTAATAGTAAAGGCGGTATTTAATATATTTAAAGTTTAGAAATATTAGTATAGCTTAAAGCCGAGGTAAAGAAAATATTTATTTTTATTTAAAATAATATTATTATTATAGAATTATATAGCGGCCTTTATCTAATTATAATTTTAAAGGTTAAGTAGTATAAAAATATATATAGGTTACCGGAATTTTTTTTTATAAATATAAAGTAAATAAAATTATAAATTTTTATCTAGAATAATTCTTATATAGGAGAAAAAAGCTTTATTTTTCTCTTAAATAGCGAAAATATCTTTATTATTATTTAGTATCCTTATTTTAACCCTATAATACCGATTTTAAAGAATTTAAAGTAAAGTCTCTAGATATATATAGTTATCTTTTATTTAAATATAATTTAGATTTAAATAATAGTTTTTAATAGCTTTAATAATAAAATAAATAATAAACTTAAAGTTTTTTCCCTTTTATAATTTATATTTTTAGTTAAAGATATATTTTAGCTATAAGTATATTACCTATATATATATTAGGATAATTACTAATATATATTTAGATATAGCACTCCCTTTTTAGCCGGGATATAATATTTAATTAACCTTATTTAGATTACTAGGTAGGGTATTTATAATATTTAAATATATTAATGGAAGTTAGCTAAATTTTTACTTAAATAAATAATAGAAATTAAACGGTTTAATATAATAGGGTTTATAAGGATAACTACCTATTTTAATATTGCTAAATAGATAAATACTAGGTTAAATTGCTTAATATTAAGTTTTTATTTATTTTATATTTTAATTATTATTCTATTATTAATAAATTTCTTATAAATAAAGTTTAAGCTATTAATTTAAAATAGGAAGTATTTTTAAAATTATAGAAAAAGGTTTTTTTTTATTAAATACTTTATTAATATACTTAATATAGTATTTCTTAATAATTGCTCTATTTATATTTAAATTCCGGTAATAATATTACGGGAGATTATTTAAATTAAAGGATTATAATTTAAAGATAAAATTTTCGGAAGGAGTTTTTTAATAAGTTTAATAAAAATTAAATAGCTAGAAACCCTATTAAAGAATAACGGCGGTTTTTTATTATTATAGGATAGTACTTTTTTATTATATAATAGTATAAGATTTCCGATGCTTAAGGATAAAAGAGCTTAAGTAAAGGTATATATAAAGGTTAAAGCTTTAGTATTATAGCTAAAAAAGCTATTAACTAAAAATATTAATAATAAGCAATTTAATATTATAGTAATTAATAATACTTTATTAGCTAAGGATATATAAACTTAAATTATAAATATTATTAATATTATATAGGGGGGAGAAGTTAGTATAGATATATTAGCCGCTAATAAGCTAATTATTAAGCCGATAATTAAGCTAAGTGCTAAGTTTATAACGATTAATATTAAGGGGAAGGGTAAGGCTAAGGATAATAAATTAGCTAATATAAAACCGTTATAAGGCTTTAAAAAGAAGGTTAGGAAAAATTAAAGTATTATTAATTCTTAATATAAGGTAATATTTTAAAAAATAATAATATAGATATATAGTTTTCTTATTACTTTTCTTTATTACTTTTTTTTTAATATTTTATAATATCGGTATTATTTAATATAGCTATAGCCTTTTCTTTAATAAATTAATTCTTTTTTAAATTTTTATATATAAAGAAAAAGCTTAGCCCGAAACTATTAACGCCTTTAATAAAAAAGCTATAAATTAAAGATAAATAATATTTAATACTTTTTTTATAACCTTTTCTTTTTATAACCGGCTAATTAGCCGGATATTAAATTTATATATTTAGTTTATTAACTATTAAGAAATATTAGAAATATATAACTAATCGGTATATTAATATTTAATATTTATAGATATATTAATTATATAAGGGGTAAACTTTAGCTTATATTTATCTAATTAATATTCCCGGTTAAGCTTTTATATATCCTTATAAAAAGGATAATATAATAGCTGCTATTTAATAACTTTAAAGATAAAAGCCTTTTAAGTAGCCTTTTTATAAAAGTTTATATAATATAAAAACGCTATACTTTTTAACTTTATATATCCCCTTTAATTATTACCCTTTATTAGTTTTATATACCTATTATAACTTTTATAATTATCTTATAAGTATAATATATTATATTAATTTTATTAATATATAAAAGCTATCTTTTTAAATTATAATTAAAGCGGCAAGTTTATATATTTATAAGCTATTATTAAGTTTTATATTCTTATTACCGTTTTAAGAAATCTAAAATTTAAAATAAGAATATTTTAACCTTTTTAATATTAATAAATATCCTTTTTAAATAAGGTTTTTTAACTTTAATTTAGCTAAACTTTAAAGCTAAAATAAATAATATATTTTAAAAAGGGGTAGCGGAAACCGGTATAAAGGTTACTTATATTAAGCTTTTTTCTTTACTTAATATCTAATATAATATTTATCTATATTAGCCTTAAAAACCCGATTTACCTTTAAAAGGCTAGCATTTATTAACTTTATAACGTTTTTTTTTACTTTACTTTTATAAATATATTTAAAAAATTAAAGTTATATAAGTTAAAAAACCTAAAGCTATTACCTTTAAATTTATTTATAATTTTATCCTTTTTTAAATTTAACCTTAAGCTACCTTTATTTATATTATCTTTTACTTTTTATCTATTTACTATTTATTAAATTATAAGTATAAAAACCTATAAAACTATAGCGGTAAATATTAAAGCTAAAGGCTTTTATTAAAAATTAGCTACTTATAGCTATAACTATAATATATTAGCAACCTATAATATATTATACTTATATAAGTTACTATTATATATATAGTTTATATAAATATAGCTAAATAAAAATTAAATCTTTAATTTATTTATTTAATATATATTAAAGTAATACCTTATAAAATTATTATATTTAGCTAAATATTATTAATAATTAAAAGGCTATATATAGCTGCTAATTATTTATATAAATAAGGTAATAAGATTATTATTTTAATAAGAAATACTATTATTTAAATACTATTTTTAAAAATATATATTTTATTAAAGGTTTATAGTTAAATAATAAATAATTAGTAAGTTAAGCTATATATTTTATTAATATTTAATATATATTATAAGGAGAAGTAATTAATTAGCTTATTAATTATATAACTTTATAGTTTATTAGATGCTAATTATCCAGAAAATTTTATATTAAAGCTAAATAATATTACTATATAACTTTTTAAATAAACTTAATAATAATTAATACTTATAAAGGAAAGGCAGCTATTTTTATTATAATATTAGAAAGGGGGGTATAAAAAGTTATAAAGATTTATAAAAGTAAATTATAATATATTAAAAATAATTTATAATTAAATATTAATTGCTATATATAATAAAAAGGGGTATTAAATATAAAAATAATATAAAAAAGTATTATTTAATATTAAATATAATTATTACTTAAATATATTATAATTTAAATTAATAAAATATAGTTAAATATATTATATATATTAATATAGGTATAGGTATAAATATAGGTATAAATATAAAGTAAATAAATTAATTAAAGGGCTAGCTTTATATTAATTCTTTAAATAATATAGCTTTATTATATATATATAAAGTAAATATTATAAGCTTATAAAATATTAAATTTAATTAATAATAATAATTTATAGGCTAAAATACTTTAAAAGTAAGTTTTATAAGGGTAATTATAAAGTGCTATTAATATAATATAAATAAATACTTTAAAAAAATAGCTAAATATAAATAAGAGAAGTAATTAATTAATAAACCGGCTATATAAATCTAGTATTTAATTTATTAGCTATATACTATATTTTTTAATTATTTATAGCTTTATTATAATTATATTTATTTATTAATTAAATTAGAAAAATAACCGGCTAATAAATTAATTATATAAATTTAATATTTAATTTATTAGCTAATTATTACCTTTTATAATATTAATTATTTATAGCTTTATTATAATTATATATATTTATTAGTTAAATAAAGAAATTATATATATATATTATATATATTATTTTTTAAATATATAAATATTTATATTAAATTTTTAAAGGGAAATTAATTATAAAAATAAAATATTATTAGTTATAAAGCGCTATTATTTTACTTATAATCCTTAAAGGTTTATTATTATTATATTTATATATATATAAAGCTATTATTAAAGAAATATAAAGATATATTTTTTCTTAATTATTAGTTTAGTTATTACCGTTATATTAAAAAGAAAAGGCTTATATAAATATCTCTTTACGGCTTTAAGGTTATAAGTTTAATTTCTGCCTTTTTATTATAAAGAAAAGGCTTATATAAATATCCCTTTATAGCTTTAAAGTTATAAGTTTAATTTCCACTTTTTTATAATAATAAAAAGGATTATATTAATATCTTTTTATAGCTTTAAAGTTATAAAATAAATAAAAAGATTATATAAATATTTTCTTTTATAGGCCTATAATAAAAAAGAATTTTTATAGGGGAGTATATATATTAAAGTTATTATAGAGAATATCTTTTTAGTATTAATTAAGCTATTAGCCTATTTAAATAATTAAGGTTTTTTATTATTATATAATTTCCGATTATATTATATAACCGCGGCTTTATTACTATACCTTTACCCCTAATAGTATATTAATTTATAGTTATATAACTATGCTTATTAAGGCTAGCGTGTGGCCCCTTGGGTTTGCCTAAGCCAAAACGAATAGCTCCCAGGGCCCCGGAGGGGCTTCCACCTGGTTTGCCAACGGACGGCCCATCAGTGCATCCCGCTATCACCCTCTGATTCGCCAATTGCTTTCGACAGACCCGATCCGCAATTTCGGCTGTGGAGATGGCCTCCACATGTTTCCCCAGCAATACTCAGCAACCCTCATTAAGCGCATGATATGCATCACCTGACGTGATGAGGAAGAAAAAGTAACCTGCGTGGCCTCGTATACACCTGACAGGCCGTGTTGGCTTAGACGACAGATCGCCTTGCGCTGTTGTCGTTGTTGGGCACAGGGCCGACAGATGCAAGTTACCGAACAGCTTAGGTTCTGCGGCTCCCAAGCAAGACCCCGGGCTGAAACGCTGGCCGGCTGTCAGGTCACAACCGACGGGGTCAAAGGTCTGCTCTAGGCCAGCACACGTGATGAATCTCCAGACCGGCGGGAGGCTTGAGCAGCGACCAAGCGGCTGGAGAAGATGGGTGCCCATCGATAGTGCCATGGTTGCCAAGCCTGTTATGCAAAGATTAAGCCGATATTGCCACCCGTCAGTCTCGCGGGGCCTCGAACTACCCACGCTACCCTAACAATAAGCAGTCACCAAGCTGGTGGCTTGCGCTTGTTGGGATCACAGTTCGTGGACTGATCCTCGTAATTACCTACATAGGTACGCTAGGCGCTGTGGCTGGCTTGCTGCGAGCAGCGGCTGCGACTGTCTGCCTCGTTATTAGCATGCGGCGTCGAGGCTGCTCCTACTTCACTGCAGCACTGCTTAAAGAGTACGGATAAATCATTGAGCAGCCCCGCTGGACGTGTTTGAGCGCCCGGGTAGTCTACCAGCAGCCAAGGGACCGCCCATCTTTTCATTGATGAGTGCCAATCTGGCGTTATTGGCCTTGACCCAGAAAAGCAATAGGTCGGAAACGGTCCGACGTACGGTACCAAGGGTTCGCCGAATCCGTGCCAGCAGGCCCATGCCCACCCGCGCTTTACATATAGGAGGGTCTGGCTTATACGAGTTAAACGAATTCTACGACGGCAAAACGAACGACCACTTATAACTCACGCCTCATGATCCACGCTGACAAGGCCATCGAGTCTGGAACATCAGTTCAGCTTACAGATATGTTACGAGGATATCCTCACTGGAGTCTTGATTCCACGCCGTATTGACAATATGGAGTCCATCAGACGCCAGCCGGGTGACAATGGCATGCTGCCGCAGAAAGGCATCAGCTCATTCTCACCCGAGGTTTTGTACTGATGAACTATAGGACACGCAAGGTGCTATGAAAGACGTATCCACTTGCACGTGGGTGGCCTGCCTATATCTTTAGCCTCGCGCTGCTTCGCCCACACCGATGCCAAGATGCACCCCGATCTGAACCCGAGAAGTCCATCAGTCTCACAAGTTAGAAGTCCCGGCTGGCATTTGTTGACCCGACATTCAACAGGAATCAGAACATGAGGAGATTGAACTGAATCAGCGTACAAGCGGTACAAGTGCGTCAGTATATATAAGAGGCGAATCGCCCAGGAGAGCCATCGTAGCAGTAGTACCCGATTCCAAGGAGGTTGGACAGTTGGACTTCTCGCTCCGATCATTTTATCTAATTGTCTAGTTGTGAGTGGGTAAAACCCTTGAAATTCTCGATGTTATTGCGTGGATATCTTTTGACTGTAGCATGTTTGGTGTCCCTCTGACCCAATTTTGGGGTGGGGGGGGGGGGGAGGATTGTTCACATGTACTATATCAAAGTAAGTGCTTTGGGGGCCTCAAGGACAGGTCTCTCATAACTCATCATTACCAAATTAGTGCGTGCAGAATCCAACGGCAAGTTGAATAACGATTGGAGGCATGGGACCGCTCCCCCGCTCATACCTAGGTATCGTCGATCGTTCAAGTGCAAGTAAACAAACCTGACGCTGGCGTTTTCTGTCCAGGTCCTGTATGCCGGCGTCTACCCTGTGGCAATGTAGTTGACAGAGTCCAGAGCTTGATGCAGAAAGCTTCAGAAGAGCCCCGACTATGAGCTCTTCGAAATTATGACAGGACCGAGAATTACATGATCTGAGTCTCAAGACAGAAGCGTCGGTTCTGCCGAGACGTCTGTTTGGTTGAGCTGGGTAGCTGCAGTAGCCGCATACATACCTACCACTACAGCGACTGAGTCTTTGTCCTCTTATGATTCCATGGATGCCTGGACGGCTTCTGCAGCCCAAGGCAGTTTGTAGTCCAAGGTCCGTTTGTGCATGAAAAATAAATAAAGAAACAAACAAACATATTTGCCTACTCCACGTGAATCCGAATGTCCATCTTCGACCAGTCCCATCTAGGGCTCTGACGGGACAGTGCCATCCAGCAAAGTGGGAACATTCCATCATTGAGCCAGTATTGGCATTTGAGCCTTCATAATCTGCCCAGTATTACACGGCAACAGTCAAGCATCTCAACCCAACCGCCAGCCAGGGAAGTCAGCAACCATGCCGATCCAGGACTCCTTTCAGGCAACCCTCCCGATCCGAGCCCGGGGCGCGACACAGAAACCAAGACAGCCCAAGAAGAAGAAGGAGAAGATGGCAAACAAGGACCTCGTAGTCCAATGGGACAACTACTTCGGCAAGAACGACAACAACCTGGCCAAGTGGAAGCAGCTCTGCTGTGACCTTGGCAAGCCGGGTGAGACATTTACCAGTAAGACGCAGTGTCGAAAGGTGAGGAACCTCCCTGGTTGCCATTCATATTGGTGTATATGGGACAAGACTTTTGTGGGCAATGGGCTGATTATACAGGTGAGCAGGCACTCAAGGGTGTCTGGGTCAACATCCACGACTTCCTCCACGCCGAGAACAAGCCCGACGACGTCCGTTTCTTCACGAGCGAGCGGGCCTTGTCGGCCTATACGTTGAAAACCCGAAAGGTGTTCCCGCGGAACAAAATCTCGCCGGGCAGCCCGCTACGTGACCTCCTGGCTCACATCTTGTATCCCCGAGGCGGCAGAAACTGAGGGCAGGCACAGGGGATGGGAGTTCGTCAAAGCACTCCTGGACTGGTGCTCATGGGGCGAGGGGGAAGAGTCTGGCCCATGTTCTCAACGGTGATGAGTGAGCATTGTCAACGAGCAGACGGTGGCTGGGGTATCAGGTGCGAATGGACGCGCAATCCGATGGACGATGAATGTTGGATCATCGACATTTATGATGTAGGCAATATGAATGCTGACAACAACACCCTTTCTCGTCACCTAATTCCTGATCTCCCACATCCTGATCTTGCCAGCATCGTTCCCTACCGCTAGCACGTCAGCGTCCTTCGACTTCCCGAATGTGACCGCCGTCACCCTGCCCAGTGGCGTTTTCTCGGTCGGCCAGTTTCTGTAGACCGTACAACTGGGGAGATGCACAAGCTTGAATGCATCCTTCTTGTGCTGGCTGGCAAATGCGAGTAGCTGTCCGTCTGGGCTGAACGTGGTGACCGTTATCGGTGTGATCAACTGCTCAAATCTGCGTGTGGGCGTGGGCAGCGGCCTGATGTCCACGGAGTCACCTTCAGCCTTGGATATAAGCTCATTCCGGTCGTAGATGTTCAACACGCCGCTGGTCGAGCCAAGAGCGACCCATCTGTCCCCGCCGACTCCCTGTGGGCCATCGCGTCCACCCAAGGCCATCACCGTGCCACCAATAGAGCCCTCGTCCCTCCAGATCCCCACGGTCCGCCTCGTCGCAAGCGACCATTCGGCAACTTGACCGTCTCTTCCAAGGATGCTAATCCCTTCGCCATCTCTCCACCAGGTGAAGTCTGCAATTCCACCACGGCTGTCCAGCCTCGCCTGTGCAACCCACTGCATGCTGCTCACGCTGACAATGTTCAGCATACCGCCGCCCTTGCGACTCGACGCTATGAGTGCCATGTGCTTTCCGTCAGGGCTGAGCCGGAATCGCTCCATGGTCTTCTGTTCTTCCTGATGACCCTGGATCTTGGTGACTTTCTTAACAATGCCGGTCGAGAGGTTCCAGCTGTGAAAGAACCGACGCCGCCCTGCAAAGATGATCTCATCACCGTTGGGATGTAGAAACGCGGAGCGCCGAATGGGCACGGACTTGACTTGCACGGAAGTGAGCTGTGGGTTTGGCGTGGGATGTGCGCTCGGGTCAATGTGATGAAGATACAGAATGGATGATTTCGATGAGGACAGGAGGACTGGGTGTTGAGGGTGAAATGAGATTGAGTCGACGGGGCCCTTGTGCGTATCAGGGATGTCGCGTGTGCGCTGGATGTCGATGACCTCAGGTCGGAGCTTACGCTTCTTTCTCCTCGCACCTTCACTGTTGAGTGCGCCCGCGTCGCGAAGGAATCGTTCCAGCGGAAGAGCAGAAAGGTCCTCCTCGTCGCCGCTGAGCTCAGAACCTGATGACGAGCCTGAGCCGGACGAGGCAGCGGATGATCTCCGCCGCCTCCTTGTCTTACGCTCCGAAGGGTCCTTGGCCCATGATGGGAGCGGATTTAGTCGTAGGTAATGCTGTCGCAAGCGCCTGGTGTACTCTGTCCCGTTGACCAGGTCATCAGCCTCCGATTCACGCAGCTTGCGCAGCTGCTTGACGCCGGCAAGCGAGACGGCCAGTCTCTCGTCGTCGCTGTCAACCCAAGCTGGCTGAGGGCCGTCATCTCTAGTCACTTTTGTCGCCGTTTCAGTGAGCTGTTTTCCATCGACGGGCGCTGAGCCAGTGTCGAACATGAAGAGGGCCGAATCATCCAGGTCCTCATGGCCCGCGGTCCCAGGTGCTTGTCCGTCACCGTCCAGTCTCAGATCCTTCAGAGCCTCATCGTCGTGCGAGTCCGCGGCACTCTTGAAAAGATTCGCCCGGAAGCCTGCCTTGTTCCCGAGTACGAGCCGCTCAAGCTCCTCCTCATCTGAGTCGGCCTCGTCGACATCCGTCTGATCGTTGGGTTTTACCTGAGTTTCCTCATCTTCGAAACCAGAGAAGTCACCATCATCCCCGGATGAGCTTTCATCATGCACCTGATCTTGAGCTTTTCGCGACATTTTTCTTGGGGGTGACTGGTGAGGTCTGATGGAAGTAAGATTTGCTGCCCATGTCCAAGAGCGGCGCAAAGTCAAGGGTCTTCAGAAAATTTAGGTTCGCCTTCTCAGCCTTGCAGTGGTGGACCTTATCGGCACCTCAGGACTGGACGCTCTTATCTCGACCCACTTTATCCAGTCAGCCGTGCCCAGCTCTCCTCGAGAAAGAAGGCCCCCCTCTAACCCCCCCCACCAACAACAAAAGTTATCAACTAAATATAGTCTTTCCCTGGTATCCAAAGATCAAGCCTCGCTGCTGGGTTGCTCGGGACAATCATATTCTGCAAGCGGGTTTGTCTGCTTCGAGAAGTTCCTCAGCTTCGACACTGTCATACTTCTCATCGCGCCAATGGATGGTGCTGAGCATGCAATTCTTGGGACATATTTTGTCCGCGGAATTTCAGATTTACTAGGACTGTTTGATGGGGTTGTGTTCTAATTTTTTTCTCAATGATTATCCAAGGCTACTGATGAAACAAAATCCGAGAAAGCAAAACAGGGGTATCGTTGAACTCGTTTGTTCTTGAATTTGACCCAACATGTCCTCGACAAGGCCCGCTCTTAGAAAGCAAAGGCCATAGCGAAGGTAAACAGACAGAGCCACTCCGCACCGCTCCTCCAACTTAGCATTCCAGCTCCCCCAAGGCCTTGGCCGCTCTCGGTCTTGTTCAGCTTCACTTGCACCACCTGCGAGTTTCCAGGTGCAAACAGGACGCCAACCTTGTTCGCAGCCGTGGCGTTTACCTGTTCCGGCGTGAGCAACGGGTTGTTGACCGCGTCGCACTGGGCTCGGCTTATCGAGCTGGGGATGCTGTTCGTTACGGAGATGGGGACGTCAAAGATGGTGTAGAAGTTAGAGTTGTTCATCACAAAGTTCTGCCTGATCGAGATGTTGTAGACGCCGCGGTCGCTGTCAGTCGTCGTGGGCTTGCCGTCCCCGACCAGGCATGCTGGCCAGGTCCACTTGACATGTTTGACCGTGCTGCCTGGTTCCTGCAACATGATCTCTCCCAAGCTGGCGTTGTTAGATGAGGCAGTGCCGTTGGAGACGGTGAAGTTGCGGCCAGTGTCGAAGCTGTACATGAATATGGTGATGTTGTTTATGCGGCTGGGGCTGTCAACGGCGACGTCAAGAGGGAGGATGCCATCTGCTGTGACGTCCAGAGCGATCTCGATTGTGTCTCCGTCTTGTCAGCTGGCTCTCTTACAGAAAGAACTGTAACCGGAGGAGTTTGAGCCATACCACCGCCCATCGGCGTGCCCGGCTGTGGGGAATCAAGAATCGCAAAGCCAGGCGTGAAGATTTGGCCATTAGAGATGGTAAAGTTTTGACAGAGAGCTGGAGTGACGAGAAACGGCAGCAAGACCGTTGAGAAGAGCAGCGAGAACATTGCTCGGATCGATGGCGTCCCACACACGACGGTGGGGTCGCGACACTGAGAGTTGGAGATGGGATGAAATCAAGGACCGCGAAAAGTACCGAACGGGAACGGGAACGCCAACTACATATGTATGGATGTATGTATGCATGTAGCAAGCAGCGAAAGCAGGATTGGCTGTAAGAGTGGCAAGATGATGGAACTCGACAGCTGGCATGGATAGAGACGTGGGGAGGAAGAGAACAGGGCCGGCTATTGGCAAGGACCAGGAGCCTGAGTGACATGATGAGGCCTTCCTCCCAACTGTGTCCCTCTCTGCCCGCCCATGACAAGCTTAGAATTCGCCCGGCAGGGGGCTAGTCCAGCAATAACACTTCGAATATTACCGAAATCCGCTGGCTCGGATATTCGAGAGAAACTGTTCCGCTGCGCTCCATTGGCCTGTCCCGCCTGGACGCGTGCACGCGGCGAGAAATGTGGCTGGCCGATAACTCTATCGGGGCTGTCAGGGTGCAGTGCAGACGGGTAGCGAACAGCATCAATCTTGTCGCCCTGATCGACGTGGCGAGCGTGAGACAGTGGGAAAGGGGTTTGTCTGATTGAAGTGCGGTGATGCAACTTGGGTTTCAAAGAGTGTAGGCCCTGCAAGGCACATTGGTTCAAGGACCCACCATACTGTACCAACCTTGCTCGGCAAGTCGGACTGCGCTCCGCAAACTTGAACCGTTGGCCGGTGACTCAATCGGCCAGCTCCGATATCAGACACAGCTCCACCAGTAACGACACTCTTGACGCCCAAGTCCACGATAGTTGCTGACCCGGCGTTGCTCCCGGCTGAACCAGTCCAAAAGGCAAGACTGGCTCTGGACGCAGGGTGATGAAAGCGGTAGGTGCCTGCATGTGATCTGGGCAGCACACTGGGCCATCGGGCATTGAAAAGTCTACCTCTCCCTCTCTTGACGGTGCCGGCCTGAGATCAAGTCCATCGGTTCCAGGATCCTCGGTCCAGCATAAAACAGCCTCTTGCAGACCACAACCATGCTACTGATCAGGCAATCAGCACGGCGTTCATGCCTTGGGTTTGGGCTCTTCCCGAATGCCCGCTGCACCTTTCCATTATCCAAGATCATACCGCCGTCGCGACTGCAGACAACCCAGAGATCACATTTGAGCTCTGCAGGCTTGGCATCGCGCGAGTTGGCCAGGCTCCTCACAGTCTCGGACGAGGTCAGAGATGCCATCGCAACAAACAAGCCAGTGGTGGCCCTCGAGTCAACCATCTATACCCACGGTGCCCTGGGCAGCGACCTCCCGGCTATCCTCGAAGCCGTTGTCCGAGACAATGGCGCAGTGCCCGCCACCATAGGCGTGCTCGACGGCGTGGCCAAGGTGGGACTGAACGCCACAGAAGTTGGCCGCATGGTCCAGGAGGGCGCGAGAAAACTCTCGAGGAGGGACCTCGCCTACGTGGTCGGCACAGGCATGACGGGCCGGAAGCTCCACGGGGGCACAACCATCGCCGGGACAATGCTGCTCGCTCAGGCAGCTGGGATCCGTATCTTTGGCACCGGCGGGCTCGGAGGCGTCCACCGCGGCGGTGAAGTCTCAATGGACATCTCGGCAGACCTGACGGAGCTTGGTCGCACCCGGGTGGCGGTGATCAGCAGCGGGCCCAAGGGCTTTCTGGACATTCCACGCACGCTCGAGTATCTCGAGACGCAGGGCGTCCTCGTTGCCACCTTTGCAGATGGCCGCAGCGGAGACGTCGACCTCCCTGCGTTCTGGGCGCGGGAGAGTGGCACCAGGAGCCCGTTTACGGTGCATGACGAGGAGCAGGCCGCTGCTATCATCCTGGCCCAGGAGCGGCTTGGGGTTGAGAGCGGAATGCTGTTCGCAAACCCCATCCCGGCTGAGCATGAGATACCAAGGGAAGTGATGGACAAGATCATCGACACAGCAGTGCGCGAGGCGGATGAGCAGGGCTTCACGGGGAGTGCAAACACCCCCTTCGTGCTCAAGAGGATCAGGGAGCTGAGTAGTGATCGGAGCGCGCCTGCAAACCTTCACCTGGTCCAATCCAACGTGGCCCGGGCAGCCCGGGTTGCTTCTGAACTTTACAAACTTGAGACGGGAGGAGCAGCTGCAAGGTCACACCATCAGTAAGACGCCCCAGGTATATATCATAATCAATTAGAAAATCAAGGCTGAAAGATATTTCAGGCCGGCTACACCAGTGCTACGTGCCCAGGAGCAGGAGGGGCAGGGGCTTCCAGAGGCAGGTGAGAGTCTATCCAAAGCAGACATCTTGGTCGCCGGCTCGGTTGCTCTCGACCTCAATTGCAACTTTCATAACGACAGGTACCCTGATCCCAGACCTGTCTCTCCCGTGCTGTACACGTCCAATCCTGCGGGGATCACCCAATCCATAGGCGGCGTCGGCCATAACGTTGCACTGGCTGCGCAGAGTATACACCGCGGCCTCAAGGTCCAACTATGCAGCATGATTGGGAGCGACATGTGAGGCTGCCACCCTGGTCCAGAGTGAACAAAACGTTTCCTGACAGCACACTGCAGCGCCGGCGCAACCATCCTTACGAGCATGGAGAAGAATGGGCTTGACACCAGCTATATCCGCCAGCTGGGCCCCGAGTACGCATCGGCGCGGACAGCCCAGTACGTTGCGGTCAACGACGCGCAGAAGAGCCTGTTCACAGCAATGGCGGACATGGCCATTTTGACCTCACACTCGTTCCCTACGTATTGGGCTTCCATCGTCAAGGCGACGAGGCCCAAGTGGCTGGTGGTGGATGGTAACTGGTCGCCCAAGGATATTCATAACTGGATGCAAACCGGAGGCCAAAGTGGTGCGAAGGTCGCATTCGAGCCCGTGTCGACGGTAAAGGCGGCAGGGTTGTTTCCCAAAGGCCACAAGCTACCTCTCTTCCCCCGGGTCGCCGTCAGCATTGCGACGCCAAACCAGTACGAGCTGGCGGCCATGTACACAGCTGCCAAGGAGAACGGCTACCTGGACAGCATACCGTGGTTCGAGGTCATCGACGCCTTCGGGATGCACGGCGGCGCGCGGGACAGGTTTGTAAGGCTCACGTCGGCAGAGATCACGGACGCAGGGCTGCCGGTGCAGAGCATCCAGCTACTGCCATACATACCGACCATCATCACCAAGATGGGAGACAAGGGCGCTCTGCTCACCACGATCCTGGGGCCCAACGACCCGCGCCTGTTCGACCCGGAGCACGAGCGGTACATCCTCACCAGGGCGCAGCCCGGCCACCCGTTTGTTGGGGCCGTCTACATGAGGCTGTACCCGGCGGTGGAGAGGGTCGGCACCCCCATCTCGGTCAACGGCATGGGCGACACCTTCCTCGGGACGCTGGTCGCGGGCTTGGCGCTGGGAGGCAGGGCCGAGGACCTGATCGATGTCGCGCAGAACGCGGCCGTCATGACTCTCAAGAGCCACCTGAGCGTGAGCCCGGACCTGGGGGCTTTGGGGCAGAAGCTCCTGACCGCGTGTGGGCAGCAGGAGCTCTGATCCCAGGGGTTGGAAGGTGAGACGAATAGGGTCGGGCTGCTAGCTGCCAAGAAGATCGACTGATGTGTAGCTCGGGCACTCGACAGCGAGAGGCGTCCATCTGGATCTGAACCTAGAGTAGAACAATGAACCTGCCACCCTCCCGCCAGGTCGTGTCGGGAGGCTCCGAATGCATGAGCTGCCCCTTTGAGTGTTCTTCCCCCTGGTGATGTGACAGTCTCCAACAGCGACCAAGCGCTCTTCTCTTCTCCACACTCCAACATGAAGTGGTTGTGTCTTCCCCGCACTTTTTTTGTCCCTCGGCTGCGGTAGCACATGAAGATCCCAACGGCTTGGGATGAGCTACGTCGACATCTGAAGGGACCAGAGCGGGTCACTGGCGCAATATGCATGAATCCGGTTACGTGCTGGTCAACGGGGAACCACCATGTATGTGAGCTCCTCCATCGTCCAGAAACACCCGCGGCATTCCGTTTCAGCTCCCGCCCGGATGTCTCTCCTCCCTCTTTCATGTCCAACCCGCTGTCTTGTGACTGAACACCATCAAATTGGCTGTCGCTCTTCTCCAATCTTCGAAGAGTCCAACCTGTGATCCCTCCCCCCCCCCTGCACTGGCCCAGTATGCCGATGCACAATGGCCTCTTGCCCCGCGAGGGCTTCAAGGCAGACACGGTGGTGCGCATCCTTGGCAAGACAGCTTTCAACCCCGCCTTCACGCTGCCTCTCCTCCTGCTTGCGAGGTTCACCAAAAAGGGCGAGAACTATTCCATCCTCCACCAGAAGGCCTTCTCCCGCGTCAAGCTTCTCTTCTACCTGGGCCTCGTCCGCTGGCTGAGCAGCTGGTACTCCACCGGGGTGGTCAACAACTGGCAGGACGATCAGTATGACTGGCGAGGGAGGGAGGTTGTGCTGATCACTGGCGGATCTGGCGGCATCGGAGGGCACGTGGTCAAGTTCTTGAGTGAGAAGGGAGTCAAGGTCGTGGTGCTGGATATCCAGCCCCTGACCTATGAAGCGCGCAAGTCCATCCATGTGCAGGAGAAGGAGGAACCATCGGAACAAGACCCTCAGTTCTAACATCTCTGGCAGCATCCAATGTGCACTATTTCAAGTGCGACATCACATCGCCCAAGGAGATCGCCGCTGTGGCCAAGGAGGTCCGCTCCAAGGTTGGCTATCCCACCGTTCTGATCAACAACGCCGGCGTGGCCCGTGGCAAGACCATCCTCGACTCGTCCGAGAAAGACATCCGTTTCACCTTCGACGTGAACTCACTGGCGCATTACTGGGTGGCCAAGGAATTCCTACCGAGCCTGATTGAGAACAACCACGGCATGGTCGTGACAGTGGCCTCCATTGCAGCATGGTGCACTGGTAAGTCTTGTCACATTTACTTGTGCGCAGACCTGTCGGCAACGCACCTGTTATCTAAGCATACTTCACAGTCCCGAACATGGTTGACTACGCTGCCTCAAAGCACGCGGCCCTCGCGTTCCACGAAGGCCTGTCGTCCGAGCTCGCCACCCGCTACAGGGCGCCCAAGGTGCGCACCGTCGTTGTCAACCAGGGGTACACGCGCACCGCTCTCTTTGAGGGTTATAGCAACTCAACCCCTTTCCTGTTGCCCACGCTCGAGCCCGAGACCGTTGCCGAGGCCATCGTCAAGCAGGTGCTGAGCGGCAAGAGCGGCCAGGTTATCGCGCCCGCGTTGGCCAACGGGCTTACCGCCCTCGCGTCCATGCCGCACTGGTACCAGTATGGTATGCGGGCGGACGGGCACAAGATCATGAAGAAGTGGCATGGCCACCAGGTGGTGACGGATCTGGACAAGTTCTATGGTGACAAGGAGAAGAATGGTGAGGTTGAGGGCAGCACCGTCCTGGTTCCCGAGGAGTCTAGGTGAACCAGTGCCTTCCGATGATTCTGGCTCAAGGGTTGACCGCGGTGGTCATGGTTATTCCAACCGTCCAAGATACTGGGTGTGTGCCTTCTTTGATTGGACTGGTCAACTCTCTCCTGTACATTGTGCCTTGGAGGGTGAGTGCTAAAGTCGGTGGTCCTCTTGTAATATTAATATTTGTGACCTCTGCTTGTGTGATACAATACTGTACATCCGGCCCCGTTGCATCGATGTCTCGTGTTCGGCTGTGACCTTGGAGCAGTCTCAGAGACCGAGGCAAGCGAGCGACGAGTTGCCTTGTTTCCTGATGTAGTCGTACCACGTTTCGACCCATTCCGCTCAAGATTCCATTTTCCCCTGGGGATTACAACAAGTGCACCAGAGAGGAAATCAACGTCCTCGGTGGCGGCAACCCAAGGGAGGCCGGGTTGCGAGTGCACCAACAGCATAGCGTTTGAATGCTTATATTATGAAGGTTTGTTCATTTATAAATATGCGATATTATGGAGATCGCCTTGAAAAGGCAGACTCCAGTCACAGCTTGCAAGCACTATGATTCTACTGGACCCCTTTCTCTAATACCGGTCATTTTCGCAGAATAGGGGCTAAGCCATCCTAATCTATCTCATCCCATCATTCAGTATCTCATGCCATGAACCACGATTACTACCTCGCCCGCAGGTACTCATAAGACGATTTCCTGGCACAAGTCTCACAGAATAATGCCAAAGTGTGCCCCGGCTGACAACTTGCACCTCCAGCTTAGCTCGCACTCAACTCCCACCCCCATGCCTCGACATCTTCGGTCCATTCTCCATCAACTTGTTCCGCAGACGATCCAGCACAGCCTGCCGCTTCTGCATCTTGCCCCTGATCACATCCTTGTCTTCGTCTGTAAACCCGCTGATCTTCTTCCGTGGCGACGGCCCGGGGGTGGCCCGCGCACTGCCATTGACCGATTCGACCGAGCTCATCAGGCTCTTGCGCGGCGACGGTGTGAACTGAGTGGACGAGCTCATGATGAGCGGGTGCCTCTTGTTAGAGGGCGGCGTCATGAATGGGGAGCCTTCACGGCTTGGAGGGCCGACCGAGTTGCTGAAACGCATCTTGCGCATCTGGCTCTCCAGGACGTCGAGATCACCGCTGCGCTTCTCGGCCGCCGACGTCATCTTCGTAATGGTGCGCATGACAGCGTCGACGGTTGGTACGGCCGCAGACTTCCCAGAAGAACCGCCCAGTGAGGCGAGTTTCGTCTTGAGCATGGTCAATGCGCCCTCAGCGTCGGTCATGAGCCTGATCATCTTGGCGTAGGACTGACGCAGCTCCGTCTGTTGCGCTGCCTGCTCGGCATTCAGAGGCATGGATCGTTGTGCCGCGGCTTGGTCTGGATCCACGACACTGCCGAGCATGCGCTTGACATCTTGGTGCTTCGCCCGGAGCTTAGGCATCTCCCGGATAAGACCCTGACACATGTCCCAGGTGTCGTCAACGTCTTGGAGACGTCCCTCTTCCAACTCGGGGCCCAGCTTGTCATCGAGAATGCGGCCGAGATCTTCGGCCTCGCACAGCACCCACTCGTCAGGGTCGGCGAGATTATCCTTAGTCTTCTCGTCGCGAGTCTCCTCATGCCCCTTGATGAAGCCCTTCAGTGCTCGGGCATTGAGGCCCAAGGTCACCAGCATGCCGTTAATGTCGCGATACAAGGCCTCTACCTGGGCAGCCACTGTCGAAGCATGGACGTCTGCCGTGACGCTGTTGAAGGCGTTGAACTCGCCGATGTCCAGCGAGGGCTGAACCTCGCTGTCAAGCAAGTTCTGTACGTGTTCGAACTCGTCGTCTTCCAAACTCTGCACATCTTGCTCGGCCTGCTTCTGCTGTGCCTGCCTCTGCAACGCAACATTGGGGTCTTCTTGGGGTTGCAACCTCGTGCTGATTGTCTTGGCGCCGTGCCCAGAGCTCTTGGGTCGCGAGCCTCCCAAGAGTTGTGAAGCCATTCCAGGAGCACTGACTGACCGTGAGCCATCAGCAGGGAACATCCGCGGTGGGACTGCCCCCCTGATGGGACTTGGGGAGCGCGGGCTGGTAGGGGCAGGCTTCGAAAACACCGGTGCAGTTCGATTTATTTCACCAAACAGGGAAGGGCGCGGCTGCGGTGCGACTTCCGGCCCAGAAACCATGGAAAACGTGCTGCCGCCCATCCCTCCGAACGAGCTTTGAGGCGTGGTGCCCTGGTCTTGGCCAGCCCCTGTCGAGTTGGGGCTGAGATCTTTCGCAACGTCAATTCCACTGCCCTCGCTTCCACCCTCGCCCTCTTCATCCTCGTCCTCGCCCTCATCCTCGTCCTCGTCCTCGCCCTCATCCTCGTCTGCGGCCTCTTCGGCATCGCTCTGGCTCCCGTCCTGCTGCGAGCTGGACTCGGCACTGTCGGAGCCGTCAGGGACCGCTGGAGCTTGTTCTGAACCAAATAGGGATTGTGTAGTTTCAGGCTTGGGCTTCGTAGGAAATGGTGGTAGAGGGGCCTCCTCCGCAACAGGCGTCCCTTGTGTTGACAGAGGCGACGAGGGCTCGTTAGCGTCCTTCGTGGTCACATTGGCTTTTGAGGGATCAGGCGGTAGCGGAACGTCCCCAAATGATTCGGTGGCCTTGTTGCCGGCCTTATTGGGACCTTCTGCAGATTTAGCGGAAGCTGTAGAAGAAGACGAGGAATCCCCAAATGGGTAGACGGCCTTACTTGTGGACTCTGGCGGCAGAGGCGCATCTTCTGCTGCCTCTGGAGTTTCTGCCTTCTCGCTCTTAGGCGCGAAGGGGTTTGGTTTGCTTTGAGGCACCGATGCGAAGGGGTTGGGTTTGTTGCCAGATGCCGATGCGAAGGGGTTGGGTGTGTTGCCAGACGCGGATCCAAAGAGGTTGGGTTTGGCAGACGCGGATCCAAAGGCGCTGCTTGTGCTGACCTGGCCCGAAAACGGATTAGGTTTCGACGCCGT
Source organism: Diaporthe ilicicola (assembly GCA_023242295.1). Classification (NCBI taxonomy): domain Eukaryota; kingdom Fungi; phylum Ascomycota; class Sordariomycetes; order Diaporthales; family Diaporthaceae; genus Diaporthe; species Diaporthe ilicicola. The sequence goes on along the minus strand of JALPVH010000065.1, from coordinate 57,609 downwards.
CGAGTCAGTGGAGAAGAACTTTGATGGCGCGGGCGTGGACGTCGGTGTTGTGGATTGCTGGGACTGCCCACTGAAGAGAGATTTCTGCTCTTCTTTTTCCTGAGGTTTTCCGAAGATGGACTTTGGCTTCTCCTGCTCAGTAGGAGTAGTCTGCGCGTCCATGTCTTCATCCTTCGACGCGTTGTTTGAATCAGCCGACTGTGACGCAGCGTCATCTAGTGACAGACCAAAGCCTCCAAGACCGAATCCGCCTTTTCCACTGGGTTTCTCATTGTCGTTGGCAGACGCAGGATCTGCTTTGAAAGTCGTTCCGAGGACAAATGGGGTGGAGGCGAGACCGGTGCCCTCCTTGGGCTTGTTGGCCAACGACGCATCTTGTGAACCGAAGATGCCTGAAGCGCTCCCAAACGCACTTTGCCCACCACCGAACGCACTTTGCCCACCGCCACCAAACGCACTTTGCCCACCGCTTCCAAAGACACTCTGTCCGCTTGAGCTTGCACCAAAAGGGCTTGTCGAAGAGGAGGGCTTAGAAAAGATGCTGCCGCTGCTGGTATCGCCGGCCAGAGACCCAAAGCCACCCTTGCTGGCGAATGAAGCAAAACCGCCACCCATTGCCGAGTTGCTAGACGCTGCACTACCAAAGACCTTGCCACCGGTAGAGGGCCCGGCCGCTGGCGCCGCAGAGCTGGAGAATCCGGGGGAACCAAAGGACGGGGCAGCTCCACCCGCGGAGGCCTTGGCCCAGGGCGAGACCTTTGCCCCTAGACCTCCAGCTTGCCCAAAGGACGAAGCAGCTGGCTGAGCTCCAAGTGCGCTTGGTGCGCCAAACGATGGTGCCCCGAATGTAGGGGTTGAAGCAGCTGCCGACGCTCCCCCGAAAGGATTCGACGCTCCGGTCGCTGGAGCCAGCGCAGGCGCAGTGGTGGCGAAGGCCGATGATCCGCCGAAAGGAGAGCTTGCTGCCTGCGATCCAAACCCTGATGTTGTGGCGGCAGACGTGACCGGTTGTGCAGCAGACTGACCGTCAGCCACGGCCATGCCGGGATATGTCTTGCCCTCTCGAATGGCATCATTGTACACCACCCACCAAGCAGACAAAACACCGCTGTGGTTGAGTGCCCACAGCGCAGGCAGGGGTCCAGGGGATTCTCCATACTCCTCATCTTGAGGTATCGGCCTGTACACCTTCTCATTGCTAGACAGATCTAGCGAGACTCCTATCGGATATGTAGCAGAGTAGTCTGTGGGATCTGAAGGCACCTCCGCCCTCTTGGAGTCATCGGTGAACTCGGTAGTCGTAAAAACGTTGGTGATGGACTCTGCAGGTTTGTCACTAGCCAACGGCGCCTTGGATCGTGTGAGCAGCCCGAGTCCGTCATGCGCCGTGGATGCAACAATGAGGATATCTTGGATATTTGGCGGGTAATCTCGCAGGCGCAAAATGGAGTGGTGAGGCGCTTTTTCGTTACTAAAAGGAAGGACCGGGTCGCCCAACTTCCGGGATTCAAAAGAATGTACCTGGCCCGGTGACGCGCGTCGAGTGATGATGCAGAACTCTGAGTTCGGCGGTTCGCCTGAGTTCTCGGTGTAGATGACCAGGAAGACATGGTTCTCCAGCCAGGATATTGAGGATACGTGTACGTCCCCGAACGCGGTTGGTTTGGGGATCTGTCCCTTCTCGGCACCATCAGGAGTCATCTGGACGACGGTGCCATCGGACAAACCCGCTACCAGCTGTTTACCCTTGGTACTCCACGCGCCACATGCAACCTGGTTTCGAATAACCGGGCCGTTTGGAGTGCTAACGAGTGACTTCTCCTTGAGGTTAGCCATCAAAAGGCTGCCGTTTGTTGTCACAACAGCGCAGAATTCAGCCAGCTCGAGCATGGGATTCGGGATCAGGGCCCTGATGCTCTCCCCGCTAGTCGAGATCTCAAAGGCGGCCTGCGAAGATCCTTGTAGCAGCGCCTGCGTCTCGTAGACAGCCAGTCCGCCGCCCTGCTCGGCCGAAAGTATCAGGTATTGCTCATCGGGGGTGAATGCGAGGTGTGATATCCGCATGGGCATGGGTATCTTGACTTGAGGCTCGAATGGTCTAAATTCCGTGTCCCCGGTCTTGTCAGCCGAGAAGGCTTTCCGCGCCGACTCGGTCGAGGATAGGCATATGGCATCCGGACCGGCGGCAGCCACGAGGCCCTTGCGGGACGCAATGCTGAGGAGGGACGCTGTTGGGGCGGGCGGAGGAGACCATGCTGGCGTCAACTGGACCTTCGCGTCGCCGGCGATGGCAAGGAATCCAAGAGACTATTACATGCCAGGCCATGGTCAGCGGGTACGTCAGAGGGTCATGACACCACAAAACAAACTCACCTCAGTCTGGATCACTTCAAGTTCCGCGCCGTTGTCCATCTTGCCGAGTGCCGTTTGGCCGTCGCGACGGATCCAGGCAAACGAGTCCCTTCTTAGTTTCTGAGCATGGATTTGCAGCAGGGCAATAGAGGAGTCCGTCGCAAGAGCGCTGCAGTTTGGCTACGAGGAGACGCTGGGAAAGCAATATGCCGCAAATGCAAAATAGGTGTTAAGGTCAGGGAAAGATGTGGGCAAGGCAAAGAAGACAAAGAGATGGGAGAGGTTTGGCTGCACGGAGTTGATTGTGAATTGAAGATCGCGACGCTGCCTGCCAAAAAAAGATCCCTGCCTGTTGCTCCAGAGCCCCCCCCCCCCAAGCTTAGGCCAACAAGACCCAGCTCTGGCGACAGGGGTGCCTGCCGTGCTTCGTAGTCTGGGGCGTTTGGTAGGCAGCTGGAAGGCAGCTTCTAGCCTCGTCATCCAGGCCCATCAGCTGTGTCTCTGCCTCGCCCTGCCAAACGATAACCCATCACCACGGCAGCTCCTCGACCACCACCTCCTCCCACGCTCGGCCTCCATCAACACCCATCTCCTGGGCCTCAGTGACCTCCCTATCGACCTCCAGCTTTGTTGTCGTTTTCAAACCAAGGTTCTACCGCTGACGCGAACTGCCGCCACAATGCCGGGCTTCGACTTCTCCAACTACAACCGCAACTCAGCGCTGCACGCGCGAGGCGTCCCACTGCCCAAGGCAACCAGCACAGGAACCACCATCGTGGGGTGCATATTCGATGGAGGTGTTGTTGTATGTACAGGCAAACCTGAGATCTCGAGCATTTCCCTCTTACTTTACCCATCCTCTGGCTTTCACCCGGCGCTGAGCTCGCCTGTCGAGCCGCTACAATGCGACACTCATCATAGCCGTCAACCTTGATACTAACATAGCAACAAACAGATTGCAGCCGATACTCGAGCCACCTCGGGCCCCATTGTGGCCGACAAGAATTGCGAGAAGTTGCACTACATTGCCCCTCAGATTTGGTGCGCCGGCGCCGGTACTGCCGCAGACACCGAGTTCACAACCGCCATCATCTCCTCGAACCTGGAATTGCATTCCCTCTCCACCGGCCGCAAGCCGCGCGTCGTGACCTGCATGACCATGCTGAAGCAGCACCTCTTCCGATACCAAGGCTACATTGGCGCGTACCTCGTGGTGGCTGGGGTTGACCCCACTGGCACCCACTTGTTCACTGTGCACGCACACGGCAGCACCGACAAGCTCCCCTACGTGACCATGGGCTCCGGCTCGCTGGCGGCCATGAGCGTTTTTGAGAGCTCATGGAAGGCCAGCTTGACCAAGGAGGAGGCCATGGAGCTGTGCAGCCAGGCCATCCAGGCTGGTATTTTCAACGACCTGGGATCAGGAAGCAATGTCGATGTTGCGGTCATCACGGCGGATAAGACGACACTGCACCGAGGCTACGTGAAGCCCAACGAGAGGAGCCAGAAGCTGAAGTCTTACAAGTTCCCCAAGGGTACAACGGCGGTGCTGAACGAGAAGATCATCAAGAAGGACGAGATGCTGAAGTTTGTAGACGTGCATGAGGTGTCTGCTGAGACCGAGAAGATGGACGTGGACACATAAAGATGCGAGGGCTGCGCGGCTCTTGGGGGAGGATGATGACACTAGACGGATGAGTGAATCATGACCGCTGGTCTGTACCATCACATGAAATAGAGCATTGCATTTTGAGACGACACAGTGGCTCTCATACCCACGCCTTTCGCCCAATGACGCCCGTGATTGATCAAGAGACTCCCCGCGCAAGCCTAGGGACTATTCTGGCGCTTATTTGCATCAACGGTTAGTCGACGGCGGAAGCACGCCGGCACAATATTCGAGATGACGAGTCAGCTCCCTCGAGGCATTTTCATGGACAAATCATCGCAAACAATTGAGCGTCTCTGTCTGGAGCCATGAGACTTTCCATACATCCTGAAATTACGCCCATCCAGCCATACTGAGTGTCTCCTCCCAGTCAAAATCCTTGGCCTTGGCCTTGCCTGAAAACAACAAAGCTTCGAAGACAAACTGTATACACCCAAATATTCGAAATCGTCTAGAACTGTAAAATATGCTTGGGTGACTGGAATAGCTGCACTGCAACGCAGATGTGAAACACGGTGTCTGCATAGCCCATATGTGCTCACATACAGAGGCTCAGCATGCTCCGATGGTTCTGGAGTTCCTGATTGTCAGGTGTGTATGGGATATTTGGCTGTGTGTGTTTCCAGATATTTTGTTTTCAATACTTGATGATCTCCCTACTATTTTTGAGCCTTCTTTCTCACTTCCCTGTCAAGCCGAAGGAGCCCTGGCCGAGTGTGGTGTCATGGCGAGGCAGGATATCTTCATATAACAAAGCTGGAAGCTACTTAAGCACGAAAGATGGGACGGCTTTGAATAGTTGGTTTTGATTGATTACTGGTTATGATGTGCTGCTTTCCTGTTTGGTCTCATCAGATGTCAAATACGTTCCAGACAGGGAAGTGTTGAATGCTCAACTTGTAGTCTAAACGGCCATGCCAGTGATCTTAAGATGGAGCTTCAAGAGGCTATATTTGTGAGGAACTCAGCTATTTCATCGTGAGATATCCTGCCGAACAGTGAATTTCAGCCTAAACTGAGTGCCCACTCAGTCCAATAATTCCGGTGGCATTTCTCTAATGTAGTCCTGGGCTATGACGGTGCGACATCTGAGCTTTCTAATATGGGATATGCCTAACTAACTGGTATCTGGAAACTATATCACTCACCTTTTTTACTCGACAAGAACGATAGACCCAATCTGATTGTCTGCGTATATTACATGGGAGCTGTCTAGCTGTCATGTATAACAGTCAGCTGCACCCTGTTTGCTGATGTTCAATGTTGCATGCCTATGCACCACTCCGCTTGAAAGTGCTGGCTAGCAAGGAACGAAATCTGTCATCGCTAGATACCAACTGACATGTGCCCTTTCTCAATATGTTGTCACTTGGTGGCGTTGCAAACCTTGGAGGCTTTGATAACTTTTACCCATCAGCACCAACGTGTGTGTAAGCCCCCGACTGTTCTCAATGTCCGTCAATGGGAATATTATTTAGCTCAGACAGTACACCGAAGTATCCAGCGAATTTTGCAACTATTACCGCATCTCGAAACTTGAAATGAAAAGTGTACTGAAGTCGTATGTCGCATTTTGATGCCTTTGTCGAGATGCAAATATTGTATATTTCTTTCACTTTCGAGTTCTTCAAATACGAAAGTCGAGCATAATGTAAATGTATCGCGTTTGAAATTTCAATAAGTATAATATAAATATACTCCATTTCAAACATGAATGGCAGAGAGGCCAACAGCCAGTTCATATCACTTGCTCATGCGTCCGTCTGCGCTGTCATTGTGTTATAGCTTTTGACTGAGTTCGAGTCAGCAAAAATATAAGGAGTCTACATACTACAGGTATAATTTCATGAAAAATAAGCATAGCAATGAAAATGCGATTAAGATGGGGCTAATTCCTCAATGAACAGGAAACGTGGGAAATAGAAGCTTTTCTGAAGACCTCAAATCTAACATGAGAATATCTTTCTGGACGCTGGTACAACTACGAAAGGTGATCGACTTAATATTGAGCCTTTTACGATTACAATCGATGTAAACATGCGACTACATGTTTATTCTTGCACTAGTGGGTTGTAGTTCGGTAGATGCCTATCCGCAAAGTCACCTCCATGAGAAAACCTCGACCACGACATACATAGTACCGATCGTTGGACAAGGACGCTGGACCTTTTCACCAACAAGCAAAGATTTGAAAATTCAACAACTTACCCACATGTGCAAATTTTGCTACCCAGAAAGACTGGGTAACAACGCAACCAAGAAGTCGATGAGGCAGGTTATATAAGCGGGCACCGCCTCTGCCTCATCTGGAGTTACTGCTAAGTACCTAGGTAGATGCTGTCCATACTTGACCATGGCTTCTTTGAATCTAATGAAACAGACCAGTGTATTTTATCGTCCCTCCTCTACGCGCTTAATGTGAACTCACAATGGTCTTGAACATATCGACTGCGCCGAGGTGATGCAGGGGGAAAACAACTTTCATGCCAGACATGGTCATATCGAGGCACGACTCGCGAGAAAGACAGTTGTTATTCTGTGCAAGAACTTACGCGGGTCTGACAATTGTGAATAAAGAAAAAGCTTGCAGTCTCTCCATGACGCGCCAGTGGAGCCAGTGCCATAACTGACTTCCAAAGATGGTGGAGACTACGAAAAGCCGTAGCTCCTCGTATTCGGCCGCAATGAGGGTTCGTGAGACCTTTTCAATGTTGGTACGCTCACGGACTTTGAAGCAAGCCGGTCTCCGTGGTATAATATTGCCAGCTAGAATCTCCAGTCTTGATGTCTTGCCATGAGTCGCATCTCCCGGGTCAATTGAAGTTCGGAATATCCGGGCGCACACTGAACCCTCTGTAGACCCGTCTCTATGCCGCAGACACCCTTGACGATATGCGATCGCCCACAGAATAGGACCGTGGGTACCAAGACACTCCTGGGAAGAGCCTCAATTCGGCTGTGGTCTCCGGGCGGTAACCCGGTGAATTATACATGCGACCGGGCCCGCGTAGTCGGTCATGTCCGTGCCCAAACCCATCGCCATTCCCGTCCACGGCCCGGTCAGCCATCCCTGGTTGTTGGGGCTCTGGCGTGGCCCACCAGCTCAGCAGCAGGTTCAGACGCGCCCGGCTGGGAGTCCTGGAGACCCTGAGATCTCAGCGGAAGGAATTCTAAACACTCAGGTCCGGCCTGCCTCTGAGTGGACAAGCCCGCTTGCATATGTCGATGCAAGGCACAAGGGCTAATGCGAAGTGCAGGAGGGTCAAGTTGAGAGGTCAGTGGCCAATGGCGCCAAGATGATGCTGCAGTCAGCAGCCGGTCATTGTTTTTCAGTGCGAGGAGGGGGCTCTTCGTGCGGTGATCATCTGTGGGACCGAGAGCGAAGCAAAGGTCGACGCCTATTGCTCCTTTAGCAGGGCCCAGCAATTGTTGATGTCTTCAGAGTTTAGAAATTGACCCCCCTGATCAGCACCTGAACCATCCGATTCGCATCATCTTTGTTGACCAACCCTGCCTCCGTATTTCCGTGTAGCCGTGTGGGAGGAGACACTCGGAGAAGCGCTGATCGAGATGCTCATCAGCTCTTCACCAGTGCCACAAGAGGCATTCTGTGGGACCGTCTACAGGCCCTGGACGAATCCCCGTCGTGGTCAGAACTGCGTCTCAATCGGACCGTCGAAATCACCCTTGCAAGTGTTCTGACATAGACCCCACAAGCCGTACACCCGCGAGCCGATTCCTGTAGCAGTCAGCAGTTCGCGTTTCGGAATGTCTTCGTGATACGGCAGCAGGGGCGTCTTGAGGGTCCAATAATAATGTTTCATGCTCTCGTCCCTCATCGCATCTGTGGGGGGACTCTCCGAAACCCACAGTCATCCTGCATGATGGAGCCAATATTCAATTTGCGAGCTAATTAGTTTACCAGTCTCTTGGGAAGCCATTGGACCTTGATATACAGCTCATTCTGTCTCCTACCTCAAAGAGTCTACCGCCTGAACTCCTACCAAGGCTCGCATCGGCACCGGTGTACGCATGGCCTAGGCTAAGGCAGAATGCATCCCAAGGGTTTGGCTTAGTATGCAGCAGATTTGGGGGTTGTCACACTGCATGGAGCCGAGTGTATGGCTTCAACTAGACCTACACCAATGCAATACCCGTCTCCACCACTACTCACTGACATGTTCGAAAGCGAAGTCTTTGGTTCGGCTCCGAGAAAACGAACACGGGAATCCACCACAGCAGAGCAGTACTGTATTCGCACATCCGCTAGAGCCCACGAACCGCTGTTTGTGCATATCGATGAGCTTTACCGTGTCCAACGGTACGGCGGACCTCGATCCCACTTCTGGGCCCCGGCCAAGACGTTGAAGTGTACGGTGTCTTTAGTGTGACTGGGATCCTGTCAGATATGTCATCCACCTCGACAGGGTGTCTTGAAACAACCAGATCCGGATGGCGCTGGCACCATGGGCAATTTCAACTGGTCGAGCCCTAGGATGCATCTTCAGAAACCCGCGGATATGGAGCCTTCAGGAACTTCTGTGGGTAGAGGATCCATCAGGGGGCCAGCCCTCGGAATACTGTTTCCATTCCCTGCCTCTGCGTTCTCCAACTCTCGTTAGACAGATCCAAGTCTGGAACAGCGCCTCTGCGTGGCACCTGGGCGGCTCTAGGCCTATTTTGAATCTGATGAGCTCGTTGCGGAGCTCGGTGCCAGCACGAAACGCTGAGCGGGAAAATGGTAGACGATGTCCTTTAGTGTCGCCCCATTATGTGGTAGCTCGTCCCGGCCATCAACGGCGCAATTTCAACCAAAGTCTGGCGTCGATCCCTATTCCGTGCAAGCCACCACGATGGCTCCTTGCTCGGCACTTGAGTGAGGGTAAATCCATAATATTGCTGCTTAAGTGGAGTTCGCTGACTTGGCCAGCTGATGTCAGATTCAGGAGCCGTCAGTATTCTGAATACGGCCCAGCTTCTCGACCAGCTTAGAAGGACAGTGGCAGCAGGATCAGTGTAGCACTTGCGCCAGGATCGTGGACTCTGGAACATACATCCTCAAGGCTATTTGCTGCCACTACATACATACAAAGCCCTCGAGGTTTGTTCTGGTCTGTGTCTGTTCCGCGGGAGTGGATCCAGCAATAAAAGGGCCCAGAGGCATGGAACTCAGGCGGCTGAGAAACGTGGTCCGATAAGTATTTCGGCCATTTTAGGCAGGTGTCTTTGGCGTGAACCCACAAGATGAGACCGACGGCCCGGCAATAGCTTGTCCGCGGGAGGTGTCATTCAAATCATCAGAGGGCCCCCTGGTGGTCGGTGAGAACGTCGCCTTGAAGCAGTGCAGATCCCGAGGTCGGCATCGTATCTTTTGCAGGACCCAATCTGCACTTTAAAAAGGGCCAGAGCTTGGCGTACCTGGCAACAGGTAACGTTGTCCCCAAGGATGGCGGTCGGAAGCAGCTAGCAACCCGCAGATCACAATGGAGACAACCGTCGTTGAAGACAGGCAGCAGCAGCAGCAGCCCTGGACCTTGACGGTTGCGACATCTCGCCAGATCTAACCGACCGAGGCTAGATCACCCGGCCCCAGTCAGTGCGGAGGCAGGCAGGTGGTGCTGTGGTGACCCACATGCTCGGGCGACGTGGGATGGATCGACCCATTCGACAACTTTCGAACGAGTCTTCGGTCAAGAAGCTGCCGCGGCAGACGCTTGTTGCTGTCTCGGACAGACGACGGGCAAGGACATTTTGAAACCATCTAACAAGGTCTGGACTGTGCTATCTCTCGATAGCAGCATGAGCAGCTGTCAATCGATGCCCTGTCTCAGATTCCGCGATGTTGTGGCTGCAGCCGTCAACTCCGATTTGAACAAGGTGACAAGCCGGGGTCCGCTTGTCTCTACTCGTCGCGTCTTCCCGAACCTTGGACCGAGACGACCCGTACTTAGCATGTCAAACATCATGCATCCCACCGGACTAACCGCCTGACCGACACATTCCGTGTACAGAAAGTTCACAAAAGTCCACAGGACCGCCAAAGTCGCATGGCGACCCGGAATAGTTGGCGCGGAAAGCCCTCGCAGCAGAGCCGTCTGGTGCTAATGCATCTCCAGACACCGGTGGCACAGAGTATTAAGACAAGTCCAGCGGAGGCGACGCAAGCCTGTGGGGTCCGACTCGTTCGTCCGTCCTTGCCTAGAGACGCCCACAAGTCCTGGGCAGGGAGAGTCTGTTTTGTCTAGAGGCGCCAGTTTGTCCACATACATTGTACATGTGTTTGAACTAGGCGATGCCCCGCGACGGAAGGTGATACATCGGCAGTCCCTTTGCCACGGTTTTTGGAATGACAGATTGCGTCGCGGTCGTGTCAGCAAGGGCCGCAGAGGGCTGAAGGACGATGTAACCCATGCCTTTCGCTCCCGGCGACCTTAATTGGTGCATCGCACTTTACAAGTTGCGAGCCGGGCCTGATAGCCTGACAGTAGACTAATAACACGTCCATTCAATGGGCAACAGCTTCTCCACGCGTTTGGAGCCCAACAGGCAAATTCTTGCAAGGGACCACAGCCCCTACATGTCCGCTGTGCGTTGCACCCTCATGCGAACAACCTTTTCAGGGATGGTGATAGAGAACGTGAGGAGTATCAAGAAAGGCTGCATCATCGTTCAGGGAAATAAATGAAGATGGCTTGGCGACGTGCAGGTACGACAACGAAAAGCGCCGCGGCGACGCCACGCAGATTGTGTATGCGTCTTCTTGATCATGGGGCAACACTGCCTACCAGTCTGCATGATTGCTGAGGATGTTCAGAGCAAAAGCAATGTCAATTACGACGCCGTACAACCGCGTTTCATAGTACTTGACAGTAATAAACGGTTGCCCTATTGTTCTCGGAGTCTGTGAGTGCATCACACGTAGACTGCACAGGCGGGTGGACGTTTGCGTGCGTGCGTCGGAGATCGGTGCCAAATGGAGCAAGTGACAGGAGAGGCCGTGGCCGTCTTTTTATTAATGCGGTCATGCCAATCCTTCAGACTCCAGGGCCGAGGGCCCTGGCCGTGGGTCAGATGTTGAAACCGCGTCTTTGGATCATACCCTGTCTTCCAGAGGTCTTCTGGAAGACGCTCGAACTCGAACGAAGTGCCTGCGGCTCAGCCATTCGGCCCCCAAGACAAGGTTGCTTCGGCGTTCCCGTGTCGCCCATGTTGACTGTGCCGCACAGTTGATCAAGTAATCCACGCCACCAGCGCTTGGAAAGGTTCTACATGTGCGGAAAGAGCGTAATGTGATGCTGTCAGAGCCCTAGCCGATTGTGATGAGGCCGGAAGGACCACAGGCCATCGAACCAATATCTTGCTCTATCATCATTTTGCCTTGGAGGATGCACAGTCAAACAACCATTCACGGCTGGACATAGCACGATCATGTTCCATACGAGCATGAAATGCCGTCAATCGAGGCTCTGCCACATATGGGCATGTAATACTTTACTTATTCCGTGTTCAGCAGCACCGCGATTTGCTGCCCACTGCCTCGTCCACACTGTTTCAAGAACGGCTGCGATGCATCACACTTGCGTTGCCTCGGGTTGAAACAAGGGGATCCATCGAATCCCATTGTCAGCCTCGAGGAAAGCACAAATGGAGACTGTGCTGAGATGAGAAGCCCGATTCGGACACCGAGTGGGGATGAAGAGTAGCATTACGTCGTGAACTGTCAGATCTGTGTACCGTCGCGGCGGTGGAGTCGTCCAACAGCCCAGTGGGAGAAGAGGTGGCGCATCGTTGACCGAGCCAATCACGAGGTGATGTCCAAAGGCGGCTCGATGGCCCCATCCATAGGCGACAGAGAATGTTTCTTGGGCCGTGCCGCGAGTAGAAACAGTTGAACTGCTTCTGATGCTTCGTGGGGGCCAGGCCGCTTGTTGGCAAGTCCCAGACACAGTCAATCTGTGGCTCTCCGAGATCTTGGTCTCAAGCACGGGCCGAATGGCTTGTTGCAGGCCCACGTACAGAAAAGTCTGACAGCCTTCGGGGGAGGCGTGTGGTGACACATAGCCGTAAGACGTCAACCGGTGGGCACGCAGCGCGTCGTGCCGGGCCAAGCACTGTGGCCTCCACGGGCGTGGGTCATGTGGCCCGTACCTCCCGGCAGATTATCATGCAGCAGGACAGAAAGCCTTCTCTATGCTGCAGCTTCTACGCGACGTATGCCAGATAATGTGAGACTCAGTTCGAATAAGCGCCGAAGGGTGTGATGAGGCGTCGGCAGCCCAGGGAGCAATTTCCCGGTGGAAGAGCTAAGCATAGTCCTAGGCCAGAAGTGCTCGAGGACGAGAGGGCCCTCCAGATGCTCAGTGGGTGCCGGTCTGGACCGGGATGGTCTTGGCACCCGTTGACCTCCCCTGATCGGCGACTATTCCCAATAGTGTTCGCAGGGAAATACACATACATGAGCGCGAAACACGATGGTCAGGGCACCGTGCGTTTTGAGTGAACAGCCAGTGAAGAGGCTACATCAGCCTTGCTCGATCTTGCGCTCCTACGCTCGCAATGGGAGCCAAGCTGCCAAGCAGACGCGATCTGCGCCATTGTGGAAGGGGAGCACGGCAAGAAGATCCCAGTAAGGTTGAATGTGGATTGAGTTTGATTCAGGGGTGGTTGATGGCCGGAAAGCTAGTTGACTGGACGGTGAAGGGGTTCTGCAATCAGCCTATCAAAGTTTACAGACTGCGCTGTTGATTCTGAGTGGTCGACATCTGTCGCGTGCAGAGCAGCAGATGCAAGGCGGAACGGGTTGGCGAGCTACTCAAGTGCTGGCTACGAGTCCGATTCGAGAAACTCTTCGACGGATCTACTCGGCTCCGGCGTGCCAAATGCCTCGTCAGTCTAGAGCTGGCCGGCTGGCTGGCTGGCACGCTGGTAATGGGACACCTGATTCTCAGCGCCTGTAGGGCAACAGGGGCACGATGAAGGAAATGTCCACCGTGATGCTTGGCGCAGACCATGAGCTCTCGAGCAAAGCTCTGGGGGATGAATCCCTTGGTTGAAGGGAGGGCTAGCCCGGCTGCCTAGATGTTCGTCCACACAGGGTGTCGCATCACTCGGACACCCAGCGCTGGGCCCTCAAAACCAAATCTCCAGGTTAATTTGTGGAGTTGTAGGGGTCTAAGAGGCCTGAGAGGCTACTCGCAGCCGCAGTACTGTAGTCTGGTCCATTGATAGCAACACCGAATCCAAGATCCACCTGCTCTTCTCCCGGCACATCTGGCCGAACACATTGGCATCAAAGAGGCCGTGGTGGTGGTCGAGATTCGATGTCGGAATAGAGTTATTGAGGGCTGAGACATTGTTGACGAGCATCGCACGTGCGCGAGATTAACACACCCACCCCGGTCTGGGTTGCTCCTTTGACTTCATTTTCTGAGGGCAGAAGAAAGTGTGGGAGGTAGTCTATCTCCAGGTCCAATTGTGCGCACGGCCTTTGCTTGCATTACTCGATTGGGCGAAGTCGTGATGCCGGATAGGGTACTTTTTGTGGATACTGGCAGCAGGAACATGCTTGCCCAGACCCCGAAAGTCTGTTGGGCAGCTCCACGCGCCTGGAAACTAAAAGTGGCAGGCAACGGGGATGAGATCATGCGTTCAGAAGAGGAGGGATGATCTCTGCAGGGATCATGATAGTTGGGGCGGAAGGCTGTCGGTCAGCGAGTCGAGCCTGCGGAAAACCGAGGCACCCCAAGATCTGCGGAGCCTGTGAGACGTTCGCCGGCCGAATGATGCGCAGATATCTCATACCAACTGCAAACCAGACCAAGGCGAGGACCTGTTTCATGTGACGACTTGGTGAGGTGTCCGGCGAGGACAGAGGCTACTTTACTTGGTCGACGCTCACTCATGACTACCTACGCAGCCAGCGCAGCACAATCAGGGCATGCAATGGCCGACGACGACAGCCCTCGGCAGGGGGGAGAAGATGCAGTGAGCTGAGATATTAAAGTCTATCACGACTGCCGGTGACGTGGTGGTGGTGGTAACGGTATAATACACTACTGTGGTGATAACGCACAAGCAGCGGACGATCCACGCGACCTGCAGGATCTCTCTCTGATCAGTGCCCGACGCGATGGACTGCGGAGGATTTTTTTCAAGTGGGCTGGTGGGGCGGGCGGGTGGCTCGAGAGAAGGAACTTCATTCTCAGAATGTCCCAGGATGTCAGGATTGTCAGGCCTAGTCGGGGCCCACCAGCCCACAAGGAAGAGTCAAAGCTAGCCGAGGTGGAGATGTACAGGAAGTTGCCGTACGAATGTCATGGCGCAGCGGCTGGGTGGACAACAGACTCCAGTATTACCGAATTACACATTGGGCAATGTTGGTCGAGTGGCCCCCAAGGCAGTAAGTGACTGGACCTCATGTACTTACGCAATGCGTGTAGATCACCGGTCTCGTGGAGGAGCATGCTACTCCTTCATCTCACCAACTAACAACTTGGCAGATCCTTCCTCCTGTGGTACTAAGGGGACGGCCGGGGGACAAGTCCTCGTTTCCCATCGAGTAGCAAGTCTGCAGCCTGAGTACGCCATCTGTCTCTTGTTGAGAATGTCGTGCGTAAGAGTGGGGTTGACAAGGTAACTTTTTGTTGTGATCTGGACAGACATCGGCTGTCCTATTGATTGCCTCTACCGCGTAAGAACAATGCAATGTGCCTGCACGTAAGGAGGACCGTACCACAGCACCCTGCCTTCTCCTTTTTACCACCTTGGATTGTCAGGAACATGGGTCGGGCCTACCAGAGCTCGCCCGGCTTTGCGAACTGCCCTTTTCGTCATCCCTGCCGCGCTCGCATGATGGATCTTCTCCACCCCATGCGGCCTCGTACAGGTCTTAACCCTTAATCTTCGTCACCGGAGGACTTGCCCCACAAGAAGTTTTACCAATTAAATCTCCTTATCCTATGTTAGAAACGGTATTTAGTTAAAGTTATATTTTCTTAATATAACTTTATAAAAAAATACCTTAAACTTTAACTATACTTATTATAATAAATATATATTTAAATTATTTATAAGCACGAATTTTTAAGTAAGTAAAAGCCCTATCGCTATTAGCTTAAAAGTCACAAATTAACCTTCTTTCAGGGGTAAACCTGTATATACTAACTATATACCCTGCCGTGGAGAACTGTATCTGTGTACCTTGTGGCCTACTATAATAGCAGGCGTGTACAAATGTATACAAGAGACCCTAAGAATTCTTGCCCGCTCTTGCCCGCTCTTGCCCAGGACGTGCTAGCTCGGCCGGCCCAGCTGGTCTGCGATCCTAGTGGGCCTGGTGCGACCACTCTGGATGCACTGAGGAAAAAAAAAGGCAAAAAGAAAGGGGAAACAAAAGGCCTCTGTGCCACATCCAAGGCCGTCGGCTCTTTTCTGGTGCCCCTCACCAGTTGCAAGTCTGCTGTTGCTGGATTCTCTCGTGATGCCAGGCCAAGCGATGCACAGCGGAGGGCGGCCTTGAAGGATCAATGCGCCCTAAACTTTGCGACCTTGCTGCGCTTAACCCGGCTGTCTTTTTGTCTTCTCTCCGTCCAGCAAGACTGGACAAGAAAGAAAGAAGGAGAAAAACAGGCGTCTCGATAGTTGCAATGCCAGCTGCTTTCTAGCCAGAAGTGCCAGCGCAGCCAGCGCGACCAGTGGCCAGTACGAGCATCCAGCACCAGTGCCAGCAGGTACGAAGGCAGCGCAATCCTCGTCGGTGGGGCCCCAATGCCCTTGAAGGTTGGGGGGTGCCCCGGTCCACGGCATAGCCAGCCCTTTCCGTTCTTGACATGCTCAGCAGGGCCTGCTCGTCGAATGGGTGCGCGGGATGCAGATTCTTTCCCGCTTTTGCACCGCTGCTACCTTGTACATAGCACTAATGCAGTCCCCGGCATGCTCTCTTGACAGGATCAGTGGCCCATCCCATCTGGGCATCACAACACAAAGTTCCTAGCAGACCTCGCGGCACCCCGGTCCTCCCCGGGGCCCCTTGGCCGCCCTAGCCTGTG
Source organism: Diaporthe ilicicola (assembly GCA_023242295.1). Lineage (NCBI taxonomy): Eukaryota > Fungi > Ascomycota > Sordariomycetes > Diaporthales > Diaporthaceae > Diaporthe > Diaporthe ilicicola. The sequence continues at coordinate 41,541 of JALPVH010000065.1, read as the reverse complement.
AGCATGCAGGTCTTGGGAACCTTGGGAAATCCATCTCTCTGCGCCTGCAGCTGCCGCTTCGTGCGTCCGCCACCCACCACCCAAACCCGTCCATCCATCCATCCACCCACCCACCCTTCCTCCGTTGTAAATACCACCGCCCTGCCCTCCTCCCCGCGCTTCCACCGTCCTTCTATGATGGATTTGTGCTTCTTCTGCCACCCTGCCCACTCTCTTTTCTCACGGCTCGGCTCCCCTGGGACCTGATTCCTACTCGCTTCACGTCTGCTTTGGAACTTACTCTTGGGCAACGGCCGATCCCGTAAGGTCATGCCACATTCATAATCTATATACCCGCAAGTATCAATTTCTGGTATAAGCTATTCACGACCTACCTTTTCCCCAACCGGACTGTGCAGCTGCATGTACATGTGCAACGCCCAACAGCGTCCCTCTCTTTCTTGATTTCTACAGCCTAATTTCCCTGGGACAACTATTATGTGAAGGCCCTCCTGCTGTATAGGCCCATTTTACGAAAACACGACCGAACCAGGCGCATATTACCACGCCTTCAACTGGAGGACGCAACAACTTGCAGTACATGATATCGACACCGGTGGAGCTCAAGCGCGTAACAAACGGGTGGAAATAGAAAACCTGCCGTCTTCGCGGATCCCGTTGACACAGCCTCTGTCTTGGGCGACTGGCCATAGCGCCCGGCACGTCGCCGCCTTGGGAGGGCTCCCATCACCGTCAATATAACCCGCTGGACTGCGAAGGGACCTTACCGTGTTTCTCGCTTCGCCATCTTGATCTCGGTTAGGATCAGGCAAAATGACTACCAATATTAGCGCTCTCGCGTGCCCAAGTGTCTTTCTCAATGAATTGCAGTATGGAGATGGCGGATGTACGCGGAACGTGCTCTACTCCCTTCAGAATTTCTTGCTGACCAGCATACAGTTGTCGAGGGCCGCTTATGCATGAACCAAACGGGCTATTCTTGTTGTTTACCATGTCCCATGACCGCCTGGGCCTACCCGGACAGCTTCGAATCGATGAGCGCAGGAGCAAACTGGGTTGCAGTCGCTAGCACTGTCTGCTGCGTATTTCTGCTGCTGTCCTGGGCTTGCCTCCCCATCGACAAGACGCACCGGCATTATCTCAGTATCTGCCTGACAGTCGCCGTTGTATTTATGAATCTGGGTTTCGTTATTCCACTCGCCGGAAAACCAGAGCAGTGCTACGACGCCATCACGCCCAACGACATGCGGACCAGCCCAGTGTGCGCTGCCTCGGGGACCTTTCTCATCCTTGGAGGCTGGGCTGCTGTCCTCTGGATCTTTCTCAGGGCATTGTCTCTTCATCTTCAAATCTGCTGGCAGGTCGTCGTGGGCCGGAACTTCATGTGGTTCTCACAGGCCGCCGGATGGGGCCTCCCGGCCATCGGCATCATCCTGGCATTGACGTTGAGCGGTGTTTCGTTTCGTTTCGGAGCCACCTGCCACATCAACCATCAGAACAGTCTTGCAGACCTGTGGATCCCCTTGCTTGTCCTCGCCGGCGCCACAATCATCATTCAGTTCGCGACTTTCGGTTACTGCATCAAGGTGTACCTCGCATCCCTGGCTGACAACAATGCCACGACCGAGAACTCGGCAGGCCTGCCGTCATACTCCAACAGCATGCGTACCATGACGCCCCGTCAGGCGTATCGCCGGATCCGCCGTGTCATCCAGCTGCAGTGGCGCGGCATTGCCATCGTGTTGATTATCGTTGCCGACGTCATCTTCTTTTCCGTGATCTTCGTGTTCCAGGACAACACGATCGAGACCGTCAAGCGTGATCCGTCGATCGCGCTGCCTTGGATTCTCTGTATCACGCGCAATGATGGAGACAAAAACAAGTGCTTGGATCAGGCAAGCAGTATAGCCGTAGATATGGCAACTATCGGAGCTGTCCTGATCCTCTTAGCTGTGCGTCCACTCCCCTCCCTGTCGCCCTGTCGTCAAACCCGCATATAACTGACACCAAAGAAGATGAACGGCTTCTGGCAACTTTTGTTACTCGGGCGCTGGTCCATGGTGACCGCCTGGATGGACCTGCTGGGACGGCGCCCTGCCGCCAAGCGCGAATTTGTGTCAGTTGATGCAAGGCTTGACGACCTTAAAATGAATACAGACCCACGTTCGTACGAGATGCTATCCCGGGACTCCGGGAAGAATTACATGGACGAAATGGTAACACCGGACACAGTTCGAGAGGGTCCGATTTACCCTCCCATCCGAAGTTACCTCGCTTCGACGGCGAGCCCCAAGATTGACAGCCCCGAAATGAGCTCGGGCCGACGGACACCGGATTATTTTGGACCTCAGGCACGCTATCAGGCGCCTGTGAGATCCTTCTCAAGCCCGAGGCCACCGACGCGAGAAGGCCAGGGCTCCCAGGCCGGCTGGGATGCAAGCACGGCGAGACAGTACTCGCGAAGCCCACCGCCAACGGGCCAATACTCACAAAGTCCCCCGCAAACGGCGCACCAGCAGCACCAACACCAGCAAAGCTTCGGCCAACAAGATATGAATCCTCTGGGGATGAACAGGATATGATAGACAGGGATGAATGGCTGATGGCTGAAGACGAGACGGAAATGTACACAGCACACGGCATGTGCATGAACCATGAGAGGAAGCCTCAGCCGGCTCGGTTTGCTTACAGAGAGATCGCACTCACGTGCCTGTCGTTCCCGCAACTGCGACTGAATTTGTTGCACTCCCCGCGGCCTTCTCCATGAGCTTGACGACTACCATGCCCCCATGAGGGAGGGTGTCAGCGAGAGGATCAGGTAGCCAATTACTCCCCACACAAACACACACAGACAAACCAACTACCACCACCACCACCACCACCACCAATCAGCACGGCGCTCACGGTTTTCTTTGTTGATGGGAATTTTCTTATCGGTCAAAAAACCATGTTCTCGTTTGGTCGGCGTCAATCAGATATTCGTTCACAGGGGAGACCGCTTTGCTCGGGCGCTCCCTGGACACAGGCCTCTTTGATTTTCTGACGATTTGCGACATTGATTGGATAGTATATACCGGAAGGACTACAGAGGCTATGGCAAGGCGGCGGTTATGGTGTGTTGGCATGCGAAAGCGATCCGCCGACGGGCCAACGCCCAACTGCCCGGGGTATGTTGAGTTGCCGTCTCTAGGGAAACGAAGCGGGAAGACCGGAAGATGAGGGGAGATTACGGGATCCCCTCTGCGTATGGGTGTGAGCAGAAGAAGACGATATTCTGCAGTATGTGAGTCAACCCGGAGATGCCGGGTGATGAGCAATCGTGGTGGCAGTCGGGGTCGGGTTCAGTCGCGTGCTTACGGTGTCCGAAGTGGCCGAGGGCACGTGGGGATGATTCTCGCGTGCACCGAGCGGAGGAACTCTAAAGGATACCCAATTTGATTTTGTATATGTTTTTCCCGCCACATTTTCACACTTGTGCGTCCCCAGAATGCGATGCATCGAGCAGTGAACCCGGCAGTTGTTGATGTGACTTCCCACTTGCAGCTTAGCTAGTGCGTGTTGAGGGCATCGCCAAGAGCCGCCAGGTGGGGCTCGCTCTTATACAGAGGGGCGCAGATGCAGCGACAGTGCAGCCCTCTCCAGGTACTCTCCATGGAAGGGTCCTACCAATGGTCTCGCAGAGAGAAGTGAGCGGACAAATGTAAAAGAAGACGGACAAATGGACACATGGTCTAAGAGTCCACCGCGTGTGCTTTTGAGGTCGGATCGGACGTGCTCTGGTGTTCGCGTGCAGGGACCCACCGCCCAAGCCCTGGGACATCTGGAGCAGCTCCAAGGTGATTAGGTAACTCCGCTCCTGCACTGACGTTGGCCCCAGCCTCGGGCGCCCGTCTCACCGAAGTGCGCTCTGGACATGCCCCGGCCTCCACAACATTGATTGTTGTTTGTCTACCGAGCCTTCCGTCGAGCCGCCGGTGATTGTTGCCAGAATCTTGATCCTCCTGCCCCCACACCCGATTGTCCAGCCAGCTGGTTCTGCTGAGCTTCGAGCATCCTTGCAGGCCTAGCTGCATGAAATCACGAGCATTGCTCTTCCGCCTCACCCGCGTGCAGATGAGCCCGCTCCCCAGTCAGCTGTGCTGCTCAGTACTACTAGTATAAGGCCGACGGACTGGACTCCCACCGCCGTAAGCTGCCCCGGACAGAGAATATGGCACACACACCCCTTCCTTAGACATCAAGAACTTCGCCTCGACGACGAGACTGCACAGCCTTGCAACACAGGCTGCATTCCCACCCGACCCCCCCCAGGAACCATATCTAATCGTGAACCCAGTCAACACAGCTCGATGAGGTCAAAAGGGCACTTCGAATTCAAACCCTTCCGGATGTTCATCCTCCTCGCCCTCCTCCTCCTCGGGGGCTTCTTCCACTTCTTCTGGAAAGCAGAAGCTGCCAGCTCCGAGCCCTGGATACCCGACGCCGGCGCCCGCCTCTTCGCCCAACAACCCCTCCTCCCGCCCGCGCCAGAGACGAGCATCACCACATACTCGGTGCCTCTCAGCACGAGGGGCCGCGACATAGTCGACACCAATGGCCGCCGCTTCCAGCTCTCCAGCGTCAACTGGTACGGCGCCTCCGACGAGCTCTTTATCCCCGGCGGCCTTGACGTCCAGCACCGCTCCGTCATCGCCAAGACGATACGCAAGCTGGGCTTCAACAGCGTGCGCATGCCCTACGCCGACGAGCTGGTGATGCGCAATCCACTCGTCCTGCCCCACCTCCTGACGGCGAACCCGGACCTTGTCGGGCTGCGCGCAATGGACGTATTTGAGGCGTGCGTGCGCGCCCTAACGGACGAGGGCATCGCCGTCATAATCAACAACCACATCACACATGCCACCTGGTGCTGCGGCGCAGACCCGTGTGACGCGGGCTGGGCCAACGACCATCTGGGCCCGCTGTGCCGGATCAAGCAGACCGAGGAGGAGTGGATACAGCACTGGGAGGAGGTCATGAGCCGGTTCGTAGACGACCCCTACGTCATAGGCGCCGACCTGCGGAACGAGGTGCGCGGCGTCTGGGGCACCATGACATGGGACCGGTGGGCGACGGCGGCCGAGGCCGCCGGCAACAGGCTGCTGAAGCTGAAGTCGGACTGGCTGATGATTGTGGGCGGCACCGAGTCGGGCAACGACCTGTCCGGGGCGCGTGCGCGGCCCATCAAGCTCGACGTCCCCGACAGGGTGGTCTACAGCGCGCACGTGTACGCGTGGTCCGGGTGGGGCAGCATGGAGGGCCGTTTCTCCAAGCGGGCCTATCCGTCGTTTGTCAGGGCGATGCAGGCCAACTGGGCATACCTGATCGAGGACGACATCGCGCCTGTCTGGATCGGCGAGTTTGGCGCGCCGCAGCACCCGGGCCAAGGCGACGCCAACTACTGGGCCAACCTGCTGCGCTACCTCAAGGAGATCAATGCCGACTTTGGCTACTGGGCCATCAACCCGCGCAAGCCAAAGGACGACAAGAAGGAGACGTACTCGCTCGTCGAGGACGACTGGGTCACGCCTGTGCTGGATTACAGGATGCGGGATATGACCGAGCTCATGCGGGCCTAGTGTGCCCGCGAGGTGTTGGGATATACCGTGGCCGGTGATCGAGAGAGCAATTGATCAGCTCGGTAGCTCATTGGGGGCCACTGATCTAGATGTCTCATGTTCTAGGTCATCGCCTGCCAGCGATGAGAATGAGGAACGAGCTAAGCTGGACGGAGGAGGATAGGGCGTCATGTATGTCATTGTTGCTGCGGCTACGCATTGGCGATACGAGTTGCCTTGACATTGGCATGCTGTCAGCATGGGGGATTTGCCCTTTGTTCCGCAAGGCGTTGGGTTTTTGTTTGGATGGTCGGACGGATTGCATTTTGTATAAAAGCTCGTACCCTGCGAGAAGGTGTGCCGAGAATTATGGAAATACCCATGATTAGCCAGTCATTTATGGGGGAGATGGTAGAAAGGAAATAAAGAACAAATCCAAATTCGACTGGACGTGGCTTGAAAATTGTGTCGCCTACAGTCATGTTATGACATGTCATGAGATGTGCCACCGATCCGGGGGCAATGAACAATACCTATGTATGTACCTAGGTACCTAGCTTTGGACTCGACCCGGAGGAGCAGGGGTTAGGGGGTGTCGTTGATAGTAGGGGCCTTATCGTGATAAAGCTCCCCTCTCACGAGGGACGAACGGGGGGTGTGGGAACCCCAAACTTGGACCTTGTCACACTCAGCTTCACCCGTTCATACAGCTCTCTCTATTTGATGAGATAGAGCTGAACCTTTTTTTTTTTCTTCTTTTCTCAGGACTAGGCAGGCTGGCCTGATCCATTCAATTATTGGCGACAATTGGCCTTGTCCGCAGCAACATCATTGCCCGCGACATAGCGCGGACAAACGGACGACGGCCCCCGGCGCGCGATGCTAGCCAGGCTCGTGCTGCTGCTCGCGCGACGGAGACATGTTTCTTGAGGGATGCGACCCGGCGATCTTGGAAGACATACTGCGGGACAGCTAGCACACAGAGAAAGTAGGTTCGTGACCTGACCCGGGAGATGAATTGGGTTTCATCCGTGCGGTCTCTGCCGTGAGGCTCACAGCATTTGCTGCTCATCTTCCTACCCGATGTGCCCATGTACGCCCCTACTGTAGCCAGCTCCTTTCTCTTTGGCCGACCTGTACTTCCATCTGAATGGTCGCGCTACTTAACTAAAGTCCTTTCGAGTGGGAGGTTCTTTCCTCTACATGGTTCCTCCTCCTGCCAGTTTGTCCAAGTTTGTTTTCGCGCCATCTACGAGCAAACAACAACACCCTGTCTGTTGTGCGCTAATTCTCTCCGCCGTCTAGCCTGGCCCATGAACAATCGCATCAAGCCATAACCACATGCCATCACTAACAAGGTCGAGACAATGCCGGCTGCCAATACTCAGCCGGGTCATTCCGGCAGGGGATTCGTCCCAGGGTATATCGTGAACTATCGCGGGGCGCAGAGAGCAGAGGATCGATTCCCCCCCGGATACAGGGAGGAGATATCAGACATGCTGGACGCCCAAGACAATGAGCCGTACCCTCATGACTTCTCTGGCCAGTGGGAAGACTTCCCCCGCGTCGCGAGAGCCCGGATGAACCTGACCGCTCTTTCTCAGCATTACAACTTGTATTTCGTGGCATACAGGGGATTCGTCCATGTCTACTCGGTCGGTCGTGGGATCAAGGTTGCTTTGGGCGACCCGTTAGCAATACTCGACCCCAAGCAAAGTAAGACTGCCATGTCTGAGTACGTTATTGGCCACCTCAACCCTCGCTGCCCGCACGAGATGAACCACATGATCGTGAGCGAGTTGGGCGATCAGGAAGTTCTCGTGGTCAGCAGGGACAACGGCGATGTCGTTGCTTGGTACACGGCGACGATCGCGGAACACATCCGGAGGACCAGGCCCACAAAGAAAGACCGCATGGCTCCCAAGGAGAGCCACGAAACGCAAGCAGACGGCATTGTCCGGCGGCCCCACCCGAGGCACTTCTTCGCAGAAAATGTCGGCATCTCAGCATGGGGCCTGGCAGTCCACAAGAAGTCTCGCTTAATAGCGGTTTCCTCAAACGGCCACGAGGTAACGGTGTTCGCGTTCGCGCTGAACGGCAAGGGGGACGCTGCCAGCGGAGCATCCACAGACGGTATCGATGTTGTTCCCCAGGATGGTGGCAGCAGGGAAACATCGAACAGCGACGAGGACAACGGTAGCACACTGGTTCGAGGCGAGAAGGATCATGCCACGATGCAAGTGCCGCAAGCTGAGGCAGATGTCCCTGCTGACAGAGTGGACGGATCTGGCGCCACAAGAATCAGCGCAGAAAGGCTGGCCAATGACGGAGAAAGCGATGCGACAGCGGGAAAAGCTGCAGAAGAGATCGACATGCTTCAACAAAGGTTGCAAGCACGGCAGCGGACGTGGAGAATTGTCCTGTCCTTTGGCGTAGAGGCATCTAACATCCCCAGTATTGCCATATGCGACGATGCTCATGGGCACGGCAGCCGGGTTGCAGCAATTGATATCAATGGTTATCTGTACGTTGCCGAAATATGGAAGATTGGGCGGAAACCTATCAGAATCCCTCCCCACAACGTCCAGTATCCGAGCGGAAGACGATATAGATTTGTTCGCGGTTGGAATGTGCTGCCTATCACAGATGCGCAGCTGTTACCCACCGACACGGTTCACGCAGCCCTGGGCTTGCAACCGGATAAGACGGTCCATCGAGCCAAGACAGCGCGGGGTGCTTGGCAGGACATATCCAAGTGCATGTCGGAAGTCCGGTATGATGCTGCGTCAAGGAGGCACAAGCATCGAATCGCCGCGTTTGAGTCCGAGGATTACAGCGAGGACACCGACGGCATCGCTAGAGATACCTTTGCCCTAGCAGATTTCGAGGAAACGACCACCACGACGCCGCGGCTCTCGGACAAGATTTGGCATCCGGTCTATGATCCCAACGACGGCATGGATGGTGACAAGAGCCCTGTGCGCTTAGCAATGACAATGGTGCCATTCTCGGGCAACCACTACACCGAATTCCCCACAACCAGGTCGCTGGCCGAGTTCGCGGGAGCCAGGGGCGCGGCGAAGCGAGCACACGAGCTGCACGTGCCCCTCAACATTAACCAGTTCCGGCAGAAAGCTCAGCAGTGGGATGGGGAAGACCTGCTGCGAGATATCAGTTTCATGCGGTTCAACGAGGAGGATGTGGAGATGCTCGCTCTTGGGGAGGCGGATTTTGGTGTCGTCTGCCATCAGTAAGCCCCCCTCCCCCCCTAATGCTGTATTTGTTGCTGGAATGTATCCCCTCTGAGACGTTTCGCACTAATGCCGCATCACAGTGTGTTGGACAACGTGAACTCGAACCGCGATGACGCCCCATGGGACATGGGGTTTGGTAAGAGGTGCAGCATGCTCCTGACCATTCCGGAGCTTAATCTCGTAATCATGGGTTCCATGTGCGGACGTGTTGCACTCCTCACGCTTACCAAGCCGCCGCACGCAAAGGATGCGCCCCGACGAGCCTTCCGCGTCGACGGCGTCTTGCCTTTTTCACATGAAACCACTCAGCGCCCATTCGTCTGTTTACTCGGTATAGCGGTCTCGCCGATGCCCGAGTCTCGGTCGCGAGGGCTGGAGCTGAGGCGGCGCAGGCGAGTGGGAAAGGGCGGCGCGCGGTGGATTGAGCCAGAGCCGCCGAGGAGATGGAGGCTGCTCCTCAACTATCAAGACCATTCAATTATGCAGTATGATATCGTGAAACGTGACCAGGGGGACACGGGGTCATGGGACGACTTTGCGGGGTCGAGGGTGTACTCCCGTAGGAGGTACAAGGCTGTCGGTTATGATACGGACGACAGCAGCGACTCGGGGGCTGACAGCTCGGAGGACGAGGATGCCACCGCAGGGTTGGACCAAGACCCGAACGAGCAAATGTTTGTGCACATGGTTGCGGAGGGAGCCCTGGACGAAATGCTGGACAATGTTGCCGCCCAGGACGAGTTTGAAGCGGTCTTTGGCGGCGGGGGAGACGATGACGAGGATATGGACTTCCCGGACATGCAGATTGCCTGAGAGGGGTTGCTGGGCGGCCTTTTCGGTCCTGGGCACGGCGTCTTACGGCGTGAAGAGTAGCACAACTGATTCAGGCATTTCCAATTCGAATCAGCGGCAAGGGAGGCAGGCATTGCATAGGGTCGAGCATTGGAATTGGGAGTTTGCAGGTCACATCGAAAGTCTTTGATAGCGAATATTGAATAAGTGCAGACTTGATTGCAGCCTCGACTCTCATTCACCGGTGAACACAGCTCGAGAGCCATCCCGTGACCTCATATCAGGCAGGAGCAGCTGAGAAATTACCCACGAGATGAGACTCTTCTAATCTCATACAATAATAGGGCAAGCTACCAGCGCCGCGAGGACGTGGTCTAAATGCACAAGGGCTATGTGCAGGGCATTGCCTCGGCCCGTCTGCGAGGTCGGGCTGGCGTGGGCTTCTTCTATCCCCTCTACCCATCTGCAGCACATGCTGTGCATCGACCATGAACTATGCATATTCAGCCTTGCATAGGCTACACAATGCTTGGGTGCGGTCTGTTGTTGTCGCGGCGCTCGTCACTCTGTACCCATCGGCACATCCGAAACGACTCAACGCTAGAGACGTCCGTCCCTCTCTCTCGGAGACATGGGCGGTTGATGTTTGCTCGACCGTTGACCAGACGACTATGGCACGATGGGGTAGACTACCATGTCAAATAAAAACACCTAGGTCTCAATGGCCCAGTGTGTGACCGACCCACTGGGAGTCGAGTTGCGAGAGCCAGCACATACATGTTCATCTTCAGCAGGGACCGCACCGTCCAGGACAGCACAGACAGCATATGGGGGCCAGTGAGTGATCCGACCGGACCGTCGTCCGGAATTGGGGTCGGCTGGATATGATGCCTCGGCCATCCCTGTCTAACACACAATCTACTGTATTTGGTCGTTGAGGCTCAGACGCGAACGCATACATACAGAAGGGATCTGCAGGTTCTCTGCGCATTCTTCAGATCAGACGATAGAACTTCCCACCACTCAGGCTGCAAGGAGAATCAGACTAGGGGGGAGACGCGTCTGCGTGTGTGCCGAGCCCCACATGATGACGAGCTGGCCGTGTTTCCCACGCGCGTGTGGCCGACGATCATGGCCGGGATTGGCAGCACATCCGGCCGAGGCTGGGTAGGCCCAGCTGCCCGGGGGAGGGCCCAAGAGTCTCCTGGGCGGGAATTGCAGGCGTCGGCAGTTTCTCGGGACTCGGACACGACGAGCTTGTTTTTTTTTCTTTCTTTCCTCCGCCGTCTCCTGGGCCCCTTGAGGTATGGTCCTTTTCTGAGGGGTCGTCATCTCGAATCGAATACTCAACTCGGAAACTGCCCACAATTTGGATGGTGGAGGATTTGTGCAATGACTCCAGAAAGATTCAAGGGGTTGTGATCATGAGAGGCTGCACTGAACTGCGCATCAAGTCTGGCATCAATTTTACACTTCTGGATGCAGAGACTCAGCCATGTCTCCGGACGGCGACGGTGCCTGGGGACTTACTTAGTCAAGCCCGTTGTTGGACACGGGGATCTTGTCTGCAAGCAGCAACGGATGAACACGCTGACTCGGACCTTGGCGTTTAGTGATCTTCCAAACAAAATAGGACGTTGGAGAAAAACCAGAAACAGAGCAGCGGGTAGATGCCGTCGCTCGGTAGTCGTACTGTAGGATGGTTGTCCGAGGCTAGAAGCCGGCAGTGTCAATAGGAAACATGCTCGACACAGGCATGTTCCTTTCCGGGCTGTCTGGCGCCATCAAATCGAAGCAACGTCGTGTGCATCGGCTGCCTTTTCCCATCAATCGGGGCATGCGGCTCCGGAGGTAGTGAGCGGATTGGTGGGCCTCGATTAATTTGCCTTCGCTCTGCTTGAAACACCCCGTTGTGGATGTCGTTGAGTCGGGTCCAGCCGGACCACCATGCTCAGGGGCCCTGTACTGTACGTGTGGGCATCCCGCAGAGGATATAACCTCGTGATGGCGACGACGGTTGATTAATCGCAAGCCTTGGTCCCTCTTCAGCATTGTCTCTCTATCCTCATCTGCTGTCCTTTCGTTTCTCTAAACCCTGGTGCTATCGACCTTCATTCGCTCGGATCCAAAGTCAATATAATTATATTATACCGCCTGCACATACAGACAACGCTCCCGCCCCCCCCCCCCACACCACGCACGACAGCCAAAATGAAGTTCACTGCTGAAATCGCCTCTATCGTGCTGGCCGCGACCTCGGCCATGGCTGCTCCATCGGCCAAGCGGTCGGTCCAGATCTCGTGCGGCTCGTTTGGCTCGTACCAGGCCGGCGACTACACGATCTACCATAACAACTGGGGTGCGGCTCAAGCCACCTCTGGATCCCAGTGCACCACGTTCGACAGCATCAGCGGATCCACGGTCGCCTGGGAGACCAACTGGAACTGGGCAGGTGGCTCTTCGTCGGTCAAGTCCTACTCCAACGCCGCTGTAGAGAACGTCAACAAGCAGCTGAGCGCCGTCAGCTCCATTCCTTCCAGCTGGGAGTGGACGTGAGTTTCTCCCCCAGCCCTCTCTGTCTCTCTGCCTGAAGCAGTGCAGCAAGCCATGGAGGATCCAGCGCGAAACTGACACCCGGGGAAACACAGCTACTCCAACACCGACATTGTCGCCGACGTGTCGTACGACCTGTGGCTCGCCCCCACCTCGGGCGGCACCAACTCGTACGAGATCATGGTGTGGCTGGCGGCGTTCGGCAACGCTGGCCCTATCTCGTCGACGGGCTCTGCCATCGCCACGCCGACTATTGGGTCCAACACGTTCAAGCTGTACTCAGGCCCCAACGGTGACACGACCGTCTACTCGTTCGTGGCGGACTCGACCATCGCGAGCTTCTCGGGCGACATGATGGACTTCCTCAACTACCTGGTCAAGAACGAGGGCGTCTCCGACAGCAACTACATCACCAGCCTGCAGGCCGGCACCGAGCCCTTCACCGGCTCCGAGACCGTCTTCAAGACCACTGCTTACTCCCTCACCGTCGCCTAGATTTTTTGAGAGTGATGAGGCGGGCGAGTGTAGCATGGTCTTATTTTTTCCCCAATGATTCGGCTGTATATAGTAAGATCAATTTACAATGGAAATACAAACCCTTTTCAAAGCAAATATCTGAGTGACTTTATGAATATGAGAATGGAGTACTTGCCGGTGAAAAATCAATATACAACGTATAGCCAAAGTATGTAATGCCCGATGGAGGCTGATCAGAGACCCAACGTAGTTGAGCGGCTCAAAATGGTGGCTCGCTTGGCTGCTGCTGCCAAGTCGTGCAACATTGAGATGTGGGTCAGGCTGCATGCGCCCCGGACTTTTACCCTGTACTTGCATATAGTACTTGGAAGTCGTCACCGAGAGTGCGAAAGGGGAGAGAATCATAAAGAGAGCGGATATTCGCGCACCCATTTTTGGCTGGTACGCACCCAGTGCTGACTAAGCAAACAGTCCAAAACACCTAAAAGTTAGGGGCATTTAGCAACCTTAAATCAAAGCCTTTTTCTTAGAAAAAACTCCAGGGCCGGCAGGGCGAAGGGGGCGAGCCCCGAAGCGCAGCGAAGGGCCGCGAGTAGGGCCGGTAGGCACGACGCGAGCCCAGAGGACCAACCCGCCTCCTTTATATTCCTCAAAAGTCGCGAAGATGCAAGTACCTATTTGGGAAATAGTGTGATTTAATTGGTTGTGGGGCTAGATTAGTCAGCACTGGGTGCGTACTAGCCGAAAATGGGTGCGCAAATATCCGTTCTCATCATAAAGGGCCTCCCAAGACTGTCCTGTCTTGCTCGAGCTCTTTGCCCCTCTGGCTGTGTTTGGTCGGCAGTCAGGCAGTCAAGCAGTGCCGCCGAAGTCGATCCGAACCACCTGGGTCAGGCACCCAATGTCTGTGAACAATAGAGCCTCTGGTTATTATTATTGGTTCGACTGCATTTGTTGCCTCCTGAGAAGGGGTCTGCCGGCCTCGAGACAGGTTTCCAAGACCCAAGACGGTCAGTGGCAGAACATGAGAAGGACAAAACCTGCCCGTGACTCGTATCACCGGACTATTTTTCAAACGGCCTCGAGCGCCAGCGCACTTACGCCACCGACTCCCCTGCACCCATCTTCAACGAGGGCAGCACAATGCAATAAATCCTGAAGTCGCGGTCCAAAACTGAAACATTGTGGCCGGCCAATAGAGGCTGTCAAGTCGTGACCCCCACACACATTCTTTTTCTCCACCATCGCCCAGCTGGGGTTTTTTTTTTTTTTTTCGGGAGGACGGTGGTTGAGGGGTGGGCGAGAATATTGTCAGAGATGGGGGGAGGGGGTGAGCGCATCAACGCGCCTAGTCCGTCGAGGCTCACCGAGCAAAAGGAAAAAGAAGTAATAAGAACAGGGTTGGTGAGGGCTAGCTTCCTTCCCATCTCCTCGGAACGGGTATCATGACATGCTTGCCCAACGACAAGGAGCGAAGAGGAATGGGGCTGCAGCCATAGACCCGCGTCTGACCATGCAAGTACGGTACGTGCCGCGGCCCCCAACCCGATGCTTGTGGGTGAGGCTGACTGCCGGAGGCGTGGGGAGGATGATGATGATGGAAGGGCAGGCCAACACGGTGTATCCATGCCTGGTCCCGACAGCCGGGTGCTAGCAATTTCATGCAAATACCCGTCTCTGTGGAGGGCAGCGTCGTCGTATAGGGGGCGGTCCCTTCCTTATCTCTTACTGCAGGTGCCCAGGCGCGAGAGGGTACGGCTGAGGCAGGCTAGCCAGTAGTGCCTACCCGACTTGTGTGGTAGATAAGGAAGTCAAAAGATGACGATGTCTGGCTGGGGGAGGGGGGTTTTTTGAATTTACCGGCGCTGTGGATTTCGGATGCAGGTAGTCTAATCGCTTGGGCTGTAACAGACGGGCACTTGCAGCTGATCCACCAGACTCTGGGGATGCCGCACACACTTTGAGGTCCTTGCGTGCGCGTCCCCGGTGGGGGATCCGACTTGCCGCATCCCACCTGAAAGAAACTATGTGCCGGCGAGAGCTCCCAGTGCGTAGCATTTTTGTATGGTGACTGACCTTGATCCACTCAGCGCCAGATACACGCATCATACTTCCCCCCCCCCTCCTTTCTCCGAAACTCATCCTTGCGCAGATCGCTCGGTGGGCGACTGAAAGCTGTCGCAGAACAAGAGAGAAGACAATGATAATAATAGTCACCGAGCACCACTGACGATCGGTGCGCCGAGGAGCAGGGCAATCACAAGCCGCGGTCCGCCCGCGAGAGCATGGCACTGGCGCACTAAAGGCCGACGACCGGTCCCTGCTCGCCCTGCGCGCAAGGTTGTGCTCCCGAGATAAGAGAAAGCGCCTTGGCATCCCGTAATTGTCCAGTATAATCTGGTGGGTTTACTGCTGATGAGGTCTGAGTGGATGGGTGGATGGGTGGATGGATGGATGGATGGATGGATGGATGGATGGATGGATGGATGGATGGATGGACTTTGGGCGTGGCTGGCGGCTATTTGCTCGATTGCCCTGCCGCAGGCGATTCGCAGAGAACGCTACGAGACACACAGTAAAGATTATCACAGTGAAGAATATCAATTGTTGGCGCCACTCATTCTCACACCATTCTCACATCGAGACTTTGGCAGTGTGTAAGTGGTAGTAAAGTGGGTATATTGAATGTAACCGAGACAAAGGTCAGTCTGACCCAGCAACAACGTAACAAGTGGCTGTCCGAGAATGGTCCACACAATCGAGTGGAACAAGGCACGAGCCTGAAAGCACATGTATCACTCGACTTTTTGTAATCCAACGAGTCCTTTAATAAAGGAAGGGGAAAAAAACAACAACAAAAAACACCCCCACGCCAATGCCAGTGATCCCATCCCGTAGTGTCTCTATCATAAAGCGCGCTGCTCGAAACCGAGTGTCGAATCTTGGAATTCCATGTTGTATTATATGAGGCAAGGAGAAAATAATAGTGTAAGGCGAGGCTATGCACCTTTTCATGTCGACCGGTCGTTGTTGGACCTGTCGGATGATCCTGGCACCCGCTTCTCCGCCTCTTCGCTGCCCCTCGCGGCATTTCCGTTTGCCAGTTGTTGGTGCTCCTCAATTCCGTGCTGGGGAACCAGGCCGACGCCATCGATGCGTTGCTCTTGCTGGGCGGGGGTCCAGGCAAGGAAGTCTCGGCGGACCTCGACGTAGTCGTAAGCTGTAAACAATCGGTGGTTAGCATTGAACGAGCGAAAGGAAATACAAGAACCACAAGGATCTGGATTGTGGACATACCGAACTCGCCGTGCTGGTCGTCGTCCATGCCCAGCAACTCGGCCTCCTCACTAGCACGCAGCTTCAGCCCGGGAATGAGGTCGATGATCTTCGCAAGGATGGCAGACACCACAAAAGCGTAGCCCGAGCACGCACAGATGTACGCAATTTGGATGTACAGCTGCTTGTAGTTGTGGTCCAGCCAGCCGCCCGTGATGACGCCGGTGTTGACACCGTCCAGGCCGATGATGTAGCCTGCACCAAAGAGCGCATTGAAGATGAGGCCCACGACACCGCCGATTCCGTGCTCAGCGAAAACATCGAGGGAGTCGTCGATGCCGACCAGGAACTTGATCTTGGTGGCGAAGTTGCAGCACACACCGGTAACCACACCAAGAGCAATGGATGCCCACGGAGGAATGAAACCAGAGGCAGGAGTGGCGGCCACGAGACCGGAGATGGTACCGGAGCACCAGCCGACGAGGGACCACTTCTTGGCCAGGCGGAAATCGAGGAGACACCAGGTCATGGCAGCAAACATGGCGGTCAGGCACGAGTTCCAGCAAGCCATCGTAGCACGGAGGTTAGCACCGAACGAGGAGCCTCCGTTGAAGCCGAGCCAGCCGAACCACAGGAGGATAGTGCCCAAGAGGATCAGAGAAATGTTGTGCGGGCGGAAGTTAAGCATCATCTTCTCGTTTCGGCGTCCGAGGATCCACGAGTACGCAAGTGCCGACATGCCCGAGCCGATCTCGACAGGACCGCCGCCGGCGTAGTCGAGGACACCGTACTTGAAGGCCCAGCCGTTGATGTTCCAAACCCAGCAGGCGATCGGGCAGTAGACGAGCGTGGCCCAGAAGAAAGTGAAGACCATGGCAGGGAGAACTCGTCCGCGCTCGGCGGTGGCACCGACGACGAGGGCGCCCGTGACGGCGCAGAACTGCATCTGGTAGAACGAGTACAGGAGCTCGGGGATGAGGGGCGAGCCCGGCGAGGGCACGGCGAGGGTGTTCATCAGACCAAAGTGGTGCAGGTCGCCGATGAAGCCGTTGGTCGCAACGGAGCTGAAGGCGAGCGAGTAACCCCAGAAGTACCACTGGAAGACGATGACGGAGAAGGACATCATGACCACCCAGATCATGGAGAGGGCGGATTTTCTTCGAGCGAGGCCAGAATAGAGGAATGCAATACCGGGCATCATGATCAACACCATACATGAGGCCACAATGATGAAGGCCTGGTCACCGGATTGGTACCATTGGTTCAAGTTCTCGGTGGCTACCAAGGACTGTCAGTTAACACAAACAGCTCATATCAACAACAACGACAACAACAACAGCGTTGCGTCTTGGGATTCGTCTACTACACACCAGAATCACCACCGGTCTCTGCGTTGGTGCCATTGAAGACGGTTGGTGCTCCAATCCATGAGTACGACATGGTGTCGAGTCGAAGGGAGCTTCCTGACGAAGCTCACGGTATGACCACTTTTTTCCGCAACAAGGTTGGGGAGGGGGGAGTGGTGGATCAGAGGAGGGGAGGTGAGGAGCAATGTAAGCTTCCTCTTACGGAACAGACGGGTGCCGCAACTCAAGCTGTCGAAGTGTAACGGCGTGCGACAGGAAGCCACTCGACAAAGTCAAGAAGAGAATGAGAGTCCAGGAGCCGCCAAGGTGAGTGGAACGCGGGATAAGAGTCGTAATATATGAAAGCTAACAATATGGACCGGGCATGCGTTCTTGGTGATCTCAGTGGAGAGCAGTGGGCCAAGATGACAGAGATGCGTGGGCAACTAACACAGGGGCCCCCGGTCTCGATGTCGATGCAGGTGGTGAGGCTTGATCTAGAAAGGCGCGAGGAAGAAACCCCCCCGGGTTCTTTTCTGGGGGCACAAACCAGGCCCAGCTAGTCCTTGGATATTAGCCCGAGAAGCCGGGTCTTCTAGCCTACCAGATGGGCTGGTTCGACCGTCGATTGGGGCGAGTTTTCCGGGTCGGCGTTGGCGACTCGACTCAGACTTGGGTTGGGCGAGAGGCTAGAAGCTTGCTGAACGGACCGTTTTGTGTGCAGACCACCCTGAACGACGGTTTTGGGCGTCCCGTCTGCATTCGATGGCCCGCACACGCCGGTCCTTTGTGCCCTCCTGAGGTGATCAGTGGTATACTGCTGAGGATAGTTAGCGTCTGACGGGACTGGAAAATTAACTCGACAAGAATCCAATTGTCAAGGCGCTGACAGTGGCGTCGGGAGGTTCTCCCAGTCAGTGGGATTGCCCGTCAGATGCTGTCACTCGTGGGGTTTTAGCAAGGGGCCCTGGGTCCAGGCAGGAGAAGAGTGAAGCCTTAGCAGGGCGCCATATAGGGGATGTGGCTGAAAGTGAGGGCGACATCATCGAGGACACCCCACGCCGTGTCCATCCCGCGGAAGTGGATTTGGTGAAGCCATCAGCTCATGTGGTACCGTGATACGACACCCTGCAGCTGTCGCGTGCTAGACTGGCCGACAGCCGCCGATCTGCTAGCCAGGCAGCCAGGAGGTGTTTCTTCGGCATGTGGCTGTATATCCGCACAGTAGGCCCTGTAGGCCTACTAGCTAGGTAGACGGCGAATTCACCACGCAGCCTGCTCCTTGTACACACGGAGCTGTGCTCGGGCAGACTTGTCTCGCCAGCCGTGGCCTAGCAGACACGCTACTCACGACCGCCGGCGAGCGTCCCGTGTGGGTTGTGGCGCCGTGCCGCATCCAGCCTTCAGCCTCGAGCTGTGCCTTGGTGGCTCGACAGTCGCAACGCTCCGTCCGTAGTCGGCGGTCCAGGCACACCTGCAGTCGATGGGGAAAAGGGTTCCAACGTTCTGCATCCGCTGGCATCTGATCGTAGGGGAATCCTGCAGGCGGACAAGGGGGGTGGGGGTCTCGAAGGAGACAATGGCGAACCGTGGGGAGACTGAATTAGTGTATACTACACTACACTACCACAGTACACAGGACTCTGGACCCC
Source organism: Diaporthe ilicicola (assembly GCA_023242295.1). NCBI lineage: Eukaryota > Fungi > Ascomycota > Sordariomycetes > Diaporthales > Diaporthaceae > Diaporthe > Diaporthe ilicicola. The sequence continues at coordinate 22,594 of JALPVH010000065.1, read as the reverse complement.
TGCAGACGTCAAGTCCCAAGTCTGTTTCTGTTTGGGGCCCCCTTGGCAGCTTTCCCATGCGGCACTTCAGCCTCGAGGAGATTAGCAAAAGCAATCGGTGTGTCAATCATGCAACGTAGTTTCTATACTCGAAGCATTGCTGGGTCAATTGGGGGTTGACGTGCAGGACACGAGGCGGGAGAAGGAGAAAAGAAAAGATACAGTTTGAACAACACTCAAGGCCTGTGGGGGCTCGGGCTCGGCGACAAGGGTGCAGCGCACCGGATTGGGCAAGGCGAGGGCGAGAGCAAGATCGGATGCCCATCGGCCACGCTGGATCGCCTCCAAGGTTGCCGAAGTTTTGAATTTAAAATAGATGCCATGCCATTTGGTGATGACTTGCGTAGAGTTCGTTGAAGTCCCAGGAATTCAGATCGCCTCAGCGAGTAGAGACGGTGCACGGGTTGCTTCTTGGGCAGCATGTTACTGCCTTGACAGGGCAAGTTCCTTCCCCCGACGGCTGGCTTGCTCAATACCTCTAGAAAGCTCCGACAGCGGTCAACAACCTTCGATTTCCTTCCATAATCGCTCGTCTCGTCGAGGGAAGGCTTGGGAGACATGGACGGAGAAGCAGATGGTCTACTGTGATCATGAAGAGTAATACAATACAGTCAGTATCCATGTGCCATGCCATGCCTTGCCATGCCCTGCCCTGCAGCAGAGGATTCAATTTCAAGGGTCCAGCAGCCCCGTCCATGTTGATTGATGTCTCGGTCTGCCCCGGGTGCTAAAACTGGGGACAGGGCTGAATCCGTTACCAAATCGTTTGTCCTCGCTGTTAGCAAGACGCCTTGAGGCTCACCAAAGCGTGTCCACATGTTTATCATATCTCGGTTTGGTTCGTATCTACTGTACACTACAACAGAGCATCCAGAACATGGTTCACCACAAATCCATCACCACTATCAGTGAGCGCATCTGCGCAAATTCCCATGTCAAACGGATCAGCCATGCAGCACCGGCGTCGCACTCGCCCTCGCCTCCCCATCTCCGGTGCCCGGCATTGACCCAGCAGTGCAAAATTGTAAATTTCTTCAAGCACCCATGCCTGATTCGACCTGCCCCCGGCCAAGAGGCTCGCATGCGCGGATCCAAGAGGCTTGGCAAACCATCTTGAGAGTGTCAGAATAGCCCATGGGAAACACTGTACGTGGCGTTCTTAAGGTTGCTGTCGGGCCTCATCCAAAGTACACCAGACGGGGCAGATGGCCTGATCAGAGAGCGAGGGAGGGAGAGTCCAGACGGACACCGCACTGCCAGGCTGCCCGGCTCAGACCCCGGGGTCGGGGCTGAACAAGGCATCCCGACGTCACCCTCCTTCATGCACCCCAGCTTTGTTGCCCACCCAACCTGCCCAGTCAGTCCAATCCCGACTGTCATCCCGATTTCAAATTCCGTCAGACCGGAGGGATAAAGAAAAACGAGAGTGCCGCTCCACTGCCGACTAAACACTGCCATTGTGCAGATGTGGAAATGGGCCCCGGTCAAGTCGAAACAAGCTCCCGGGCTAATTGCAGAGGCGGGCCTTTGCCAAGAGATAAGAAGGACAGGCCCGAAGCCCAATGAGATGCCGTCAGATTTCTCAATGCCGTCTGTCACTCGCTTCAGGGGGCCCGGCCGGATTTGGGATGGGATGGGCTGGGCTGGGCTGGGCGGGCAGGGACGGCCTGACGGAGGGGCCTCCCCACGTGATGTCGACGGGGGATCCTCGACTTTCGTCAACGTCAGCTCGACCTCCCAAATTCACGCTTCCGCGCGCTGATCGATCGCTAATAAGCGCTGATCTCGACAGCAACTCGCTTTTCGGCTTGAGCTTGTTGATTGAGGGGCCCATGTTCGTTGCTCGATCTCGTGCAGGACTGCAGAGGGTTACACAGCACTGCTCGCTCGACGGAGGCTGCTGTGGAGGAGGAGTAGGAGGAGGAGCCGGTAGGCAGCCCCAAGACCAACGTTCGCGATACAGAGCATTGATTATGTCCAGTCCAGTGGCATCTCACCTGTGAATCTGCATCACGGTTGGTCGATTTGGGCAGACACTGTCTGAACAGAGCAGCTCTCCCCCGGGGCAAGCTGGTCAAACTGGAAGTCATGTTAGTACTCTGATTCCATTCAATCCATCTGGCGCCCGAGATCCATCGTGTCTTAAATCTTTGGCTGCACCGAAAGGTTGGTGAATAGAGGCCGCGCTGCGAAGTGGTGGTCCCGAAGCAAGTCGCTGAGGCTACGGTTGGGCGTGTACGCAGCAAACAAATCCCTCCCCGCCCCCAACCCTTTGCCCTCTGCATGCCCATACATATGCTCCTTCTCCTTGGACACAATCGCCCCTGAGTAGATGTGCATGTGCTCATGGGCTGATGCGTCCTGGCGAGACATACTACACCGAGCCCGCATGAGGCAGGTAACATGTTGCAGCCTGCAGGATCACCACAATGGTTTGGCTGGCAGTTGTGATCTCCTGCGAAATTGCCTCTTCGCAGCAGCCAACTCACCGCTACCCGCCCGTTGACAAATTGTGTTAGACGATTGGCCAATTCATTTCCGTGATATTGTTGGGTTGGCGATGTTGGATTTCCAAATACTCTGTTCATATGCCTGCCTGGCACCCAAAGGGCCAAAGGGGAAGGACGTATCTCCTGCCATCCCAACCTGTCGACTTGCTTTTTGTTTGGACATTAGCAGCCTTCTAGGTATGTTTGATATAACCTCAAGTGAGTCAGGACCTCCACATGTCTACAACTCACACAGTTTGCATGTTTGATGTTGGAACTCCGAATCCTGGCGAGATGAACCGGGAGCACAAAGTACTGGTTCGTCGCTGCGCCATCCACCTCCTTCTTGTGATATCACCTGTTGCCAGTTCATCTTCTTGTAGACCCCAACCAGCACAACTAGACGCCAAGCACCACGCCAGTGCCATCTAAGAGGACATTGCGGGACATCGCTCTTCTTTCGCCGGCGAGGCAAAAGTTTATCTTTCCTTATTACCACCCCCTCATTGCCCCGAAGAAGCAAGCAACGCGGGATCCGAGAAAAAATGCACCCATGAAGCACGCGTCTGCAAGTGAGACAGCTCATGCTGGATGTTATGATACACCACGCCCATCGTTTCCGGTATCGCCTTGCAGTTTTGACAATTTGCCTTGCCACCTCGTGGGCATCTTTCCCATTGGCGACACAAAGCACACCACATGAGCCGCCCAGGTAGCATGGTCACAGACTCAGTCTGCAGGCATGTCTCTGCAAGGCATCCAGGCTACTTGTTTCGACGCAGGTCCGCCGCACAACGTGCCTCCGGCGGTCAGGCGGGAGACCCGGTGACCTCGGACCTGCTGGAAACTTTGAATGTGCTTGGTAAAAAGCAGGGCACACTTGCCTCACGGACCTGCGGGTTTCCTGGCCACATTCCCCTGGGACCAACGCGTGGAGAGTGGACAGGACAGCACCTCCTCCCATCTCGGGCCAGCGCCGTCGACGCTGTGCCTGATTCTTGAAACTCTCATTTGTCTGCATTCGGGCTGTAGATGCAAAGCAAATGCTGCCTTTGACTAGATTAATCGCCTCGTAAACCCTTATTAGATTTGGTATGAGGCCAGATATCTTGTGGAATAATTCGCGATGGAAATCCACAAGTGTTTGATGATCTTCTTCTCATCTTGCATGACAGGTTAAGAGTGACGGGGCGTCGTCTAATTCGTGCCCACGGTGAATGGAACAAAGCCGTTCGGAAATCGAGACTTGTCTGTTTAAGATCGTGAACACGCCATTCTTGCATAAGGCAAATCCTACGCATTTCTGAGTGTTGGTGATTCTATGGAGACCGCAAGGAGGCTCAAAGTAAATATGGCAACGTGTGGTCCGTGCGCTCGGGAGCTCCCTCTGACACAAGCTCCACCTGTACCTCCAACTAGATGTCATCATGCCCTGTGTGACAACCTCGATGTGAGGACCCGGCCTCACCCTGCCATTCGAACGGTCTACCCTCAACTCGACGTTGAAGATGCGGCCTGCACCATTGAAGCTGAAGTCCAAGGAGGCACAGGGCTACCAGCTAGTCCAGGGACGAGAGGACTACGGCGAGGAGGGGTCCGAGACACCACTCGAGCAACCCCCAGCATATCAGCCTGAGGCTCCTGGCCGCCTGCGCAATGTCAACCTCAGGGCGGTCCTCATCACCGTCATCTCCGGCCTTCTGGTCATCGTGGCTCTGAACCTCGCAATCAATCCTGGCGTCTTCGGCTTCCGCTCCCGCCACGGCTCGGACTGTGACTGTGCTGAACCGACCCCAAAAGTCCCTCAATACTTCCAGACATCCCCCGAGCTATGGGCTGGGCCAACAGCGACTGGGGCGCCGGCCTTTCTGGCTCAGACGTGGACATTGAACCCCACGGCCACCTATGTGCCGAACCAGCCGCTGCAGACGGCCATCCCCATTGAGGGCATGACCTCCAAGAATGAGAGCATCTTCCAGATGATGGGATTCCTGTCGCCCTACCACCCGTCCCCCGGCTTTGGAGTCGACGAGTACCCCCTGCCGGCAGGAGCGGACATCGTCCAGGTCCAAATGCTGTCACGTCACGGCTCGCGTTACCCAACAGGCGGGACGGGCTCCAACGTGGTCACGTTTGGCGAGCGGATAGCAGCAGCAAGGCGGGCAGGGTCCGGCTTCAAGGCCTCCGGGCCGCTCGAGTTCCTCAATGACTGGACCTATGCCCTCGGTGCCGAGATATTGGTGCCCAAGGGCAGGCAGGAGCTGTTTGACTCCGGGATCTTGCACTCGTACATGTACTCCTCACTGTATAACCCCAACAGTAGGATCATCGTGCGGACCACCACGCAGGACAGGATGCTGAAGTCGGCCGAGTATTTTGTTGCTGGTTTCTTTGGACTGGAGTGGCCGAGGAACGCTACCATTGAGGTCATAATCGAGGAGAAGGGGTTCAACAACTCGCTGGCGGGTTACAAAAATTGCCCCAACGCGGAAAGCGACCATGGTGGGAGAAACGCCACTGCTGAGTGGGTGCAGAACTATCTGCAAAAGGGTAGGCCCCCCGTTTGATGATGTGTTCCTGACACTGGTGTGAGACTGACCTCTGCTTCATTTGTATAGCGACTGCTCGCCTGAGCAGCATGATCCAAGGGTACGACTGGACTATAGAAGACACGTATGCGGCACAAAACATGTGCCCGTACGAGACGGTAAGTACACTCGGGGCTCACCATCAAGGCCTTGTCATCACCCAGTGACGGCTTGTCCACAGGATACTGACACACATCTTCCCAGGTGGCCTATGGCTTCAGTCGTTTCTGCGATCTCTTCAATTATGAAGAGTGGATTCATTTCAGCTATTCAGTCGGTGTGTATTCTCTGAGCATGCGTCTTAAGTGAATGCTTGTGTCACACTCTCAACAAGCATCTCTGTCGATGCTAACTAGAGGGGAACAGATCTTTTCTTCTCGGGAGACAGCGGTTTCCAGTCAAAGACAGGGGTAAGTGGCACGAAGATTGCATTTCCAGAAGCCCACACAACTAACACACCCATGCAAAGCGCGCCGTTGGAATAGGGTACCAGCAAGAAGTGATGGCCCGGTTGCGAAACCACACCCTGGGTTACTCTGGCTCACAGATCAACACGACTCTCGACAGCAGCACCGAGACGTTCCCTCTCAACCAGTCGCTCTACCTCGACTTCAGCCACGACACAAACATCATCTCCGTGCTCACCGCGATGGGGCTGACGCAGTTCCAGGACGACCTGTCGCCCAAGGCATACCCTGGCCAGCACAACTTCACCGTGTCGCACCTGACCCCCTTCGGCGCGAGGCTGGACATGGAGGTGATCAGAGCGCCCAAGCCCGTCAAGGCAGACAGGACTGGCTACGTCGAGGATGCGAGCGCCGGCGAGACCAAGTACATCCATTTTATTCTGAACCAGCGGACCGTGCCGCTGGGCTGGAGCTTCCCCGAGTGCGACGCCAGCAGGGTCGACGGGTGGTGTGAGCTGGAGACGTTCCTGAAGGTGCAGGATGAGATGCCCAAGCTGGCTAATTTCGAGGAAACTTGCTTTGGCTGAGCTGACGTTGTTGTTTGTGTGTGTGTGTGTGTGTGTGTGTGTTTTTTCCACTGTACTTTATCAGCATTTGAGGCACGGAAAGGCGTTTAGCATCAGATTGACGGTTTGTGCTCGTGATTGCAGAACAGGATGTAGACATGGGCAGGGCTTATTCACTAGGCATATTGCATGTTAGCATAGAATGTATGAAGGCGCGTTCCCCAACGAGATATTGATTGCTTCGTTGTGGGCAACACACAGTACTGAATGCCCGTGAGCCCGCGTCGATCTGGAGTAGACTCTTCAACCTCACGGACCGATGTTCAGTGGTGGTGACGAAGTCAGACTCGCCCGACAGCTTGACCAAGCGCTTTCATCTTAGAGCCGTGGGTATTGCAAGGAACGTGATCGTTGTCTGCCTCTGGTCTTTCAGGCTTGACTCGATTAACGCCCTCTTGTGAGTTACGACCTGGGCTCTGTGGGAGATTGACTTGCTTACTGTGCTGTGCCTAGGAGTGCAGCAATATCTCATGTAAGACCAATTATGGCTACAAGCACGTCGTCACACATTAGGACCATCTTACCCAACAGCTACCCCGCAATGTGGTCGGAAAGAGGCTGATTATTAAGCTTGAAATCACATATAAACCAAGAGAGGTAGTAGTTTCATATTCTCAGCCAGCTAGTTTCGGACTCTGACCACTAGGCTACTTCACAGTCCAAACACAATTCTTGCAGCTTGTTCACCAACTTGATACATCACCATGCCTTCCGGCCACGCCAAAGCCACTGTTGGCGATATCGTGCTCGCGGAGACGGACACGTGGGAGGAGGTAGAAGGGAATGTGTACTTCCCGCCAGCGTCCGTCAAGACCGACTACTTGTCCAAGACAGATCACTCGACCCACTGCCCCTGGAAGGGGGACGCGAGCTACTATAGCATTCATGCAGACGGGAAGCAGCTAGAGAATGCGGCATGGTACTACCCGCAGACGAAGGAGAAGGCCGAGCACATCCGCGACCACGTGGCTTTCTGTGAGTCTGGAACTTCTTTGATTGCTGGTTCATGGCCCTTGTTCTACTCTAGTAGGCGAGGATGGGGGCGAAGAACATGATCCCGTCCGCATCAGGTGCACCAAGAACTCTTCAGGCCCGCTGACCCTCTGCATCAGACAAGAGCAAGGTGACGGTCACGAAGTCTTGATTTGGGGCTGCGCTTCATGGGGGCCCTGCTAGGGCTGGTGGGGCGTGCTGGCATCGCGACTGCGCGATTGTCACGACTCCTTCGCGTGGCAGGGGTTCGCGTTGCTGCGCCTGGTGGGAATAGAAAGGTTCTGACGGGGCCTATTCTTAAACTCTCGGAAGTGGTGGCAGAACAAGGCTTCTATTCCAACTTCTCAACCGAATCCTCTCGGGGTGGAGCAACGATGTGACGTGACGTGGTTGTGTGGGGTGTTTGTGCATCACCGGAACGGCCCAACTTGCGGTTCGATCGGTCTGGACTCCAGCACATCGGCGTCCAGCCTCTCCATGACCTCGAGTATGAGCGCCAGGCTGTCCATGAAAGAGTTGACAGAGACCCGCAGCATCCGGTTTGTGGTTGCCTTGTAGTGCACTCTCATGACGTTTTGCTCCGTGACATCATCATCATCACCAGCATCACCGCCGGCCGCGGACGAGGCGGTGATGGTAGAGAAGTCTCGGCGCACCAGTGGTGACAGTTCCTTGTCGACGGTTATGGCCTTGATTGCGATCGAGGACAACCGCGCAGTCGGGAAGGGGATGTCGATCTGCCTGTGGGCACACACACAACCAGGCGTCTCAGCGAAGGAATTTCTCGGTCTGACAAGCAGCAGGAGAGTCATGCCAACTTACAGCGAGCAGGGGAAGTCTGGGTCTGGGTGAGTGGCCATTGTTTGTGGAGAAAAGTCGAGACAGGCAGAGTCAACCGAACCGGAGTCTGAGGGACGGGCGTCTGTTGGAATGGCACAAGCCTCTGCCGCAAGAGGATTCCAATCGTGTGGGTGGTCTTATTATGTGCGCGCTGCCGTCGATCTCGGCGGGGTGAGCTAGCTCCTCCTGTTGGGCTGTGTGTGAGAGAGAGCTGAGCTGTGAGCTCCTCTGCAGCGAGCTCTGCGGGCCTCGGGGCCGATAAGATAAGAAAGCGCCTGCGGGTGGACGGGTGCACTGGAAGAATGGTGGGCACAGACAAGCTTGAAGGAGGCTCATGCTCAGGCATTGGGCTCAGCCGGGCGGGCCCTGGGGCTTTGAAAACGGGCCTGGCCTGAACGCCTCAGACCTACAGGCTGCAGTTAGTTGGTCCGTCCCGAGGTTGTGTTGGTTGCTTGGACGACAGCAAGCGACCACCTAAAAAAGGGACCCTGGACAGTTTCCCCAGCAGGACAGGGGCCGCCATTGGCCTGCAGTCGAGGCAACGGGCCCCAGCTCCAGGCAATAACAAACCAGCTCTCTGTTATCGTGCAACACAGGGCCGTGACAACATACGCTTTCGTTTCTCTGCCACTTGAACAGCACACACCGCTGGGAAAACTCATATTTACGCTGTTGCCCGGCTTCATCCTGCGGGTCGTTGTCTTTTTTCCTCAAGCATCAATTCGGATTCCTCTTCTCCTCCATCCCAATCCCAGTCCCAATCTCAGTCTGCGACTGGACTCGTCTTTGCTTGCTTGCTTCTCTGCATAGCGCGCCCGCTCCCTGCTCCCGGTCTCCGCACCCCAGCCACCGACTTCACCTTGAGACATCCGCCTCCTCACCTTGGGACGTAAATGTTGGCAACACTCTTGTGTTCTGCACTCCACTCAACACAAACATTGGATCGCAATTGTTGCTACATGCATATGTGCACTCCTGCTTCTTGGTCTTGATATTCTTCTGAGCAAAGAGTTTCATTCCCGCCAGCAAGGCGCTGCGCAGTTGTATCCTTGGGACGAGCCTACGCCGCTGCTCCTTCGCTGCACGCTGCACACTGCACACTGCACACTGCAGCTGCAGTTGGCTCCTTCTTCGAGCTCAAGCTCGACATCAACCCAGCTCTAGACCAAGACGCCGAGCCAGAAACGGCACCAACGGCCATGGGTCCTTCCAAGAGCTCCAACCTCGGGCAGATCATCGAGTACATCCCAGGTACGTCAAGTCACCGTCTACCGATTGGCGGCGAGCCGCGGTAACGCCCCATGCTGCACTGCCGCAGTTCTGCACATTTCCCCATATTCTCATCAACATCACATGGACGACAATGATGCTCCCCCTTGCTGCCAGCGCTGTCGATGACAGCACAGGGGTACCAATTTCCGCAGTCCCACTCGACTACCTGCTCCAGCCTTTTCCAGTAAACTTACTAACATTCTCCCAAGACCGCCTCTACCTGGCCTCGTACATCCACCCTCCAAACGAGGACACTCTCTTCCCTTACCCAGACGGGCCCGTCAAGTCGCCCACCAAGCGGTCGCAGAGAGCCGGCAACGGGCCCCAGGCAGTTCCCAGGTCCCCTTACAAGCAGCCCTACTACTTCACCGTAGACGACACTCTGCTGTACAACAACTTCCACCATGACTTTGGCCCGCTGCACATCGGTCACCTGTACAGATTTGCGCTCCAATTCCACGAGATCCTAGGCGCCAAGGAGAACAAGGACCGCCCCGTCGTCTTTTGGAGCAGAGCGGACCCAAGGAGTATGTATATCCCCTCGGCCTGGAGCCTCATCAACCCTCATCCAAGCTGACCGTTATCCCAGGCCGCGCCAATGCATCTGCCCTGCTAGCTTGCTACATGGTCCTGATTCAGTCCTGGCCACCACACCTGGCTTTGGCACCAATTGCCCAGGTCGACCCTCCACTGATGCCCTTCCGCGATGCCGGGTATAGCCAGGCCGACTACGGTATCACTGTTCAGGATGTCGTCTATGGTGTGTGGAAAGCAAAGGAGGAGGGCGTCTGTGCCCTCGAGGACTTCGACCTGGACGAGTACGAGAGGTTCGAAAGGGTAGAGCACGGCGACTTCAACTGGATCACCCCTAGCTTCCTGGCCTTTGCCTCGCCACAGCATGAGCCGGTCGCGAAGATCCCAGAGAACTCTGAGCTGTGGGCAACTGTACCCAAGACTCTGGCCACTGTTGATGCGCACCCAACACTGCCACAACCATTCAAGAATGTCCTTTCCCACTTTTCCGAGCGCAACATTGGCTTGGTGGTGCGATTGAACTCGGCATTATACTCTCCATCCTACTTTGAAGGCCTGGGCATCCAGCACCTCGACATGATATTTGAAGACGGTACCTGCCCAGCAATGGGCACAGTACGCAAGTTCATCAGGCTGGCGCACGAGATGATCACTGTTAGGAAGAAGGGCATTGCCGTCCACTGCAAAGCAGGACTCGGCAGGACAGGGTGCCTCATCGGAGCCTACCTCATTTACAGGTACGGCTTCACTGCCAACGAGGTCATTGCCTATATGCGATTCATGCGACCTGGAATGGTCGTAGGACCGCAACAGCACTGGCTCCACCTTAACCAGGGTGCCTTCCGGGAGTGGTGGGTTGAGGAGCGCATTGAGAGGAAGTTGCGCAAGGAGATGGCAGCCTCCAATCCCCAGCCAAGCACACCCGTCCGCGCCATGCATAAAGCCAACATTGGTCGCAGCGCTAGCAAGACCTCCACGCCTCCCAACCGCAGCCCCTCAAATAGGACACCGCTGGGCGAGGTTGACAACGAGAGGACAACTGCTCCAGCAGACCAAGAAAACTACCTGCCAGCACCCACCCCAGGACAGCCGCGCAAAACACGTCATCACCCATATAGTAGCCGAGGTGGTGTGTACCACTCCTCGATTGAGGAGGAGAATGGTGGCACCCAGCAACAGACCGAAATCGTCTCCGTTCAACGGCAGTCACCCGCCGAGTCCGATGAGGAGCTGCACTTGCGCATGCGAGCATCACGGAAGGTGTCCAACTCTCCCAACTCAGCCAAGTCACGTTCTGTTAGTCACACAACGACGACAACGTCGATCTACACATCTGTCATCGACGACGCATCGAACGATGTCGAAAATATCGGCAGCTCGCTCGGTCGGGTCAAGTCGGTTCAGACATCACCCATGCGCGCTACTTCCGCGTCGGGCGTTCTGACCAAGGTCCGGGGTAGCGGTGGTGGCAAGCGGACTGGTGATAGTCTTCGAGGTCACCCCAGCGGCAAGGAGCCGGCGGGCGTGCGCAAGACGAGTGGCCGGGTCGGCAGTATACACAGCCACAGCCCAACAACTGCGGCGGCAAACACGGCGAGGAAAATCTCCGGTGCCCTGTGAGATGATAATCCCAACCAATGGTGTTGCAGGCGACAATTACGCCGTGTGCCCTTCACTGGGTCATGCGGCGTGAGCAATGTGTGGATGACGAATTATGATCATTACGACTTCTCTCTCGTCTTCTACTGCATACATGCGACGGCGTTTAATGACGGATATACCGAACAATTGATACATCCAAAGGAAATAGGGGTTAATCGGTCGGTGTCGGCGACTGAAGATGGTTGCACTACTCAAGCACATTGAGTCTGGCCTGGATTACTTCTGGATTGAATACGCACTGAAAACGATGGCTTGAACATACATCTACGTTGGCCCATTAAAATGTCGGGGGTTTCCATTCTTGTATTCCCAAACTCGTATAGATTTTGAGATAATTGAATAGGAGAGGGACTCGTGGCTGGGAGACGGCAGGAGACGGGAAAGGGAATGGGGGAGCAAGCATTGTTTATTCTCTAATTCTTCTCGCGGGTGGCAATCGAGGACCTCGGGACGTGGTGGTTCGACCGGCTTTTGTGTGTCCATTAGCCTGCGTGTTCATTTTCCGGAATACATTTAGGTTCTACATCCTCAAGCTCCAGTATTCGCCCTGTCAGTGATCCATGTTAGCCTAGTGAATTGTGTGCTTCGAGTCCTCGCAAACCCTGTTGCCCTGAAGTATCATCGATGTACGGGTCAAAGTATCCCTCATGAGATCCTCTTGAATGTTCTCTTAAGATTTCATAATTTAAAGTCTGTCAAGAGCACTTCGCGGGTTATTCAATGTTCCTACTCGTAATGCAGGTAGACTCTCAAACTGCACGCATCTTATTTACTGGAGGTCTTCGAATCAAGTTCTAAGAAAGCTCTTGATCAAATCTACTGGGAGTTCCTTGATTTATGAAGTCACTCATTTACCATTTATTGTAGAAACTCTGATACACCGCACTCTTTCTAAATATCCTATACCATCAAGTAAGTCTACGAATAACACCTTCAGACAATCTCGAATACAGATTGTGAACGCCATCCTGTACAGTTTTTCTTCCGAGTCTTCATACAGGCACACTACGACGCGCAACCCTCACTTTAATTTTATCATTGTACGCCATCCAGTGCCTCCTCAGCTCCCACTCCTGCCCCGGTAGCTCGATGTCGTACCGGCGGAACAGCATGGCCGTGACCTCGAACAGGCTGGTGGTCGCCAGGAACCGGCCCAGGCACGTGCGGTTGCCGCCGCCCCACACGAACGTGTTGAGCTCGTCCATGCGCCGCAGCCGCGACGCGTACCCTGTGGCGCCCTCGGCGTACCGCGGGAGCCAGCACTCGGGGCGGAAGACGTCGGCGTCGGGCCCGCAGACGCTGCGATCCCGCGTCATCACGGACGGGTTGAGGCCGACGCTGACGCCGGCGGGGATGAAGCGGCCACCCGGGAGGGTGAGGCCTGGCTCGGGCACTGGCGTGTGGTGAATTGTTAGTGAGTCTGCGTTTTTTATGTTCCCAGTGAAGTCTTCGGGTTGCTGGCATTGCGTGGCCATAATTGGGGATTTCACAGGCTAGGCGGGGTGCTACAACCGAAAAATTGAGATGTTGAAGGGTCTCATGCAGTACATGTAGGTACCCCAAAGTCACTCACCGACGCTCGAGGCATAGGCCTACGGTAGGGTGCATGCGCAACCCCTCCTTAATAACAGCGTCGAGGTAAGGGAGTTTATTGTTGTCATGAGCTTCCTCGTATTTGGGTGGATGTGACAAGTCGGCTGCATTCAGCTTGGCCCGGAGTTTGTCGAGCACGGAAGGGTTGCACAGCAGATGGTAGATGATCGCCTTTTGGACTGTGGCAGTTGGGTCTGCACCAGCTGAGATATGGCAGTATGGGATGGATCATGACTCTGATTCATGAGCTTTGGTCTCTTTTCGAATAGTCGCCAAGGTTGCTTACATTGGTTAGGATATACATGACAATATTATCATCTATTACTATCGGCAGTCACATTGGAGGACTGGCATATAACGTAATAAGCCTCTTAAGGCCTATTACTAGCTAGCCCTATTACAATAAATCTTAAATAATAATAACCCAGAATATATCTATTTTGCTATTATTAACGTATATATATTATACCCTATTAATATTAATTAATAGTTATTAAACTATAGATTTATAAGGTAAATAAGATATATTAAATAATAATTCCTTATACCTTAAGTATATATTTTATTATATAGCTATATGCTATATAGAGTGGCCATCCACTACACTCGGATTAATCTATTCCTATTAAAATAGAAATAGAATTAATTAAATCCATTCCACTAGAATTAAAAATAAAGTTAATCTATTTAATTAAAGCGTTTAGTAGATTTAATTTAATTAATTTAAATGGAAAATCATTAAATATTTAATAGTTTAATCGGTATTAATTGTATATATTAAAGTTATCCCCCGTTATAATAGAATATACGCCTGCTTAAGCGTATAGCTAAATTAGTACTAGCGCTTAAATAAGCGTATATTCTACTATAATAGGGATAAAACACTAGATATAATCTTAATATTTACTTAAAAGGCTGTAACTATAATTATAACTATAATTATATTATAATAGCAGCATTAATATTAATAATACCTTTTTTACTTCTCTTTTTATATAACCCTTATATATATTAAAATAGGGAGTTAAGTATAACTACTTTTATTTATTTATTTACCTAGTTTAATATATAATTATATAGAAATTATAGCTTTTATAGCACTAGCTAAAGTATATAAATTAAACCCTTCCTAATATATATATATAAATATATAGCCCTAATCATTCTTATTATTAACTTAGCTATATACCTAACTAGGCGTATTATAAGATTAATATTACTAATATATAAATAAAATGCCTAACTACTTAATAAGTAATTTAAAATACTATTTTTAAGATATAATAGGCTTTTCCTTAAGGTTAGCCTTTTAATAATGCCGGTATTAAAAGGGTATAAAACCTTCCGGCCATTTATTTCCTAATAATAAGCTTATCCTATTAAGTAAACGCTTATAGCTTTTTAATCTGCCTTAATAACCTTATTGTAGCTATAATTTAAGTTTTTAATATTGCTAAAATAACCCTATACCGAAAATATGCTAGCAGCTTTAAACTATAAATTAGGTATATTATTAACCCGGCCTAAATAAATCCTAGTTATAATATCCCTATACGCTATTATACTAATTATATATATAATCGAAAAAGCTTTAGTTATTAATAGGCTATTAGCGTAAAATTTAATCTGTTAGGTTTTACTTAATTAATATATTTTTTTAAGGCCGCTTTAGCTATATTTACTGCTTTTATAGCTACTATACCTACTCCTATTGCTATAGTTATCCCCTTTTCCCCTCCCCCCCCTTTCCCTTTTCCCTTACCTTCTCCTTAGTAAATAACCTTAAAGGAAATTAAAAATTTTTTTTAAAAAAGCCTAAAAGGTATTAATAGCTAAGGGGTTATTAATTTCCGTTAAATTCTTATATAGCTTACTAAGATATATAATAAAGCTAAAAAGCATATTAACGCTTTATAGAGTAATAAATACTAGTAAAATCTTATTATAAAGGATTTAAGTAATATCGAAATAGGGGGATTTAAAGATAAGCCTTAGGTTAGCAACCTATTTAAGTATAATTTTTCTAAGAATGCTTTTATATTAAGTATACCCGCTTTTATTATAAGCTTTCCCTTTTAAACTCTATTTATAGATATAAATATAGGGGCTTCGGAAAAAGAAAAAAAATTAAAGGATAAACCTTTAAGAAAGGAGTTTAATAGTAAAATAGAGAACTTCTAGTATAAGTATAATTTAAGGGACTTATATTAAGCTATAATTTATCCCTCTTCTATACCTTAAATCTAGCCTTTTTATTACCGGGCGTTAAGGGTATATAACGCTCGCTTATATACCTTAATAGCTAAGGGGCTTTTACTAAATATAATTTTAGCTAAAAGCGGTACTTAATACTTAATTAGCGGTTATAACTTTAATTAAGTATATTTATATATTAGCGGGGGGTAATAGTTAAAAGAGTATATAAGTTTAAATATTTTTATATTATATAAACTTTTATAATAAGCTTACTTAAAGAGGTTATCCCTAAACGGTTTATTAAGGGTTAATTATTATACTATTTTATTTATAAGGTATATAAAGATTAGATTTTACTAAATATACTAGAAAATAATATTAAGATTAAATTATATATATATCTAGTAAGGTATATACCTAATTTATATATACGTTTTATTAGGTATATATAAGTTAAAGGTTAATAAAGTATTTTAAATTAGTATAAGTTATTAAATATATATAGTTAACTTACTTACCTTATAACTTTATAAAAAAAAATTATAAATATAATATAATTTTTATTCCGGAATACTTTAAATTTTAAGATTTTAATAATATTATAAAAACTTATATATAATATTATTCTATTATTATTATAAGTAAAGTGCTTTATAGCGGATATTTATATATAGATTTATATAAATTGCTTAACACTTTTTAGATATATAACTAATTAATATAATAGTACTTAAAATAAGCAATAGCCTAATAAAATTATTAGTATATATACTTAACGCATTTAACATATATTATTATCTATATATATTACTCCTTCTTAACTTAAGATTTCTAGCTATAAACTTTAATTACTCTTTTCTACTTTTAATATAAGAATTAAATTAATCTTCTTTAAATTAATATCTTTTAAAACTTAGCCGATACTAAACCTTTTATAAAATAACTTCCTATAAAACTTCTTTCCGGGCTATATTAGGTTCTAATTAGTAAAGAGAAACTAAAGTTAAACTTAAAACTATAGCTATAATATCGAACTATTATTAAACTAGAAATAAAGATAGGTATATTATTATTATATACTTAAGAAGTCTATAAATAAACTATATAGCTATATATAGAAAGGGCTATAAAACGTAAAAAGCTACCTTTAGCTATATTATAAAATTTAAAATCTATTTAAAATAATGCTTAAGCCTATTAAGGCGGGTATTCGAAATTAACAGCTAAATAGGAATTATAATATTATTAAATATCTATAACTTAATATATATAATAAATAAGAATAATAGATTATAAGTAATATAATTAGGCACTTTAATAAAAAACTCTTTTAATAAAAGCTACTCTGTATAATTATTATTAAAAACCTCTCTTTTTATATTATTAAATCCAAGTCCTTTTAAGCCACTTTCGAATATCTAAATCCCTTAATTATTAAGACTAATATATACCTTTTATAAATAATTATCTGAAATTTAATCTTTAAATTATATAAAGCCTTAAAAGATAAGGTTATCGAAGCCTTAAATAAAGTTAATAATTAAATCTATATTACTTTCGATAGCTAGCGATTAAATAATTATTTATTACTTTATAGGGTTATAATTACTTATTTAAACTTAAAGGCCTATCCTTAAAAGTTAATTTTTAATATATTAAAGGCGGCTAAGTAATATATTAGTAAGAATATTATATTATATATATATAAGGTTCTTAAGTTATTTAGGATTAAGAAGAAGATTAGCTATTTTATTATAGATAATATAAGTAATAATAATATAGTAATAGAAAAGCTAGGGTTACTATTTAGCTTTAATAAACCTTTATACTATATCCGCTACTTCGGATATATTGCTAATCTTATAGCCGGGGCTCTTTTATTTAGTAAAAATACCTTAATATTCGAAGATCTACTTAGCTTAAATAAAGCTAATACTATATTATAATATGCTAAATAGCAGAAATATAATCCTATTAACAAACTTATATTAATTATTATTATTATATACCAATCTAATTTTCTAATAAAATAACTTTTTAATCTATAAGTATTAGATTTTAAAGAATTAAAGAATATAGCCACTAAAGCCTAAACTCTATTAAGGGTAGTTATATATATACTAATATAGTAGCTTTCTATATTAACTATTATTTACCGGGCTCTTTTACTATATCTATACCTTAAAGCTATCTAGCAATAATAAAATAATTAATAGTAATAAAGTAATCGGCTTTTAAAATATATATCCGAATTTCTATATATCTTTTAAAATAATATAAAATTAAGGGTTAATAATTAGGATATAATTATAGCTATTAGTAAGGTTTTAAAGAATATTAAAAATATACTATTAATATTAAAGAGCGATAGCTAATTCCGATAACGCCGGAATAGGTTTATTAAGGCGTTTAAAAGTATCTAGGATTATATCTTAACCTTTAAATTCCTTTTTAACCGGCTTAAAATATAAAAAAAGATTGCTATATAATTTTTAAACCTAAAGTACTTTTAGGTTAATATTAACCTTACTTAAAGTAAGTTAAATAAATATTATTAATTACTTAATAAGTTATTAGTTTATTATACTTCTTTAGCTCTCTATCTAGTATATAAATAGCAATATTTCGATAAAGCTTAATTTAGCTTATAAAATCGATAGCGGGAATAAATCTTAAATACTAAAATAATAGTTAAGCAGCTTTAAAAGAAAAGCTATAAAAAGAATAACTATATATATATATTAATAAAGAAGCAACCTAATATAAAAAGAAGAAAGATATTAAATAAAAGGTTTAGTTAATACTATAACTAATTATATAGTTAATTATAGCTAACTTAATTACTAAAAACTCCGTTACCGCTATTAAAGAAATACTTTTTAAGCTAAAACAACCGTTAAAATAAATATAAGTATTAGTAGAATAATATTTAATTAATAGATAAAGGGGTTAATAATCTACTAGATTATTAGCATTAATATCGGCATATCTACCCTTAGCTATTATAAATAGCTTTAAATATTCTTTTTATATTAGTAATAAGTGCTAAAGTTAAGCGGCTATTCTTATATACTAGTTAAATAGTTATCCCCCGATAATACTAATTTAAAATAAATATAATTACTATATATTAATATCTTCGATTATAGTATTTATAAGGGGTAATATAGCTTAAATAAGATAATATTACTTTATTTCGACAGGCTAACTTACTAGGCTTAAAGATATAGTAATTAGTAAAAGGGGGATAGATTAAAAAAAGTTTATTAATATTACCTATAAATCTGGTTATAAGGGATAAAACTTTCTAAATAAAAAGATTAGCTTTTAATTAGCTAAAAGATAAATTATATAATAAATAGCTTTAAGTATAATCTTATAAGTAAATTTATATTTAATTTTATTTATAAAGATTAATAAAAAGTATATTATAATACTATATAATTTAATATAGTATATTATAATATATATAAAGTTAGCTTTTTCCTTATATCTAATAAAATATATATTAAATTTAAGTATACGCTTAATTAGGCATATATAGCTATTAAGTAAAGCTAATTAAATTTTTACCTTTATTATTTTATTATAGTTTAATATTATAATACTATAATAAAGATTTTCCGGTTATAAAAATAAATCTTCCCGCTTTTATTTCTCGATTTCTAATATAATAATATAGAAAAATAATATATTAGCTAAATAAAGATAAAAGAAAAAAAAGGTAAGAAATATAAAAGATATATTAATACCCCGTATTATATTTATAATATACCTAATAAAGCATATACCTAATTTATATATACGCCTTATTAGGTATAAAAATAGAGCTAATCTTTAATTATTTAATATTTATTTAGGTTATATAATATATTAAGTTAACCTTATATCTTTTAAAAAACTTAATAATATAGGTAAAAACTATATCTAGAATAATAATAAGGGTAATAAAGATATCTCTTTAATTAGTATTACTTAAACTATTAAATAGAAAAATATATATAGACTATTTAGCTTATTTAAATTCCGTCTCTTAGAGCTAGGAATATAGTAAATAAGGGGAAGAAAGCTGTAATTAGTTAGGCTACAGCTCCCCCTTCCTTTATAAACCTTAATTTACTTTATACTTAAGCTTCCGTAAGTAACTTTATATAGTAAGGAGTATTTACTACGCTATTAGATACCTTCTAGAAGGTCCTATAGGCGCCTAATAGGGAAAAACCCACAGTATAGGGAAAAAACCTTATTAGCTAGAGATATAATAACTAATAGTAATAGGTACGCAATTATAGGGAATTAGTTAGGGGGGAGGTAAATAGTCTCGCCCTTTAGCGTTAAAGGGGCGTACCGAAGAAAGGGCAGATCGAAAAGGAGGCACTAGCAGGATTTAAACCTATACCCTTTATATTGCTAATATAAAAGGGTACCTTAACGCTCGACTAATACGCCACAGTGCCAGAAAAATATATATATAATTAACCTAAATATATTTATTAATAACGCCGCCGTTACCGCTATTACCGCCGCCACTACCACCGTTGCTACCGCCTTCTATAAAGCTTTTACCTTTTATAAAGCGCTAAAAGCTATTATAGCCCCTATAGAATATTATATAAAAAGCAGCTAATTATAATATTTATTAGCTAACACCTTTTTAAAAAGAATTAAAAGGAGAATTAAAAAAAGTATTGCCTTTAAGCTCGAAAAGAAATATATTTTAATATTAGGAATACTTATTATTATACCTTTTAGAAAACTTAAGGTTAATTTATCTTAAAAAGAGGATTAAAAAAAGAATTAAAAAAAGATAAGATTAATAAGAAAATTATATCTTTTATCTTTCGAAATAAAATATAAGTTTATATATAAATATACTTTATACCTAGGAAAATATATATTTAATTTATATATATACCTTCCTAAGCGTAGTAATATTTATATATAGGTTTCTGATATTAATAGCTATTAAACTATATATTCCTTTAAAAGCTATATTACTATCGCCGCCCTTACTACCGCCGCCCTTATTACCGCCGCCCTTATTACTGCCGCCCTTACTACTATTACCCTTATTACCGCTACGCTTATTACTACTGCCCTTACTATTACGGATAACGTTATATCTTTATCGAGAATTAAAAGAGCGATATAAATAATAAAGATAATAAACCTATTTATAATAATTAATAAGTTCCTATAAAGATAAATAAAAGAAGAAGATTTGCCTGCTTTACTTTTACCTTTTACTATTAAGCGCCTTTTTACTTCTACCTATAAAAGAATTATTATAAATACCTCCTATTTTAAGTTTATTGCTTTTAAGCGAAAAAAGAAATTTGCTAAAAGGCGAAGAAGTTTAAATATTATACTTTTAGCATTAGTTAAGTATAAGCCCTTTTCTCTATTAATCGGTCTTCCTTTATAAGTATTATTATATATTTTTTCCTATTAACTATATTATATATACTTATATATATTAAACTACTAACTTTTATAATTAATTAAATAAAATACGCTTATTATTATAATTATTCTGCTTTAAAGACTTAAGAGCATTATAGTTATACTATTAAAAACTAAAATCTATATTTCCTAAATAGGAAAGCTATAGAAATTAATTCTATTTTAATTTAATTATATTAAAGGGCTATTAATTTAATTATATTTAACTAAGCGCTAGAAAATTTTTATTTAATCCTATTAAGGGGGTTAATAGATATAATAGAATAGATGGCCACCTTAATGCTATATAGTAAGAATTATTTTAATAAGCCTTTTTAAAATAATTAAACTTTTTAAATAACTTTTATAAAGATTAAACTAATTTTTAACCTTTTTTATAATTTAGGATTATATATTTATTTAAGATATTATAAGATATATATTATATACGCTTAAAAATTATCTCCGAAATCTAAAACCTTTAAATTTAAAAAAAGCAGCTATATAACTATATATTAATAACTTTACTTATTATTACTTAAACTATTAATATTTTCTTTATATAAACCTAAAAACTATTAATAAACTATTAACTTATATATTATTATTAACTTTTATTTTATTAACTTAATTATTAAGGTATAACTATTATTTTTACTTAATATTTAATAAAATAATATTTAAATCCCTTTATATTAATTAAATTATTTCTATATCGATTTATATAATTATTATTACTACTTAATATTTAATAAAATAAGCTTTATTATCTCTATATTAATCTATTATTTCTTTATAAACCTATTCTTTAATAAAATATAAACTTAAATAAATATTATTACTATTTAATATTTTACTTTAAAATAAAAAGATTATATAAATATTAACTTAAATATTAAGGAATAATATTTATTTAATTAAATATAGCTAGTAATATATCGAAAAATTAAAATAACTTAAACCTTATAAAAAGCTATAAATTTAAAGATTTACTTAAAACTACTTTTTTAAACTTAATATATAAAAGACTTATTAATATTAAATTATAGTTTATATTATTTAATAAAAGTAAATTAATAATATATCTTATTATATATCTAGCTAATATACTTTTAAGCTATATTTAATAAGTATTTTTTAATAATAATTTATTTTATATATATTAAAAGAATTATAATTAATAAATATAGAAAATATTTATTAAATTATTAATACTTTATTAATAAATATTAAAAATCTTTTTATATATAAAAGGTATATATATAAAATAAAATAATTTGCTTATAATACTATAATTATATTAGTTAATATAGGTAAAAGATAGGTTACTTTAAAATATAAATAAATTTTATAATATTACCCTTTTTTTAAATTAAAAAAAAATAAGGTTTATAATAAACTTTTATATTAACCTTAACTATCTCTTATTACTAAAAATATATTAAATTTATTTAAACCTTTTAAATTACTTAAACCTTTTATATTATTTAAACTTATATTACCGGGTATATTATCGTTACCTATCCTTATAAATAATAATTTACCTTTAGCTTTACTTATTAAATAACTTTTATTATAGCTTAATATTTTATAGCTATTAATTAAAATACCGGTATTATCCTAATTTATTTAAAATTAATAAAACTTATTATATTTAATATAATTATAATAATTTAATTAACGCTTAATATAATTACTTATATTTAAATATAACTTATATATATATTTACCCCTTTAATATATAAAGAATTAATAGCTTAACTTTATTAAGTTAATATAGTTTATTAAAATATTTAAATAGAAATAAAAATATACCGGAAATCTATATAACTTATTAAATAATAAAATAAAGATATTTTTTAATATTTATTTTTATATTAAAATCTACTTAAATTAATTTTATATAATATTTC
>JALPVH010000649.1:0-11428 GCA_023242295.1 Diaporthe ilicicola | reverse complement strand
TAATAATTATAAGGATTAATATTATAATAGCTATAAAATATTATAATTAAATTAAATAAATACTTAAGATAATTAATTATATTAATAATAAAATTATTATAAGGGCTAATATATATTTAATAAATAAAAATATATTTTAATAATATATTTTCTTTAATATAATTATTAATAAAATTAATAATATTAATATAAGTATTTAAAAAGATTAATATATTATAAAATTTAGCTTAATTATTAATTACTTATATAATATAAGCCTTATTAATATAGCTTATTATAAGAAAAAAGTTAAGAAAACTAATAAATTTATATTAGCTAATACTTATTTAAATTATATCTTTTATTAAAGTAAAAGGTTATCGGTAAAATATTTAAGCTTATAAAAAGCTTATCTTTAATAATATAAAAAAGAATAATATATTTAAGAAAATAGTAAATATAATAAAGAGTATTTATAAAAATAAAAAGTTAAAAATAAATTTAGTTTAAAAAGAGTTATTATAATATTAACTAAATTTAAAAATAA
Organism: Diaporthe ilicicola; assembly: GCA_023242295.1. Classification (NCBI taxonomy): domain Eukaryota; kingdom Fungi; phylum Ascomycota; class Sordariomycetes; order Diaporthales; family Diaporthaceae; genus Diaporthe; species Diaporthe ilicicola. The sequence goes on along the minus strand of JALPVH010000649.1, from coordinate 10,902 downwards.
AAACTAAATATAAATAAAAGTAAAATTATAAAAAGAAAAGTTATTATTAAAAAGCTAAAATTAGGAAAAGTAATTAAAATTAAGGAAGGTAATTTAAGGTAATAATTAAAAAAGTTGCTAACTTAATAACTTAAAAATTTAAATTTATTATTAAAAAAGCTATTTCCCTTAAAACTATTTATTTTAGAAATAAAAAGGTTTATTATAAACTAGCTAAGTTTTAAACCTTTTTCTTTTTCTTTATTATATTTATACCTTAATTAAAATTAATAATTAACCTATATAAAATATTATAAGATAAAAAAGCATTTTAACTTTCCGATTATTTAAAATAATAAAATAAACTTTATATAAAATTATTATTTTTTAACCTTTTATTATAAATATTTTAATATTTATATAATAAAGATTATCTTTTTCTATACCCTTTTTCTATTATTATAACTTAATTCTAAAATATATATACTCTTTTTAAGCCTTTTAAAATTTATATAATAATTTTTAAAAATAAAAAAATTAGATAATAAAATAACTTTACTTATAAACTTTTTAAAGTATACTTTTAAAATATTAGTTTATTATAATTTATAAATATTTAAAAAGATTTAAGCACTTTATATAATTTATATAAAAGTATTAGTTAATAATAATATTATTAAAAAATAACCTTTTTTCTTTAATTCTAATTATTTTATAATAAAAAAGGCTTAAAGTATTATCGAAATTAACTTTTTAAGCTTAATATAAAAGACTTATTATAATAACCTATTACTTTATTTAAAAAAATATTAATTCCTTTTATATATTTATAATCTTAAAGGGTATCTATATATAAAGGAATATCTTTTATTTTATCTTATTTTTATAGAAATATATTATTATACTTAATATTTTTATAAAATAATATAAATCTTTTAAAAAAAGGTTAAATATTTATAAAGAAAAGTGCTATAATTATTTTATATAAGTAATTAAAACCTTATTAATAAGCGATATTAATTTTTTATAGTTAAAGATATTAATTTATAATAATATTTACTTATTTAGCTTAATTTTAAATATAGAAAGCTATAATATATTAATTCCTAATTAATTAAATTAGCTATTTTAACTATTATAATTAAAGCTATAAGCTTAAAGATTATATATCTTATTATAAAAATAAGGTATATATACTTTATTAAGTATATTATATAAGTTTAAATTATTTAGAAATTATTAAGAAATAAGTTTAATAAGTTATTTATAATTAAGAATTTTTAAATATATATTTTAAAATTACTTAAATAAAATAAAGTAATATTATATAAATCGGGATTAATAAATTAAATAAAGGTAATATATTATTAATTTTTAAAATAAAACTTAATTAACCTATATAATAATATATTCGATAAGTATATTTATATATATTCTTTTAAGTTAAGCTATTTACCTAATTACCTTTAATAGCTATTAAAGCTATAAGTATTATTTAAGGATTAAAAGTTATATTTAAACTTAATATACCTTTTTTTTTATAAGTTAAATGCCGGCTTTTTATTTAATAATAAAATATCGCTTTTAGTAATATTAATTAAAATTAAATAATTATAAATAAAATAAACTAAATTATTTTTAATAATTAATATATTCCGGATATTATATATCTTTATAATTAGCCGAAAATCTATTTTTATTTTTTTATTAAAAGAATTAAGTAAAGTAAAAAATATATTATAATTTACTAATTAATTTAAAGGATTATTTATAATTATATAAGCTAAGAAAACTTAAAATCCTATAGCTTTAAATAGTTTTAATAAAAATATTTTATTTAATATTATTAAAATTAATATTAAGGTTTAAAAATAGATTATATAAAATATTTAAGCTAAAAATAATCCCTCGGCTTAATATAGAGCCTATATATTAATAAATTATATATTATTTTAAGGGATTATATTAAGTAATAATACTTTTAATATTCGGAGTTAAGGATAAAAGTTATAATAAAATATAATTAATCTTTTTAAATATAATAATATTATAAAAGATAAAGGTTTTATTAAGTTTTTATAATAATTATTATATTACTCTTTTATTAAAAAAAATACTTTATCCGAAATATTATTTTAATTATTATTTATAAGATATTTATTATAAAAAATAAAGAATTTTTTTAATATTTTATCTATATAATTAATAAAGCGATTATTATCTTAAGCGTAATCTTAATTATTATTTATTATATAGGTATAAAAAATATTATTTTTATTATAAGTTAATTTAGCTATTTAGCTTATATAACTATTAAATAAATTATTTTAGCTATTATAAAAATATTTAATATTTATTAAATATAAAGTAAATTATAAATAAAATTTAATAAATTATTCTTAATAAACTATATACTTTACTTTAATATTATTATCTTTAACTATATTTTATATTAGTTTATAAGCTTATAATAGTGCAGATAAATAAAGCCGATTTATTTATAACTTTAAATAAAAGGGGTTTAAGTTTAAAAAGGCTAAAAAATATAGAAAATAAGATATTAAATAGGCCCGGAAGTATAATATTAAAGCTAATAAATAAGTAAAGATTAATTAATAAAGGATTTAAAATAAAGGATATAAAAAGAGATTTAGGAAATATATATAATAAATTTTAGAGATATTAAGCGTAATTTTATAATTATATAGTAATTAGCTTAACTTAATTAACTAAATTTTTAAATAATTTAACCTGCTTATAGCTTTATTATAAGGGAGGTTACTTTTAAACGTATAATAGATTATAATACTTTTAAGCGCGATTATCTACTTATATATTTTTTAATTTAACTTAATTAGTCTTTTTCTTTAATAGCTTAACCTATTTATAGCTTTATTATTAGGGGAGAAATATTTTAAGGGTTAATAATATACGCTATAACCCCTTAAGGTATTAATAGCTTAAATAAATACCTCCGCCCTTACTTTATAATAAAAAATATTATCTTCTCTTTATTCTTTTTAAATACCTTTAAAATATAACGTTTTATTTTATTTTATAGCTTATTATAGTTATATTTTACTTTTTATTTAATTAAAGAAAGAAATTCTTTAAACTTAAGAGTAAAGTATTATTCTCGGCTTTACTAAAAAAAATATTTTAGCTAAATTATTTATTAAGCTAAAAAGCTATAGCTAACTAATTAACTATAGCTATTATAGCTAACTATTATTATTTTTATATTAGTAATCTTTTAATTTAGCTATTATTATATTATTATTAAATATTTTAAAAATACTCTTTTCTTTAAATTAATAAAATAAATTATATACCTATAATAATTAATTATTCTTTTAAATTATTATAATTAATATAGCCCTTTACCCGAATTATTAATTTATTAATATTAATTAAGTATTTTAACGCTTTATTTAATAATACCTTTATTATAATATTAGCGGGGTTATTATTTCTATTAATTTATTATACTTTATATATCTTTTATTTCTTATACGCTTAATATAAAGCTATAATATTAATTATTAGCCGCTTTTTTTTTATTATATTTAATTTAATAAAATATTTATATAATAAATAGAAATTAATATAAATTATAAAAGAAATTATAAAAAGGTTAAATTAATTAATAATTAGCTTTATTATTAATAAAAATATTATTTTAATATTAAAGCTGCCGGCTATTTTATAAATCTTAAAAGCTAATATACTTTTTATAACTTATTTATATTTTATAAAAAACTAATAAAGTATATTACTATATATTTTATATTATAAAAGGTTAATATTTTTTTTTATTAATAAAGGCTATTATATCGCCGATTTATAAATTAAAGTTTTAATTATTAATAAAAAACTTATTTATAAAAATTATTAGGGTTACTATTATTAAATTAATTAATATATATTATAGCCTTTAATTAAAATTAGCTATCTATTATTTTAATTATTTATTAAATTTATTATAATTATTATAATTTAATTTTTAAGCTTATATAGCTATAAAAAGATTAAATATAGCTTTTAATTAATAAATTAAGATAATATAAGCTTTATAAGCTTATTAGTAAAAGTATTATTAAAAATAATTATTAATATTTATATTAATTAATTTAAGCTTAATACTTTAACCTTTTTACTTTATTTTAATAGCGTTATTAAAATCTATTATTAATTTATAGCTATTAAAGTTAAATAATTATATAAAGAAAAATATAATTTTTAATTTATATTTAATTTTTACCTTTTAAATTTTCTTTTTTTTAATAATTAAAAATATTAGGTTTATAATAATAAAGGTATTATTAATTTATATTTTAATTAGCTTAAATAACTTTTTTTTATTATTTATAATTAAAAGATATAAGTTATAATTAAAAATCTTTATTTCTAGCTTTTTATAATAATATTTATAATATATAGCTTATTAATATATACCGGTTTTAATAATATTATAAAGCGGTTTAATTAATTATATAATTATTTTTTTTAAATATTTTATTTTTAATTTTTATAATAATTATATTAAAATTATTTATAATAACTTACTTTTTAATTATAAATAAACTTAAATAATATTATATAATTTAAAAGCTATTTACTTTATAAAGAAAAAAGCGGTAATTATAATAATTAATTATTAGTTAACCTATTAAATTATTAATAATTAAATTAAAATAAACTTTTTCTTATTATTATTATAGCCTTAAATTATAAATCTTAATTTCTTATATAGTTACTTAATTTTATTTTTAATTTTATAAACTATTTAAGCTTTAAATAATTTAATTACTTTATAAAGGTTATAGCTAAAGCGTTTAAATTTAAAGATATTATAAATAATTAAATTAATAATTTTTTAATTATTTAATTTTTTAAATAGGTTATTATTAGCTATAATAATATCTTTATATTATAGCTTAAATAATAATATATAATTATTCTCTTTTTTTTAAATTAAAAAGGTTTTAAAAACTTAAAATTATTTTTTAAATTATTTTTATTATTATAATAGCTGCTAGCGGGTAATAATATTAATACCTTTTTAATTTAAAAAGGCAGTATATAAAGTTATTATAATAATTATATCTTTTATATAATTTATATTACGTTTATAAATATTAATTTTATTATTATTAGCCTTATTACCTTTAATAACTAATTATTTTAAAGATAATAGCTATATATTTTTATTATATAGATATAGCTATATATAGGTTAATTTAAATCTTATTAAATTATTAAAAAGGTTTAAAATAAAGTTATAGCTATTAATAGTAATTAGCTTATATAAACCTTATTAACTATTTTTTTATATTATATTTAAACTTTACTTTAAAGTAAAAAAGCTAATATATTAATTATATTAAAGTTATTCTTTATATAGATTACCTTATTAATTTAACGCTTTATTAAAATCTTTTAAAAAGCCTTTATTACTTTTTTTATAACTTTTATTTATTTTTAAATAAATAATATAAATAATAAATTAATTAATATTTATAAATAGGCGCTAAAGATTAATAATATTAAAATAAGGCTATTAAGGCTTAAAATATTATTTATAGCTTTAATTATTATTTATAAAATTATTTTAAAGCTATAATAACTTAATAACTTAATAGAAAGAATTTTATATATCTAGTAAAAAGGTTTATAATATCTTTTAACCTTTTTAATTAATTAATAAACTTTTATAAAGATTTATTTATAACTTATTTTTATTAACTTTACTTTATTATAAAACTTTATTAATATAAAATTTATTTCTATATTATAAAAAATCTATTTTAAAAGGCTAATATATATATTAATTTATATTTAATATAAGGCTTTTTATATATCTTTTATAAAAAAATATATAAGAAAATAAGTTATTTAAAAAAAGGTTATTAAATTAATTATATATAAAATTAGCTATCCCTTCTAGGTATAAAGTTAAAAGACCTATAATTATATATTTTTTAAACTAAATTTTATTTAATTATATTGCGTTTTTATAATTAGGCTTTATCTCTTTAATCTATTTAAATAAAAGGTAAACCTTTTTAAAGAAATATACTAGATTTATAACCTTTAATTCTTTTTTTAGCTTATTATTTATTATTGCTTTATAGGTAATAAATTTCTTTATTTCTTTAAAATAAATCTTATATATCTTTAAGGTAATAATAAATATATTTATTTACTTAAATAAGAAAAGTTACTTATTTTTATACTTTTTTACCTTAATAAGAAAACTTTTTACCTAGGTAAAGATTTACTTATTATATTTAAAATTTATTTTTATAGCTATTTATAAGCTATTAGATCTATATATTTAGATAATAAAATATAGTGGCCTTACCTAGGTTTTAAGCGCGTATAAGTGGTGGTTTAAGCTTAACTATTATTTTAGTTTTAGCTAAATAATTACTTTCGAGTAATCTTATAATATAACAAAAAAGGTTATAGTAAATAGGTATATATTTAAGCTAGAACCTTAATTAGAGCAATAGCGGCTTTTTAATATCGCTTATTTTAAATAACTTAAAGGCTTAAATTATATAGCGATAGCACTTTTATATATTAATAGTGCTTGACGGCGTTAGACTAGCTTACGGCCCGCGATAGCTTTAACCTTAATAGGCTAATAGCTTATTAAAAACACCGGTATAAATAGGCGTAGCTTAACGCTATAGCTATTAGCGCAGAATGGCGGCTTTTAATTATAAATAGGCTTATAAAAGCAAATTAATAAGTTATTATAAAAAGTTCTATATAGTAAAACCTACTATATTAATTTAAAAGATATATTATACTTTATCCTTTTTAAATACTTACTATTATTCCAGCTTAATAAAGAAACTTAAATAAATAAAATAATCGATATAAAATTAGTTATAAGTTTAAATAAATTATATTAATAATTAACTTATAATTAAAATTATAATTATTCTTTAATATAAATTTAAACCTTTTAAATATTAAATTATAAAGTTAATAATAATAATAAATTTATTTATTATAATTAATATAAATATATTAGAATTATAACTTAAATCTTTTAAAAGCTAGATTAATTAATTTATTAATAGATAGCTAAAGCGTTAATATAGCTAATATAATTTAAGCTTAATAAAAATAAAGCTAGCTTTTTATTTTAAAAGAAAGAATTATAAATAACTTTATTTATAAATTACTAAATATATCTTTTTATAGCTAAAACTATTATATTATACTATTTTATTAATAATATTTTAAAAAAATATACTTAATTTATCTATATCTTATATATATAAAAAAAAATATTAAAGCTTTAATTATATAAAATATAATTAGCTTAATTAATATTTTAATTATAATAATATTAATAAATATTAATTTAAAGCCTTTTTTAAACTTAATAAAAGCTTTACCCGCTTATAAAGAATTTATTATTATTATTAAATTATTTTATTAAAAAGTAAAGTATTATTTATAGCTAGCTATAAAAAATTTAGCTACTTTAATATTAAGAATAATACTTTAAAATTATAAATATAAGTATTATTATTTAATTATAAATTAATTAAAAGGTATATTATTATTATAAATAGCTTTCTTTTTAAAGGTAATTAAATAAAGAAAGGCTTTATTTATTAAAAAGGTATTTACTTTTTTATTATTAAAGTATATCTTTTTATTATTATTATTAAAAGTATTTACCTTTTTTATTTTATAGCCTTTATATTTTATAATATAGATAATAATATTTTAATTTATTATAAAATAGTTATAATATTAATATTATATAATAAATTAACTTTTTAATTATTATCTTTTTTTTAAGATATATTTTATTAATTAATAGCTTTTTTTATTATAAATAAAGTATTTCTTTTAAGTTAATAATTATTAGTTAAAATATTATTAATAATAGCTTTTTCGAAATAATTATTTTTAAAATAAGGTTTTAAAGCTTTTTTAATAATTATTATTATATTAATAATTAAAATATATTATTTTTACCTTATTATTTATCTTTTTTAAGTTTTAAATAAAGGTATTCCGGGTTTTTTAAATAAAATAAATATTAAAGTAAGATTTAAAGTTTTAAAATAGCTTTTTATATAGTTTTATTAATATAAAAAGAGCTACTTTAAATTCTATTATTTTAATATAGGTATAAATAACTTAATTATAGAAAATCTTATTACCTTTATAGCTAAAGCTTAATGCTTATTAATAAAGTTATAGCTTTTTAAAAAAAAGGTAAAAAATTTTATAAGGGCTTTTATTAATATTATCCTTATTATTTTAAAAGATTTAAAAGGTTATTTATATTTAATTATTATAATATTATTAATAATTAATATTAATATTAAAATATATTTTAAGCTTATAATATATAATATTAAAGGTATTATTATAGCCGATATAATAAATAAAATAATTTATTATATAGCCCTTAAGAATTCTTAATAGTATTATATAAAATTAATTAAGCTTAATTTTATTATACCGATAATAAAAAAGAAAAATTTATAATTTATTATTAAAAAGGTTATATATCTTTCCGCTTTATTTATAATTATTATTTTAATTCTTTATAAATTTTAAAATCTTTTTAAAATTAAATCTTTTATTAAAATAAAGCTAAAAAAAAGTATTAATAAAAGTTATATAATATTTCTATTATTATTAATACCGGGTATAATATTCTTTATTAATAATATAATATACCGGCTATTTAAAATTATTAATTTTTATAATTTTTTTATATATTTTTTTTAAAGGTAAAATCTTTAAGAAATAATAATAAAGCTATATAAAGATTTATTTACTTTTTTATATAATTTTCCTTTTACTTTTTAAAAAAAAGAAAAAAATAAGTTTTCTTTTTAAAAGTAAGGTTTTTAAACGATAGTAAAACTATATATAGGTTAGTTTACTTCTTTATATATTTCTTTTCTTATTTATAAAAAAGAAAAGAAAGCTTAAAAAAAAAGAAAAGCTTAAAAGGGGTAAAGCTATTTCTAATATAATTTTTATTATTTATAATAAAGTAATAAAAAGCTATTTTTTAGCTACCGAAAAGATAAAAATATCTTTAAATTAATATTATAAAAAAAGCTAGCTATTAATAAAAGTTAATTTTTAATAAAGATAATAAATTATTTTAAATTATATAAAGCTTAATTATTTCTTATATAAAATAATATTTATTATTATTATTTAAAGAATTATAAATTTCTATTAATTTTTATTATATTTTAAAATTTAGCTTTTTTTTAATTAAGGTATTAATTAAAGGAAAATAATTAAAAAAAATAATTTTTAATCTTTCCGGTATTAATTTTTAAATAAACTTTTTCTTTTTAAAATATCGCTTTTAATTTCTATATTTATAATTAATCGGTAATATTAAATATTTAAGTAGTTTAACTTTTAAAATCTTTTTTAAAATAAAAGAGAAAATTTTTATTAACCGCCTTACTTATTTAAAGTAAATCTAATTTATTAATAAGATAAATAATAATCTTTTTATAAAATATTTTTTTTAATTTTATAATAGCTTTAAAAAAGATAAGATTTATAATCTTTTAGCTAATAAAGTTAACCTTTAAATAAATTCTTTTAAGTTTTTATATATATATCTTATTTTCTTTATTATAAGCCGGGCTTATAAGTTTTTTAAAAAATTTAAAAAAATATTTAAAGAATATTTTTAAAATTTTCTTTTTTATTTTTAAAAAATATTATAATATTTACTATTATAGCTTATAACCAACTTAAAAGATTATTTACCTATAAATAATAATCTTCGGTAATTAAAAGAATTATTATATAATTTAATTAATAAAATTATTTGTTTTTTAATAATTATTATCGGTAGCAGCTGCTAATTATTTAAAAAAAAAGTAATTATTTAAAGAAAAAGAAAAAAAAAGAAAAAAAAAGTAAAAAAAAAAGAAAAAGAATAAAAATAATAGTAATAAAAAAGGGTATAAAATATAAAAAAAGTATAAGTTATAATAAGGTATTTAAGTAAAGATTTAATATAAATAAAAGTTTTAAAATTAAAAATATATTAATATTATAAAGGTAAAATAAGTAATAATTCTAGCTAAATTATTTTAAATATATTTTAAATATTATATATAATTTATTAGTTTTAAATTATTAGCTTTTTTGGCTAATTTATTTTATATTTTAAAATAAGAAAAATATATTTTTATTATTAATTAAGATTTTCTTTTTAATTTTAAGCTTTTAAAGGTTTTAATTTATATTTATTATAAGGGTAAAAAGAGAAAAAAAGGGCTAAAAGTTTAAAAAAAAAGATATCTCTTAATAAAACGCTTTCTTTATAGCTTAAGCTATAAAAAAGGTTAAAAGAGAAAAAGATTATAATATATAACTATAATAGTTATTTAATAAAAATATTAAAAAAAAAAGCTTATTAAAATAAAATTAATAATAAAAAGAGTAAATATAATAAAGTATATTAAAGGCTATAAATATTTTTATTAAAGGTTTTTTTAATAAAGAAATTTAATAATAATTATTAATAATAATTAATAGCTAATTTCGATATTTTTTAAAAATAAATTTAAAGTTATTATAATTAAAAATACTTTAATTATAATATAAAAATTATTATTTAAAAAATATAAAGCGAAATTTTATTAAATTAACTAGCTTATATTAATCGATAATAATTAAAGTTTATCTTTTTAATTTTATTATTAAAAATTATTAAATAATTATTAATTAATATTAATTAAGCTTAAAGCTTAAAGGTATATATATATAAAAATAAAAAGTAATAAATAAAAATAATTCGATTAACTTAATTATAATTAAATTAAAGTTATTATTAAAAAAGTAATAATTATAAATTAATTTAAAAAAAACGTTTTAATTAAAATATTTATTAAATTA
>JALPVH010000648.1:0-11451 GCA_023242295.1 Diaporthe ilicicola | reverse complement strand
TATATTAAATGTTATACTTTATTAATTTACTTTTATAGCTATAAATATAATATTAAAGTAAAGAAGAATAAAGTTTTTAATAAAATTTAAAAGAATAATATATTATATAATTATAGCAATAATATTTTAGAAAACTAAATTAATTTTAATCTTATTAATATAATTATAATATTAAACTATAATATTTAAAATATTAAAATATTAATAAATAAAAGTTTAAAGGCTTTAAAAAGTTTTTTTTAAAGAATAAAAATATTATTAAAAACTTAAGCTTTATATTTACTTATAATAACTTTAACACTTAATATATTTTTAAAAAGTTAACTATAAGCTTTTATCCCCCTTTTCTTTACTTATAATATAATATTATATAAAATAATATCGACTATTTTATTTATTTAAGTTTCTTTATTAAGCTAGAATAATAATAAATATTTAAAAGAAATAATGTATAATATATTTAAATATCTTTTAAAATTAATATAGTGGGTTTTGCTATATAAAGCTTTTTATAATAACTTATTAATCTGCTTTTATAAGCTTATTTATAGTTAAAAGCCGCTATTTTATATTAATAGCTATAGCGTTAAGCTATATTTAAAGTATTAAAAATATAAATAATATAGTAATATAAATATAAATATAAATATAAATATATAAAATTTTAATAATATAAATATAAATATAAATATAAAAAATAATATAAATATAAATATAAATATAAATATAAAAAATATAAAATAATATAAATATAAATATAGTATTACGTATTATAATATAAATATAAATATAAATATATTTTAAAAATGAATTTAAGTAACTCTTAAAGTTTAAATAGCTAGCATTATAAAGTAAAACTAGCTCTTTAAAATAAGCTATTTAGATTTTCTTTATTTAATTTATATATAAAGATATAAATACTAATATAAGGCTCGAACCTTAAAGGCCGAGGGCCCGAGCTTAATAATAACTTTCTTTATTTAATGATAGTATTTTTATCTTTAGCGAAGAAATAAATATATAAAGACTAAATAAATTATTCTAAAGAGAAAACTTAGATTAATATAATCCATTATTCTAATTTTAAGGTTATATAGTTCTATTTATAGATTTATATTTATATTATAGTGTATTCGTAATATAAAAATATAAAATATAAAATATAATAATATAAATGTAAATATAAATATAAATATAATAATATAAATATAAAATATAATTATATAAATATAAATATATATATTTATATTACTATATTTATATTTATATTACTATATCATTTATATTTTATATTATAATAATATAAATATAGTAATATATATTATAACTCTAGCTATATTTATTCGCGCCGGTGCTTTTAATAAGCTATTAACCTATTAAGGTTAAAGCTATTATAGGCTATAAGCTAGTTTATCGCTATTAAGCATTATATAAAAGTGCTATTGCTATATAACTTAGGCCTTTATAAATATAAGTTACTTAAAATAAATAATATTAAAAAGCCGCTATTGTTTTAATTAAGGTTTTAGCTCTGCTTAAATATATACTTATTTAATAAATCCGAGCAACTCTTATAGCTTTATTTCGCTATATTATAAGATTACTAAAAAGTAATTATTTAATTAAAACTAAAATAATAGTTAAGCTTAAATTATTATTTATACGCGCTTAAAACTTAAGTAAAGCTATTATATTCCATTATCTAAATATATAGATTTAATAGATTTATAGCTATAGAAATAGATTTTAAATATAATAAAAAAATCTTTATTTAAATAAAAAGTTTTCTTATTAAAGTAAAAAAGCGTAAAGATAAGAAACCTTTTTTATTTAAATAAATAAATATATTTATTATTACTTTAAAGATATATAAAATTTATTTTAAGGAAATAAAGGAATTTATTACTTATAAAGCAATAATAAATAATAAGTTAAAGAAAGAATAAAAGGTTATAAATTTAATACACTTTTTTAAAAAGGTTTACCTTTTATTTAAATAAATTAAAGAGATAAAGCTTAATTATAAAAATATAATATAGTTAAATAAAATTTAGTTTAAAAAATATATAATTATAAATCTTTTAACTTTATACTTAAAAGAGATATAAAATAATATACGCTTTTAATAGCTTAAAATAAATATAATAATATAATATTAAACTATATTATAGTATAGCCTTTATTCTTTTAAGCTAAATATATTTAAAATAATATTTAAAAGATATCGATTATTTTCTTTATTTAAGTTTCTTTATTAAGCTAAAATAATAATAAGTATTTAAAAAGAATAAGGTATAATATATAATTTAAAATTAATATAATAAGTTTTATTATATAACACTTTTTATAATAACTTATTAATCTTTTATAAGCTTATTTATAGTTAAAAGCCGCTATTTTATATTAATAGCTATAGTATTAAGCTACGCTTATTTATACCGGTATTTTTAATAAGTTATTAGCTTATTAAGGTTAAAGCTATTATAGGTTATAAATACCCTAATTTAATGCTATTAAGCATTATATAAAAGTGCTATTATTATATAACTTAAGCCTTAAAATATAACTTATTTAAAATACGTAATATTAAAAAGCCGCTATTATTTTACTTAAAGTTTTAACTTTATATAAATATATACTTATTTAGCGAAATTAAATAATATAACTTTATTTTCTAAAACTATTTAAAAGTAATTATTTAGCCGAAAGTAAAATAATAATTAAAACTTAAGTTTAAACTAATATATACGCCAAGTAAAGCTATTATATTTTATTATTAAATATAATACTTAGCTATATTAATATAAATTATTTAAGTATAAGCTTTAGCTTACTTTACTTATTTTAAATATATAAATTTCATAGCTTTATAGCTATAGAAATAAGTAAATGTTTATTTAAATAAAAGATCTTTTTATAAAAGTAAAGAAATATAAAAATAAAAACCCTTTCTTATTTTAATAAATCGATATATTTATTATTACTTTAAAAGTATATAAGGTTTATTTAAAAAAAGAAAAAGTTTATTACTTATAAAGTAAAGATTTATAATAAATTAAAGGAAAAAAGAAACGTTATTTATTTAATATATTTCTTTAAGAAGACTTACCTTTTATTTAAATAAATTAAAAAAATAAAGCTTAATTATAGAAACGTAATATAGTTAAATAAAATTTAATTTAAAAAAAAATATAATTATAAATCTTTTAACTTTATATTTTAAAAGAATATTTAAAAAAGATATATATATATATAAATTTTAAAAGATATTATTTACTTTAAAAAAGAATTATATAAATTATAAAAGTTATATAGCAGTTTTATTTAATATTTTAAATAAATAAAGCTATTATTAATTATTTTATTTATTTAAATTTCTTTATTAAACTAAAATAATAATAAATATTTAAAAGAATAAGATATAATATACCTTTTAAAATTAATATAATACGTTTTATTATATAAAACTTTTTATAATAATTTGTTAAATTACTTTTATAAGCCTATCTATAATTAAAAGCTATTACTCTATATTAATAGCTATAATATTAAGCCGTACTTACTATATTTATATTAATACTTTTAATAAGCTATTAGCCTATTAAAACTAAAGCTATTATAAGTTATAAATAACCTAATTTAATATTATTAAGTATTATCGGTATTAATATATAAATATATTATTATTATATTATTTAAGCCTTTAAATTATTTAAAATAAATAATATTAAAAAGCTATTATTATTTTAAAGGTTTTAGCTTTATTTAAATATATATTTATTTAATAAAACTCAGTAATATAACCTTATTTTATAAGATTATTTAAAAGTAATTATTTAGCTTATTATATTATTAAAACTAAAATAAGTATTAATTAAGCTTAAATTAATATTTATATATATTTAAAACTTTATTTAGCGGGTTTATAGCTATAATTAAAATAAATAATTAAATAAAGCTATTATATTTTATTATTAAGTATAAATATTAAATATATAAATTTAATAGCTTTATTATAAATAGCTATAAAAATAAACTTTATTTATAATAAGTAAACTTTTATTTAAATAAAAGGTTTTTTTATTAAAGCGAAAAAGTATAAAGATAAAAATATTTCTTTATTTAAATAAATCGATATATTTATTATTCCTTTAAAAAAATATAAGATTTATTTTAAAAAAATAAAAAAGTTTATTATTTATAAAGTAAAGATAAATAATAAATTAAATAAAAAAAGAAAAGTTAATTATTTAATATACTTTTTTAAAAAGGTTTACTTTTTATTTAAATAAATAAAGCTTAATTATAAGACCGTAATATAGTTAAATAAAGTTTAATTTAAAAATATATAATTATAAGTCTTTTAACCTTATATTTAAAAGAGGAAATAAAGCTATTATAGAAATAAATAAAAATATAGGGTTAAAAGGTATTAAGAAATTTAATAGCGCTTTAAGTTACCGAAACTTATTTATTAATAATAAGAAAATAAGGATAAGCTTATATATTATAAAGTTAAAAGCAGTTATTTAATAATATAATAACTTATTATAAAGATATAATTAAAAAAGATTAATATTTTAATTAATAATTAATTTATCTTTAAAGTTATTAAGAAACTATATAATTTAGCTAGCTATTATTTATTATTATAAAGTAAATTAAAAACTTACGTAAATAATAATTAAATTAAATTAACTTTAATTTTAATAATTATTAATTTAAAGTTAAAGGGGTAAAATAAGCTATATAATTGCTATATAAAATAATAAAGTATATATTTATAATATAAAAGAAACTTATTAATAATAAAAAGAATATATATTAATTAGTAAAAAAAGTATATATTAATTAATAGAAAAGGTATATATTACTTTATAATAGAATTTAAGCTAAAATAACTATATTATATTTAATTATATATAACTTAATTTAATATCTTTTATAATTTTATTTAATACTTATATAAACATAATATAATTAATTAAGTTACTTTTATTAATAACTATATATTAATAATTATAATTATATTTAACTATTTTATATTCTTTATATTAAGGATAATTAAACTTTAAATTATTTATAATATTAAAATTAATGTTATATTTTTACTTTAAAGATTCGGATTATTATACTTTTATAATCTATATTAATATAGAAATAAACTTAAAGTAAAGTTTTACTTTTCCCCTTTTTAAAATCTCTTTTTATATAATTTTTAATTAATTAAAACTATAAACTTTATTAAAAGTAATTAAGAGAATAACTTAAATTTAAGCTAACTAATAACTTATAAAATATTAAAATATAAATATTTATAAGATAAAGTAATTAATATTATTATTTAAAGTAATTATTAAATATAGCTAATAATAAATAAAATATAATAAGTTTAAATCTTTATAGATTTAATATAAAGTAATAAGTTATAATAGCCTATATTACGCTTTAAAAGCGATTTAAATATATTTATTTTAAGAAAACCTTTTTATAATTTTTAAATTAATTTTTTATAATACTCCTATTTAATATAAACTTACTAGCTTTTTCTATATTTTTTATACTTTATAATCTTTTTAATTTTATATTTCGCTTTAAACTTTATAAATAGTAACGCTTAAATATTATTTTTTATTAATAAATATAAAGAATTTTAAATAAAAGGTAATTTATTATTAAAAATATAACTTAGCGTTAAGTTATAATATTTAGCCGGTATATAAAATATATAATTAAAATATAAGTTATTTAAAATTATAAATTTATATATTAAGTAATAAAGGTTTTACTTAAATTATAATTAAAATATTATTATATTATTTATTTTTATTTATTCATTATTTATTATTTTAAATAACTATTTTATAAACTTTATAGCTAATATTTAAATTAATTTTAAATTTTAAATTTAGATTTACTATAACTTATAGTTTTTAATAATAGAATTAATTTATTAATTAATAGCTATTATATAGTTAACGTGTAAAAGATTTACCTTATATCGCTTTAATAGTTAAATAATTTAAGTATTATTACTATTTTTAGCTAAACTATAAATACCCTTTATATTTTATTAATAAAACCTTTTTTTATATTAAATATTTATCTTATAACATTTATATTATTATAAAAGTTTACTTTTATTTATATTAGTTTACTATATATTATTAATATCGGTATTATTATTATAAATATTAAAGAAACTAGTATAATTATAAATATTATAGCGCGCTATAAAAGTTTTAAAAGTTTTATTTCGCTTATAAAAAGGTAAAAAGGCTTAATTATTATAATTACCTTTATTTATTAAAATTAAAATTAACTTATTTTTTTAATAAGTTTTAATGTTTAGCTATAAGTAAAATAAAGAAAAATACTTTAAAATAAATAAAAGTAAAAACTTTATATTCGGAGGTATTATATAAACTATTTTTATAGCAGCATTATTATATATAGTTTTTTATAAAAAGAATATTTATTTTACTTAAAATATACTCTTTTATAATTTTAGCTTATTTTATTATATAGCTTTTATTAACTTAAATAGTTGCTAAAGCTTTATTATAATAAAGATTATTAAAAGGCCTTTTAAAATATATACTTATTACTAGCTTAATTAAAAGTAATAGCTTATATAGCTATAAAGCGGTTAAAGTAAAAATAAAAACTTTTTATTTTACTTTTTAGCTTAAAAAGTAAAATTAATATATAATAGGCTTTTATATAGCGGAAACCTTTTTATAAGTAATATAAAAAATAAAGAATTATAGTTTAAATTAAATTAATATAGGCCGATAAATTCTCTATTAAATTAAATTATTATATTTTAATAATTAACACTATATATAGCATTTATAGCTTAAATTTAATAATTTCGAAATAAATTATTTATATTATATCTTAAACTAGCTTTAAAGAATATAAGTAAAAATAAAATTTAAAGTAAAGATAATAATATAAAAGCTATAATATTTATTGCGCTAAGCTATTATAATTAGCTTAATATTATTTTATAGCGTAAGCTTATAAAAGGCGGCTTTTTAAAGCTTTTTTATATATACTTAATAATAAAGTTAAGATATATAATAGTAATTAATAGCGGCTTAAATTTTAAGCTAATTATATTAATTCCCGCTAGCCTTTTTAAGCTATTATTATTATAAAAAGAATTAAAGCTTACACTTATTAAATAATTTTAATATAATATATTACCGAAAAGAATATAAAATATTTATTTATAGATTTAAATTAAAAATACTATTTATTTATATTTTAAATATAACAGGTAAATAAAGCTTATTAATTTATAAAACTAATATATAAAATTAATTTTTATTAAAATTACTATAAGTAAACTTATTATTATTAAATATTTTAATTATATTACCTATAAAGCTAATTAGTAAATTATATTAGCTATTATATTTATTTTATTATAGCTTTTCTTAACCTTTAAGTAAAGTAATTAAAGTATTTTTATTTTAAAGGTAAAGGGTATAGCTAATAAGCTTTCCGCTTAATAATAAAGAAAAAATAAAAAAGAGTGAATTATTAAAAGAGATATTTATTACCTTATTATAAATATAGATATAGATAAATTATTAAAGCGATAAAAGTTTAAATTAAATTATATAAAAAGTATTTAATTTATAGCAACTATTTTAAACTTTATTATTAAAAGAAGATTTAAACTTTATATATATAAAGTATAAAAATAAACGTAATAATTTAATAATATAAAAGCTTAATTTTATATCTTACTTTATTTATTTTACTAATTATAATAAAAGGCTTATTTAATATTTTATTTATAGCTATTAAAATATATTAAAGTAAAGCATTATATTTTTATACTTTAGTTAATTATATAACTATTAATTTAAAAAAAAACTTTAAAAAAGAAATAAAAGATAAAGTTAAATCTTTATAAGTAAATTATTATATTTTATTAATAATATTAAATATAAGATAATAATAGTAAGAAATAAGCTTATATAAAAGGTAATAATATAAATTTATATTATATTAGCTTAGCTATATTAAACGCTTATTAAAAATATTATAAATTATATATCTTTAATTTAAAAATATAATATTAATAATTATAATAATACTTTTCTATCTATATTAATAAGCTATAATAGATATAGCTTATTCTTTATATATATATATATATATATAAGATTATATATATATATAATTATATAATATAAAGTATTATATAATATTATAAAGAGGGCGATAATTTCGGATTTATATTATTTTTATTTATATCTGCTATAGTTAATATCCTTTAATTATTATTAAAGGCTAATTTTAAGTTTATCGTTTTAAGTTATTTCTTTATAATTTTATTTTTAATATCTTTTAGCTACCCTTAACGCTACCCTTTAAATTATAAATATATATTAATTAGCGCTATTACTTATTATTATAGCCTTTTATATAAGTTAATATAGCTAACGTTTAAAATCGGTTTAATTAAAGTTAATATATTATTTAACTTATAAATAAATAATATTTTAAATAACGCTAATATTTATTTTAAAATAAAGGTCTTTTACTATTATTTATATATCGATATATCGCTATTTATAATATTTATTTTAAATAAGTAAATTAATTAACGCTATATATATTAAAATTCTTAATAAGTAAATATAATGTTACGCTTTATAAGTTAAAAAAGAAATATTTTTAAAATAAGGTTTAATATATAAATAAAAATATATAAGGTATAATAAAGCTATTATATTAAAATAATCGATATAAGCTAGTAGCTATAATTATTTACCGCTTAATATAAAATTAATTAAAGAAAAGATTATTAATTAATAACATTTAGCTTAAAATTAAAAATTAATTAGAAATATTTATAAATTTAAAAAGTTTATAAAGAATAAATATTATAAAAATATATAAAGCTAGATATTAAATAAGGTAATAATATAATAATAATAGTAAGGCTTAATAATACAGCTTAATAATAAAGCTTATAAGTAATAAAAATTAATATAAAGCGGTTATAAGTAAAGTAAAAGCTAAACATTAAAGGTGTTATAAGCTAATAAAAAAATAAAAAAGGGGTTAAGAAATAAAATAAATAATTATAAAAGTTTAAAATATAGCTTTAAGATAAAAGATAAAGAAAGCTATATTTATATTATAGCTTAAAAGGTAATATAATAAATAAGCTAATAAGTAAACGCGTTAAAATATTTATATAAAAGATAAGCTTAATTAAAAGGGCTATTAAACTCGTAAAATATAGCACTATATTTATATTTATTAAATATATTAATTATTTTATTTATTTAAGTTACCCTATTAAGTTAAAATAATAAAAAATATTTAAAAAGGATAAAGTATAATATATCTTTTAAGATTAATATAATAGGTTTTATTATATAAAACTTTTTATAATAACTTATTAATCTTTTATAAGCTAATTTATAGTTAAAAGCCGCTATTTTATACTAATAGCTATAGCGTTAAGCCGCGCCTAGTTTATTTATATTAATGCTTTTAATAAGTGTTAAGGTTAAAGCTATTATAAGCTATAAGCTAGTTTAATATTATTAAGCATTATATAAAAGTGTTATTATTATATAACTTAAGCTTTTAAATATAAGGTATTTAAAATAAGCGATATTAAAAGGCTATTATTACTTTAATTAAGGTTTTAGCTTTACTTAAATATATATCTATTTATTATAACTTTATTTTATAAAACTACTCGAACGTAATTATTTAGCTTACTATATTATTAAAATTAAAATAACTATTAATTAAGCTTAAATTACCACTTATATATACTTAAAACCTTTAAATTTATTAAGTAAGTTTATAGCTATAGTTAAAATAAACTATAGATAAAGCTACTATATTTTATTATTTAGATATATAGATTTAATAGCTTTATAGCTATAAAAATTAAACTTTATTTATAATAAATAAATCTTTATTTATATAAAAGATTTTCTTTTTAAAGCGAAAAAGTATAAAGATAAAAACTTTTTCTTATTTTAATAAATCGATATATTTATTAATATTTTAAAAATATATAATATTTATTTAAAAGAAATAAAGAAGTTTATTATTTATAAAGTAAGAATTTATAATAAGTTAAAGGAAAATAAGCTAAAGGGAAAAAAAGATATAAATTATTTAATATACCTTTTTAAAAAGGTTTACCTTTTATTTAAATAAATTAAAGAGATAAAGCTTATTTATAAAAATATAATATAGTTAAATAAAGTTTAATTTTTTTAAAAAAAATATATTGCAAGTCTTTTAACCTTATATTTAAAAGGGATTTATTAAATATATAAAAGCTTTTTTATTAAATTATTAAATTATTATAGCTTTAAAATAATTTTATAAATAATAATTAAAGCTATATATAATTCTTTAAGCCTTAATAGCTTTATTTTAATTTTATTAATATTTAATATTTATATATAAATATAAGTTAATTTACTATTTATATTATTTATTTAAATATAAGTAAAAGCTATAAAAAGATAATAAAGACTTTTTAAAAGATTTTTATAAAATATTAAATTAATAAAATAATTTCTATAAAAAATAACTTTAATATAATTAATTTATTAGCTTTTTTACTTTAAAATAAAGTTTAAATATAATATAAAAAAGGCGGTTAATAAAGTTTATATAAGCTAATTATAACACTATAGCGTATTAGTTAAGCGTTAAGGTACCCTTTTACATTAGCAATATAAAAGATATAGGTTCGAATCCCGCTAATACCTTTAAACCTGCTCTCCCTTTAACACACCCCTTTAGTAATAAAGGGCAGAAATATTAATTTTAACTAATTCCTTATAATTATATACCTATTACTATTAGTTATTATATCTCTAGCTAATAAGGGTTTTTCCTTATATTATAAGCTTTTTCCTATTAAGCGCCTATAAGATTTTCCGGAAGGTATTTAATAATATAGTAAATGCTTTTTACTATATAAAGTTATTTATAAAAGCTTATATATAAAATAAATTAAGGTTTATAAAGAAAGGGGAAGCTATAGCCTTAATTAAAACTATAGTTTCCTTCCCCTTACTTATTATATTTTAAGCTTTAAGAGATAGAATTTAAATAAGATAAATAGTTTATATAAGCTAATTATTATTAATAGTTATAACTTTATTTTAAACTTTTTAAATAGCTTTATAAAAATTAAATTAATTTATATATAGCTATATTTATATAATAAAAATATATAGCTATTACTTTTAAAATAGTTAATTATTAAAGATAATAAAGTTAAAGATAATTAAATTAATATTTTTAAAATAATATAAATTATATAAAAAGTATAATTATTATAATAACTTTATATATTTCCCTTTTTAATTAAAAATATATTAATATTATTAACGATGAATATTTATTATAATAATTAGAAATAATTTAAAAAATAACTTTATA
>JALPVH010000647.1:0-11503 GCA_023242295.1 Diaporthe ilicicola | reverse complement strand
TTTTTCATTATTATTAATAATATATATAAGCTATAATATTAAATTATTAATTATTTTATTTTTTTAAGTTTTTTTTCTTAAGTTAAAATAATAATAAATATATAATAAAAATAAAGTATAATATATCTTTTAAAATTAATATAATAAGTTTTATTATCGATTATTTTATTTATTTAAGTTTTTTTATTAAGCTAAAATAATAATAAGTATTTAAAAAGAATAAAGTATAATATATCTTTTTAAATTAATATAATAAGTTTTATTATATAAAACTTTTTATAATAATTTATTAATTTACTTTTATAAGCTTATTTATAGTTAAAAGTTACTATTTTACGCTAATAGCTATAGCGTTAAGCTATACTTAATTTATTTATATTAATACTTTTAATAATCTTTAATTTTATTATTAGCTTATAGTTAAATATATATTTTTATAATAAATAGAGAGAAGCTAATATTGTTAAAGTTAAAGTTATTATAAGCTATAAACAACCTAGTTTAATACCGTTATATATTATATAAAAGTGTTATTATTATATAACTTAAGCCTTTAAGTTATTTAAAATAAATAATATTAAAAAGCCGCTATTATTTTAATTATCTTATAAGATATATATTAATAGGAAATATTTTTTAAGGTTAAAGGATAAGTTTATTCGCTAATAAACTAAATAGAAAAATGCTTCTTCTTATATTATAGGCTATGCAATATAGCTTATTTCGGCCCTCTAGCGGCTTTAGCTATCTATTAGCAGCCCTTACCGCCCGTATATTATATATTAATTGCCCCCGGCAGTAAAAAAGAAGCCCTATCCCTAGAAATTAAACCCTTACCCTTTAAAAAATAAATTAAGAATTATCCTAATAGGTTATATACCCTTTATTTTAATAAATATTTATACCTACTATACCTAATATTTATTAAACTAATTGCCCCTATTACTTTTATCCTTATAATCTTCCTTTTTTTTCTCGCCTTTAAAAACTAAATTAGCTTCCTTAACCTTAGCTTTTAGCTTAAAATTGCCCGATTAGGTAATAAGCTTAGCCTTAGCCTTAATACCCTTATTATACTTATTGCCCTTACTATATTTATAGCCCTTATTATACTTATTGCCCTTATTTTATATCTATTTGCCCCTATATACCTATATACCCTTAATAGCTACTTCTGTATAAATAAATTTAAAGCTAAAAACCCTATTTAACTATTTTAAATTAACTATATAAACCTATTAGCAGATAAGCGCTTTATCTAATAAAGCGGAAGGGCTATAGGTTTAAGCCCCTATTATACTAAATCGAGTTTTAAACTTTAAAAGGCTTTTTAAAGAATACTTTGGAGGATACTTTAAAAAAGGGTATTTTAAGGCTTAACGGCCCTATAGCAGTAAGCCTAGATTATAAATATAAGCTATAGCTATATTTAGCTAGGCTAAACTATATATAAAAAGTAAAAGGCTATAAATATAATCTAAAAATAAATAATTATAAAAATAACTAATTAGCCGAATAGGTATATATATATATTTAGAATATTTAAAATTAATATAATCTTTTTATTTTTATTATAATAAGAATAATTATATATAATAATAAAAGAAATATAAAGGCTATAAATTTAATTCCCGCTTAGCTATTTATATTCTTTTCTTATTTTTAAATATCTTTATCTTAAAAAAAAAGAAAATAAGGTATAGTTATAACTACTATATAATAAGAAATATTTTTTAAGGTTAAAGGATAAATCTATTTATTAGTAAACTAAATAGGGAAATACTTCTTCTTATATTATAAGCTGTATAATATAGCCTATTTTAGCCCTTTAGCAGCTTTAACTATTTATTAGCAGCCCTTACCACCTATATATTATATATTAATTACCTCCGGCAGTAAAAAAAAAGCCTTATCCCTAAAAATTAAACCCTTACCCTTTAAAAAATAAATTAGGGATTATTTTAATAAGCTATATACCCTTTATTTTAATAAGTATCTATATTTATTATACCTAATATTTATTAGATTAATTACCTTTATTACTTTTATCCTTATAATCTTCCCCTTTTTCCTTACCCTTAAAAGCTAAATTAGCCTTCTTAACCTTAGCTTTTAGCTTAAAATTACCCGATTAAGCAATAGGCTTAGCCTTAGCCTTAACGCCCTTGCTATACTTATCGCCCTTACTATATTTATAGCCCTTATTATACTTATTACCCTTATCTTATACCTATTTACCCCTATATGCCTATATACCCTTAATAGCTACTTCTATATAGATAGGTTTAAAGCTAAAAACCTTATTTAACTATTCCGAATTAATTATATAAACCTGTTAACGGGTAAGCGCTTTATCCGATAAAATAAAAGGGCTATAAATTTAAGCCCCTATTATATTAAATCAAGTTTTAAGCTTTAAAGGGCTTTTTAAAAGGTATTTCGGAAGATATTTCGGAAAAGGGTACTTTAAGGCTCGGCGGCCTTATAATAGTAAGCCTAAATTATAAATATAAGCTATAGCTATATTTAGCTAGGCTAAATTATATATAAGAAGCGAGAGGCTATAAGTGTAATTTAAAAGTAAATAATTATAAAAATAACTAATTAGCCGAATAGATATATATATATATTTGGAATACTTAAAATCGATATAATCTTTCTATTTTTACTGTAATAAGAATAACTGTATATAATAATAAAAGAAATATAAAGGCCGTAGGTTTAATTCCCGCTTAGCTACTTATACTCTTTTCTCGTTTTTAAATATCTTTATCCTAAAAAAGGAGAAAATAAGGTATAATTATAGCTACCATATAATAGGAAATATTTTTTAAGGTTAAAGGATAAGTTTATTTACTAGTAAACTAGATAGGGAAGTACTTCTTCTTATATTGTAGGCCGTATAATACAGCCTATTTCGGCCCTCTAGCAGCTTCGGCTACCTATCGGCAGCCCTTGCTGCCCGTATATTATACATTAATTATAGATTCTAGCTTTACTTTATAAATATATATTTATTTAGCAAAATTAAATAATATAATTTTATTTCGCTATATTATAAGATTACTTAAAAGCAATTATTTAGCTTATTATATAAAACTAAAATAATAGTTAAGCTTAAACTATTATTTATATATATTTAAAACTTAGGTAAAGCTATTATATTTTATTGTTAAGCATTACTTTAAATATATAAATTTAATAGCTTTACTATAAATAGCTATAGAAATAAATTTTAAATATAATAAGTAAATCTTTATTTAAATAAAAAGTTTTCTTATTAAAGTAAAAAAACGTAAAAATAAGAAACCTTTCTTATTTAAATAAATAAATATATTTATTATTATTTTAAAGATATATAAGATTTATTTTAAAGAAATAAAGAAATTTATTACTTATAAAGTAATAATAAATAATAAGCTAAAGAAAGAATAAAAGGTTATAAATTTAATATGCTTTTTAAAAAAGGTTTATTATTTATTTAAATAAATTAAAGAAATAAAGCTTAATTATAAAAATATAATATAGTTAAATAAAATTTAATTTAAAAAATATATAATTATAAGTCTTTTAACCTTATACTTAAAAGAAATAAGTTTTATTATATAAAACTTTTTAAAATAACTTATTAATTTTATATAAGTTTATTTATAATTAAAAGCCGTTATTTTACGCTAATAACTATAGTATTAAGCCGCGCTTAATTTATTTATATTAATGCTTTTAATAAGTGTTAAAGTTAAAGTTATTATAAGCTATAAATAACTTAGTTTAATGCTATTAAACACTATATAAAAGTGTTATTATTATATAACTTAAGCTTTTAAGTTGCTTAAAATAAATAATATTAAAAAGCCGTTATTACTTTAATTAAAGTTTTAGCTTTACTTAAATATATACTTATTTAGTAAAATTAAATAACTATTATAACCTTATTTTATAAAACTATTTAAAAGTAATTATTTAATTAAAACCGAGATAATTATTAATTAAGCTTAAATTAACATTTATATATATTTAAAACTTTATTAAGCGGGTTTATAGCTATAGTTAAAATAAATAATTAAGTAAAGCTATTATATACTATTATTAAATATAATATTTAAATATATAAATCTAATAGCTTTATTATAAATAGCTATAGAAATAAATTTTATTTATAATAAGTAAATCTTTATTTAAATAAAAGGTTTTCTTAATAAATTAAAGAAATATAAAGATAAAACCCTTTTCTTATTTAAGTAAATTAATATATTTATTATTACTTTAAAGATATATAAAGTTTATTTTAAAGAAATAAAAAAGTTTATTAAACATAAAGTAAAGATTAATAATAAGTTAAATAGAAAAAGGGAGGTTAATTATTTAATATACTTTTTTAAAAAAGTTTACCTTTTATTTAAATAAATTAAAGATATAAAGCTTAATTATAGAAACGTAATATAGTTAAATAGAATTTAATTTAAAAGGATATAATTATAAATCTTTTAACTTTATACTTAAGAGAGATAATTTTAAATTATATAGCTATAAATTTAAAATAAAATCGTGTTCTTTTCATATTATTTATTATTATCTTTTTTTAAAAAATGAAGAAAAAAAGCTTCTAATTAATAAAACTTACTGCATCGACCGGTATTCCATCTTAGGTGCTGGTCGAAAATCTAGCTAACGCCCGCAATTTCATACCGAACCGCCGGCCTTTATCTTGCTCTTCTTAAATCGCTCCGTTCTTTTGTGTACCAATCCACTTGCTATCCACTTGGACCAAGCCCCGTGTCCTCAACGTTCTCCTCTCAAACCGTTCGCGCAAACAGGCAAATATCCTCTCTGCGGGCCATAAACCAGCTTCACAAGTTCGTACCAACATCAGCATATAAGCTACGTATTACAGTACTTATAGCTAATGCATATTATAAGGTAACTCCGAGATGCAGCATATTGAGAACCCTGTAACAGCACCCTGGGGTCTACCCCTTAGTCACAAAGACTTCGCAGCGCTTAAACGCGGGTGCAGGATTCGAGATATGGACGATAGATGGGCATTCGTTGCTATGTCCGATCAAGAGCTCTTAGATGAGCTATCAGCTGAGAAGAAAGCAACGGCGGATCAAGTACCGACCAGGGAACTGATGACAGATGACGAGCTGTTTGATGAGCTTGAGGAGGAAGAGCTAGCGACAGAAGAAGAAAGGACAGAAAAGGCTCCGCCGGCTAGGGCTCTTACCGAAAACGATATGGCCGTAGGTGGTTACATATCCATCCGTCGAACCTGGTCAAACACAGAGCTCTACAGACTTATTCTTACTGTTCAGCCATTTGTTCTTCTGTGCAGGTCACACCTTGAGTGCGATCTTACTGCTGCTCCACACAATGACACCTTAGAGTTCTCGGGTCTTCTGTAGATAGTGCGACATAAGCTAAACATTATAAGGAAGGGGTAAATGGAGCTGAATTCTTATGTATTACAATATCAAAAGCCGTGAGCAAGTTTTAGGTGCGGTTTCCGGTAGGTAGGCTCCTGAAGAAAAATGCACCCAGAACCGGTCGCATTAACGGGCCTGAACTACATTTAAGTCAAGCGCGTCCCCTTGCGTCAAACCCCCCCCCTCCCTCTCTTCCGCCATCCCCTCTTCCGCTTGGGATAGCGTGGGGACCGCATATACACAGTCTCGGCATCGTCACATAGACGCCTTAATTAGTTATTATACAGAGAGAAGACGGTTTGAGACAAAGCATCGTGAGAGACAAAGAGAAATTAGCGTTATGTTTTCAGACCATACTATATCTCAAGTTGAGGAGACGTCTCTGGCGGCATAGGAGGCTCGCTGCTAAGTGGTTGTTTCCCGAAGGTCCAGAGGTTCCCGAGAGCCGGTCGAAGTAGCTTGAAACGGGACGAAATGCTGTTTCCGAGGATGAAGTCAAGACGTAGGAAATCTATTTGTGGCCCTGGGCGAGATATGGGAAATGGTGCAGGATCCCCGGGCTAGACAGTTTTTTGCATACGTGCTGATACAACTGGGCACTTGGTCTTAATTGTATATAACAGAAACAGTTCTCGTAGCCTACGCTTCACGACTGCCACCCAGCATGTCCTTAGGTTTAATTCGCGTTGAAATATCGTCTTTGTCCAAACTAACTTGCGCGTTCTTCAAGAACATGTCGAAACAGTGTTTGATCATGGAAGGGTCTATCATAACCAGCCCCTTCAGCAGTTCTCTCAAGTCAAAGACCGAGTAGCGAGTATAGTTTCCCAAACAGCCCCAGGCACAGCATTTTAGAGAAATTTGTAATATTTTTAAGACTAGTGAGGATATATATCAAATTTTAGAACAGATAGTACATTGAAGTTACACCTAACTTGTAGTATAGCTTTTATAAATTAGCTGGTAATAGGGAAAAGTAATAGAACAATAAGCTTAGCAAAGCTACTAAGATGATGGAGGTTGGGCTAAGCAAGAGTGAGAGGGCTTAGGTGAAATTTAAGCTGGAGATTATTCGTTTTTTTATATAGGGCGATCTGGGGAGAACGAGATACCTTTGTGTAGTGGAGAGGACGGTTTGGATACTATGAGGATTGCGGAAGCTGTTAGGACGGCTTTGCGGATAGGCCATATCGTTGATATTCAGGGACGTGAGTTTTCAAGAGTTCTAGGTGAGGCGAGTGTGGAGAAAGATCCACCAGCACTAGCGACAACCAACTTCTTTCCGCTGATAGCCTTGCCATCGATCACAGTCGGAATCTTGATATCATCCTCCGTGCCTTGACCAGTCCTTCCATTGGAAGAGAACCCCCACGAATAAGCTTTGCCATCATTAGTAAGAGCAAAGCTGTGATCTGTTCCAGCTGCGACCGAGACGATGGGCGGGATGTCTACAAGTACATGTTTAATTTAGCGAGGACTTGTCCGGAGGAGAAAACGTGCTTTACAGGATATATCTCACCCGGTATGACCGTTGGACTCTTCAAGATACGAGGAGTGCCGCGCTCGTCATATATAGTATTGTCGGCCGTAAAAGCCTCAGCACGCACACCAACTTGGTTGCCATCTATGCGCCCCCATGTGAGGAGTTTGCCGTCGTCGCTAGCTGCGAGAGAGTGATGGTCCCCGCCGGCGATGCTCACAACCCTGTAGTCTTTCAGGGCTTCAACAAGTTGTGGCTTTAAGATGTAAGCGTTATCCTCGCCGGCCTCGTCGGGGATGCCCAGCTCGGCGTAGGTATTCAGGCCCCAGGCATAGACGCGGCCTTGCTCATCGACGGCAAAACTGTGATAAGAGCCACAGGCGACTCGGGTAGCCTTCGCACCGCGTATCGGGAGAGCCCCTATACTGGCAGGTCTGAGGGCAAGCTTGGGGTGGCTGGCCAGCACTTTACGACCTAGTTGGCTTTGTTCTCCACAGCCCCATGCATACACCTTGCCCTTGCCGTCGACCGCAAGGACGTGGTTGTTACCGGCGGCTAGTTGTCTGATATCCTTGAGATCCGGGATGAGGATTGGGGTCTTCTGAACCTCGATGTCCTTACTGAACCCCATGATTCCCTCACTGGACTGAGCACTGTCAGCTAAGTTTGATCGTAACACACTTGAAGCGGAACCCATTGAGGTCCTGCGGAGCAATAATTACCCGGAATGTCCCCCAGCCATATACCCTACCCTCATCGGTCAGGGCGAACGAGGCGTTGTCGCTTGCAGCTACCTGGGCCCACCGGATATTGGGGTCAAGGCCGGAGAGGTCAACGGGCCCGGGTGTGCTTTCCGCAGGGTTAAACTCATCATCCTCATCCTCTTCGACATTTGTTACACGGCCCAGGGCACCAAGGTCGTTAACACCCCATGTAAGAATCTTATTGTCCTTGGTAAGTGTGACCGCGTGCATGCCACCACAGGTGATCTGGACCACGCCAACATCGTCTGAAGAGAGCAGCTTGTTCAGTCGTGGCCGCATCACGTCCGTCAGTGATTGGCCCTTGACGATCTTGCTGCCGAGGCCGAGCTCCCCACAAGCTCCTTCACCAAAAACAAAAACGTCGAGCGGGTCACAGGGTATTCTGTTGATCCGCTGACCAGTTTTTGAAGATGGTTTCTTGGAAATGGCAACCCTCGTCTTCGGCCTCGACGAGCTTCTGTTCGGGGAAGGCTCTGCCTTTTTAGGACGCTTGTGGGGCCTGCCATCGCCTTGTTCATCCGAGTCGGGCCACTCAGCTCCCGTTGGAGCGTTTGGGATGGGTGCCTGCCCAGTTCGCTTGCGCTTATCGTTCGTTTTTGAAGGAGCAAGATCTTCCTTCTTCTCAACGCGCGCCTTCGCCTTCTGTCCTCGGGGCATGGTCGAGATGAAAGTAGCTGTTTTTTTTTGGGAGGGGGGGGGGGGGCTTAGTGACAAGACGATATTACGTCAGACTTCGTCGTCTGGGACTTTGGAAAAAAGAACAAAAGGTGCATGAAGGTCAGAGGCTGATCAGCAGTGGGGCTGGGCTGGATACACAAAGTCCATTAAAAGGGGGGTTTGGGGAAAAAGGTGCGCTATTTCAAGCCAGGAACGGCGCGTTCCCGTAAATTCAGGACCGCACGGACCATTTGACCACCAACGAACTTCACAAGAGGTTACCACAGCAACTGTGGAGAGTACAAGGTGTAAATCCTACGCCAAGAAATCTGCTGTTTAAGGAGCATACTCCATACCTCCGTACTACCGTAGTGGACGCAAATTTGACGATTCGGGTCCCATCACTTACGAACACCCCAGCCGGCCAATTTGGCCAATGTGTATATTGCGATCTGAGACAAACAGTCTTTCTCATTATTTAAGCCGAACGAGACTATGCTCGACCTGCATAGTGGCACCAGAAAGCTTTCAATATCCTACACAAGTAAGGTTAAATACAGTAAGATCAGCGCTTCGTGCGGTGAAAATTCAAGGCCCGACAAAGTCAAATTTCTTACCGTCATGTTCTAAGTTACAATTTGAGATCGTGCATGCGTCAAATTTGGCGGGCCATTGTTGAAAACATACACAGAGGATGAGTTCATCTTGGAACTTCATTATCTGAAGGTGCTTGTTGTTAAAGGATTGGTGTTCATTGTAAAGTCCGTGATGGTCGAAATGAACATCAAATTCAATGCGACACACGAGAGCCGCTATATTAACAAGCCCCAGGCTTCTGTGGGCTTCGAACCGAGTTTCCTTGCTTTTTGATGCCTGGGTCCCAATCACAATAGATAGCCTAGGGTAGGGTGTGGCTTGATTAGGTCCGAAGCTGGCAAAGACAACGGCTTACTCCAAAGCGCTTACTTACTAGTATCCCGCAACAAGCCATCGCCATCTATATTAGACGATATACCCCTCAACTGCACTAGAAATTTAAAGTATAGTGGTGTGTTGATGGCCTAATGAATAAGGATGAGGACCTGCCTCTTATATCATGCTTGAATGCGTGGCAAAACTACAATGTCAAAAAACGGAGCACGACTTGGGTCTAATACAAGATGCAAAACAACGTTGCGAGAACACTCATGCATCGTCATCCCGTTCGAACTCCCTTCTGGCTTGAGCCCTGTAATAACCGGTATCGTACTTGCTGTTATTGGTTCGTGCGATCTGGTCAGCGGTCTCTCTGGGATATCCACGCTTGCTATAGCCCATTGTCAGTCCCACAGTAATGAAAATTTGAGGATGACGCATGGTGTCCAAACTTACCGGAGATGCTCATATTCCATCATTACACGTTGCCCAAGTTTCTGATCCGCCTCATGAATTCTGTCTAGTAGCCTTCGCTCCTTGTTCTGTGTGTCTTCTAATTTGTGCTGGTAATGATTCAAGTACCTGATCTGTGTATGGGCTGTTTTTGTTTTACAAGTCAGCTGAAGCCCTTCAAATTTTCTTTAGAGGTGATGGCCAAGGGTCCGAATGTGAAATTACTCACATACTGTCCCATTACGTCTATTTTCCTCACATATCTGGGCATATCGTGCGACTATTCTCTGGAGCTTCGGAATTCGCAAGTAGTTGAGTTCAAGCCTAATTCGTGCCCTGTCATAAGCTTCGGCTTGCGGCGATCTTGATGACATTTTGAACGAGCAAGGCGTCTCAATAGAGTGTGTGGATGAATATGATTTCTGGACAAGCTGAATCGAAATGAAGTGTGATATTGGTTGATCATGGGCGTATCTCAATCCACAGTCATTGAACAGACTTGATTTTATATTCAAGCACCTACCGACGCCGCTTGAGATGTCTATTCTTAGCATCATATTCTACAATTGCTGACCTCAAGACGGCCATGGACAGTCGTTGAGCCATGCCTCGGCCACCTGGTGACCACGAGGCATGTCGCATGTTGAAACGGAGGATGGTCGTGCCATGCCTGTTCCTCGTAGGCTTGATGGGATGCGACAGATCGAGGTACAGTAACAGAAGTCCTGAAAGATAGCAGATTAGTAGTAGCAGATTTCTCTTGACAGGATTTGGATGAGCACGAACAACCAACAAGCTGTTTCAAAGAGGGTCGCGGTCTGGTCTTTGAGGCTCATCAAGTTAACACTCTCAGAAAACCCGGCACTGATCCAAGGTGGTATCAGAAGGGCGAAGGCGATGTTGGTCTGGTTTGTTGGTGCTTAGGGCTACCATTGGATTGGTTGAATCACCTGCCCAAAAGAATGTGTTGGTTGTGATTAGCTTCGACGGCGTGGTAAGTGGCGGCCTACCGTCAAGGACTGACAAGCACAGGGATTGCAGATCTGAGAGCAGGAAGACGAGGCCAGGACTCAAATTAGAAAAGCAATGCAACATCAGAAAAATTCGATGATGTCAAAACAAGCGAAAATGTGGTATTAGGATTAGGGTCACGAAAACACAACCGTGGCTCGTAAGGCTCACACGGGCACTCGACGTGACTCTTCTGGTCCTCCTTGTTGGTTGATCTACCATAGCACCTGGTCTTGTCTGGGTCAGCCGCATGCCTTCAACACGGCGAGGACGTTTTCACTACCTAGGTAGGCAACCCAGAGTGGATGGTCGCAGGTACCGGTATACCGTGCGTCACCCACCTTCGGTCTCACCCACCTTTAGACCACACAAATTCTAGCAGCTCTATATAAAAAACTAAATTTTAAGTTATATTATACGTATCTTTCCTTTAAGTTTAATATAATATATATATAAAGAACGTTTATTTTTAAGTTAATTTATATTAAATATTTATAAAACATTATTTTAATATATTTAATTTAAAAATAAAATTTAAAATATAAAGAGAAAATATTAATAGTTATATATAATATACACTATAACACTAATATAATATTTAAATTCTTTATAAAATAATTATATATAATACTTAGTTTAAATTATAATATTATTTTTAAAAATATCGATTATTATTATTTTAAGTTCCTCTATTAAATTAAAATAATAATAAATATTTAAAAAGGATAAAGTATAATATATCTTTTAAAATTAATATAATAAGTTTTATTATATAAAACTTTTTATAATAACTTATT
>JALPVH010000646.1:0-11509 GCA_023242295.1 Diaporthe ilicicola | reverse complement strand
AAAATAATTTAAGTTTTTTAATAATTTTAATATATTTACTTTTACTTTTAAATAAAAGTAATACTTTTTTATTTTTAAAAATAAATAAATAATAAATATTAGGATTATTTATAAGGTATATAATTATAAATAATATATATTATTTAAGTATATATTATAAATAGTATTTATTTTAACTCTTTTAACCTATATAAAATAAAAGGTTTATTAATCTTTAACTTATATAAAATAAAAAAGCTATTAAAGAATAAGATAACTATTACCACTTAATTTATATAAAATAAAAAAGCTATTAAAGAATAAAATAACTATTATTATTTAACTTATATAAAATAAAAGAGCTATTAAAGAATAAGATAATTATTAACCTTAATTTTATTTTAAAAAAAGAATATATTTATTTATTATAGTAAAAAAAGGGTATTTCTTAACTTTTTTAAATTAAAAGGGCCTTCCTTATAAGAATAATCCCTTTATATAGATTAATCTTTAAAGTTATTAAGGCTAAAATATAATATCTTTCCCTTTTTTAGCTATTAAATATCTCGTTTATTAAACCTATATATTTTAAGTTAAAACTATATATAATAGTTTAAATAGCTATATAACCTTTCGAATTATTAAAATTAATTATTTTTCTATATATTATAATAATTATTTACCGTTAATTTACTTTTCTTTAAATATTATTTTACTTATTTAAATATTATAATTATATTTAATAATTAATTATAAAATTTATTTAATTTAATTTTTCTTATAAATATAAATTATTTTAAGTTATTAAAACTATATTTAATAATTAATTATAAAACTTATTTTATTTAATTTTTCTTATAAATATAAGTTATCTTAAGTTATTAACTTAACTTAATTATTTAAACGATTTTAAATATAGGCTTAATAGTAATACTTATTATTATTTTTAATTTAACTTATTTTAAAATATAGCTTTACTTTCCTTTAAATATTTAAACTAGTTTATTTTTTATATTTTATTTATTTTTATTTCTTATAATATAATAACTTTCTCTTTTACTTATACTTTTAGCCTTATATCTTTCTATCTTTTAATTTTAATTTATTATTTTTAAAATAACTTTTATTAACTATTACTTTATTTTTAAAATATCCGGTTTTTCCGATAATATAGCTATAATTAAAAAGGCTTAAAAGGCTATCTTTTTAAAATCGCACCTTAATTATAATAAAAGTAATAAGTAATAATAATAAATAAATAAGTTTTAAGATTTCCTAGCCGATAATAAGCTTTATATTACTTATAATGCTAAGTATAAAAGCTATTTTTAATTTTTTATAGCCTTTTTAACTTTTTTTTCTTATTAGTTTTATCTTTATATATAGTTTAGCTTTAATATCTTTTTTTTAATAAATAGTTTTTATTCTTTTAATATATTTATTTATATTTTACTTCTATTTATTAAACTAATATATTTCGTTTTTAAACTTATTAGCCGGTAATAGCTTTTATAAGCGCTTAATAATTAAGATTCTTTTAAGTAATATAAAACGTTATACTTATTCCCTTAACTATATTTATAATATTAATAATTATATAAAGATTCTATATCCCCTAATCTTTTAAAATATTTTTAATAATAATCTTTTATAAAATAGTTTTTTATTTATAGTAAAGAAGGTATTAAAGTATTTAAGTAGTTTTATAGCTAAATATTATATAGTTTTTACTATTTTAAAGGTTAAAGATTTAAGCTTAAGTTAAATATTTATATAGATTATTTAAACTTTATAAACTATATATAATAAGAAAGAAAAGGGAAAGGGAAAGAAAAAGAAAAAGAGAAAAAGAAAAGAGTAAAATAGCTAAATAAGTTAATTATATTTATATATTTTATTAATATATCTTTTGGTAATTCGAATTAATTTATTAAGTTTTATCGGCCGTTATTATAAATATTTTTAAATCTCCTTTACTTTTATTTATATAATATTAATATAGTTTTTTATATTAGCTTTTTATATTACTTTTCTTTTATCTTTTTATATTTTTTTATTATATATCGGGTGTTATTAAAGCTATAATCTTTAATTTATTTATTATATTTAAATAGTTAATTTTATTATTTAATTAAATAATAAGTTTTTCTATTTTATTTTATTTTATTATAAATATTTAAATTTCTTTAACCTTATATTATTAATTTAAAAGTTTATAATTTTTAAATAAAAAAAGTAAAGAAAAAAATAAAAAATATAGCTATTATAAAATATATATTAAAGATAAGTTTTAAATTAATGCTTACTATATATTTATCTTATTAAAGTATATTTTTAAGGGTAGTTTAACCTTATATTAAAGTAATATTATTATTTAACTTTAATATAAGCTATTTAATATTATTAAAGCGGGTTATTTAAATCTTTAAAGAGTTAAGGTATTATACCTTATATTTTACTTTATTAAGTTTATTATAAATATAAAAAACTTATTTTATTATAGTAAAAACTTTTTAAAATATAAAGTTTATTACTTATATTAGTAAAAGATAATTAAAAGAATTATAT
Organism: Diaporthe ilicicola; assembly: GCA_023242295.1. Lineage (NCBI taxonomy): Eukaryota > Fungi > Ascomycota > Sordariomycetes > Diaporthales > Diaporthaceae > Diaporthe > Diaporthe ilicicola. Next base: position 8,962 of record JALPVH010000646.1, on the reverse strand, counting down.
TAGGAAAAGGAAAGGAAAGGTTTAAATAGTTTAAGGTTTAATTTAAGGTTTAATTTAGGGTTTAATTTAAGGTTTAATTTAGTTTTTATATATAGGGATATATAAGAGAGAGAATAACTTTAAAATACATTAAAAAAAAAATATTTATATAGTAAAAGCAATTAAAAGCTATCTCTTTTAAATAAGATATATAAGTAAATATATTAATTTAAATCTGCTAAAAATAGCTAGGTATATATAAATTATACCCTTAAGATAACTCGGTTAAAATTAAAATAGTTAAATTATATAGCAGAATAATATAATAGTATTAATAGAAAACTTTTAAGTTTAGGAAATTAAACGGTTAAAAGTTTAAATTTATTAAAAAGCGTTTTTTAAAAAATAAATAATATAATATAAAATAGCGAAAAAAAGGCTATATTTATATTATATAAGTTAAAATATATTTAGTTTAATAATTCTTTATTTATTTAAAACTTAATATATAATTTTACTTTATTTAACTAGTTTTAATTTTATTAAAATTAAATATATAGCTATAAATAAGTTATTTACCTCTTATTTATTAGAAAAATAAAACTTTTATTATAACTAATACTTTATATATCTTTAATTAATTAACCTTAATAGCTATTTTTTAACTTTAAGCTTAATATTAAATTAAGCTATATATATATTATTTATAATAATATATAAAGACTTATAATAATATATAAAGATATATATTAATATCTTTTTAAATTAATACTTATAAGTATAATAAATACTTTTTTTTAAAATAAAGCCGTTATAAAATAAAGGTATTTACTTTAAATAAAGATATTAAGGTAATAAATATTATTTATAAACTATAATAATACTTATATTATTAAAACCTTTATATAAATTAATTTAATTTATAAGGTTATTTTATATCTTTATATATAGCTAGCCCTTTTCTATATAATATAATAAGGGATAATATTCCTTATCGATAGCATTTTTTATTATATAAGCTATATAAAACTTAAGCTTATAATTATTTTAGCTATAAAATTTATTTTAAAGCTATTCCTTTATTAACTATATATACCGGCTTACTTATACTATTATTATTAAGCTTAAATTATATATAATTAGTAACTTATATAGCTTATAATTTCTAGCTTATTATCCTATTAATTTAATAGCTTATTAAAAAATACCCGTTAATATAATATATATATTATTAAAATTCGGATATATAATACCCGATAAAAAAGAATTAGAAAATTAAAAGTATAATATAATAAATATATTTTTATTAAAAATATTATTTATATTTAACTACCCTTATTATTTTATATAAATTAAGATAAATAATTTATTTATATTTAATATAGCTATTAAAATATTTACGCTTTAGCTTTATTATAAAGATAATATTTTAAATTAATTAATAATATTTAAATTTTATTATTTTATATAAATTAAAAAGGCTAGCTAATTTTATAGCTAGCTTATATTATTATATAATTACTATTAAAAATATATTTAATACCGGTTATAAAGGTTTTTATTAATAATATAATATTATTTTATACCTTTATTTATATATTTATTTAAAAATTCCCGGCGGTATTTTATATTAATATAGCTTTAAAATATTATATTTCTAGCTAGCGTATTATATTATTTAATAAGTATAATTATAATAATGCTTTTAGCTTATTTAAAACCTTAAATTATATCGAAAATTAAATATATATTATATATTATAATAAAAGTAATATTATCGATATTTACGCTTTATATTAAAGTATTAATTATATATATAATCCCGTTTTATACTTATTATACCGCTATAACCTTTAGCTTATTATTAATATTTATATAATATAGAAATATTTTAAGCTTTTTATTAACTTTATTATATTTACTTTTACTTTTAAATAAAAGTAGCGTCTTTTTATCTTTATTTAACCGCCCTATAAATTAATTTATAATTAATAAAAAATTAATTTTATATATTAAGTTAATAAAATTATATTTATACTTAGATATATATATTTACTTCTTTACTATCTTATATATATTTATAGCTTTAATTATAGCCTTTAATACTTTCTTTTAAAAAGAGGAAAATATTTTTAAAATAAATAGCTTTTTAGCTATTAATATTATTATAATTATAAAAACCTTCTTAAGCTTTAACCGAAATAAAGTATAACCCTATTATTAGCTTTAACTATTAAGCTAAAGAAATATTTAATATACTTTATTTATAACTATTATATCGATTTTAAACTTAGCCTATTAATATATTATAAAGATATTAAAGTTAAATAAATAAAACGTTTTTAGTATAATAATAAGTATTATTATTAAAGCGGTACTTATATATATTTTATTAGTTAATAGCCTTTATATATATATTATAATTTTTATTATAATTAATTTTTTTATTATATTATATTATAACGCTATAATCGGTTTAATTAAAATAAATATATCTTTAAAGTTAAATAATACTAATAATATAAAAGCTATTAATTTATTTAACTTTATTAGTATAATATAAATAATATTTAATATATTTAGGTTTATAATATAATTAATTATTTATTATTAATAAGGCTTTAATATACTTTATTTACTATTTATATTATTAAATAGCTTTATTATATTTTTAGCTTTAACGGCTTTAAAGTTTATCGCTATATTATAATACTTTACTTATTATATTTTTTTATTTATTATTAAATTAGCATTATTATATAACTTATTTTTATTAGCTTTTTATTTAATTTCCGATAATTAAAATAGTATATATATAGCCTTAATAAGGTTTATTACTTTTATAAACTTAAAACCGTTATTATATTTAATAGTATAATAATTATAGTTAATAAATATTAAATAGCCGGCTAGCTTATTTATCTCGTTAATTAGCTTAATATTATTATTATTATCGTTAGCCCTATTATTTTAGCTTAAGCTAATAAAGTTTTCCACTTATATTATATAGCTAATAAAGCGGTATAAAAAGGCTTTAAAGATATACCTTATAAGCTATATATTTAATATTATATAAAGCTTTTATAATATTCGCTTTTTTAAGCTATTTATAATACTTATCGATATAAATAGTTTTAACTTTTTAATTTATAATATATTAAAAAGAAACTTATAAAGTGTTATTAATATATTTATATAATACTTATATTTAATAAAACTTATAAATAGCTATATAATTATTAATTATAATATTATTACCTTTAAATATTATAGCTTTATCCTTTTTTAAATACTTTTAATTTTAATTAATATATAATAGCTAAACTTATTATATATAATATTTATTATTATTATCTTTTAATAAATAAATATATTATATTACCCGTCTTTAACTATATTATATTACTTTAATAATATAAGCTTATTTACTTATATTAATTACCTTATACTTTAATATATAATAATTATTAATCTTTTAATATAATATTAACCCTTTTTATATTTATTAATTATATATTATTAAATTTAACGCTTATTATTTATTTACTTTATAGTTATTTATCTTTATTAATAATTTATATAATTATTTATATTATATTATTTATAAATTTTATATTATTAGGTATTATATAAATAAATAATTAATTATTTAATTTTAATAATTATTTTAAATATTATTTATTAAATATAAAGCTTTAATTTTATAATTATAAAATTAATATTATTATAAAAAATAACTTTTATAATTACTTTTAAAAATATTAAATTAATTACTATTATCTTTTTTATAAATTATTAAGTTAATATAATATTAAAAGTAAAATATTATTAACTCTTTTTATTAATTTAATTTATATAAAAGTAAATATTTTACCTTTTATATATCGTTATAATATTTTATATATTATAAAATATAAATAACAGTAATATTATATTATTATTTAAATTTAAGTTATAAATATAATATTTTATTATATTTATTAGCTTTATTATATATTTTCTTATATATATTTATAAGTTAATTAAAATATTTTTATTAATTAAGGGTTAGCTATTATATATTAGCTTTATTAATTTATATAAGTTAATTATAAGCTTATAAATAACTTAATTTATATAAGTTAATAAAGCTAATATATAATAAAGCTTAATAAATAATATTATAGTTTTTTTTATATAAGTTAAATATTATTAAGCTATATAAATTAAAAAGTATAAGTTAAAATAAATTTATAATCGAGTATATATATATTATTAAAGTTATTATTTTAATTAATAGTTATAACGGCTTTATTATAAATTATTATTAAAAATATTTTAATAAATATAAATAAAAAGCTTTTAAAAAATAAAGTTATCTTTTAGCCCCGGTTATATTAATTAAATATTAAGATTATTATATAAGATATAGCTATACTTTAAAAAAAGAAATTATTAAGCTTTTACTTTAATATTAATAATAAAAGTTTATAAGCTATATTATTTTTATTACCTTTATTATTATTCCTTTAATTTAGCTTTAAAGCTATTATTAAAGCTATAAATTAAATATTAATAAGCTAGTAAAGTAAGCTAAGTTTATTACTTTATTTCTTAATTAAATATATATATTTAAGTAAATGCTTAATTATCGATATATATAAATTATAAAGCATTTTATTTTAAATTTTAAAGTTAAACCTTTATAGCTTTATTATTATTACTAGCCTTTTTTTAAATAGCTATTAAAATATAAAATTACTTTTATTATTTATTTAATCTTAAATTCTTTATAATATCTTATATATATACTTTATAATTTAATTTACTTTATTATTTATATTTATTTTTTTAATTATATAGATTAACGTTTTAATAAGCTATCTTTTAAAATATTTAATAAACTTTATATACTTTATAAAAGTATTATACTTTAACTTATCGGGCTATATTATATATTTCTTTTAAATATTCTTATTTTTACTTTTTTAAAAAAGAGCTTTAATAATTATATTAATAAATAAGATTTTAACTTTCTTTATTATAATAAAATAGCGGTTTATTCTCTTATAAGCTAGCTATTACTTTATTATATCTTTAAAATTATTAATAGAGTTATAATTTTCCCTTATATATTAATATTATTATTATATATTTAAGTTATATTAATTATATATACCGTATTAGCCGATAAAAATAATTAAAAGATATTTAATAAGCTTAATAATTATATTAAATATATTTATATCGTTTTATATAATATATACCTTATTTTTTTATAATATTACTCTTTATTATACCACTTTATATATAGTATAATTAATACTTATAATATATAGCGTATAATGTTTAATATAATAAAACTTAATACTCGGTTTAAATAACGGTAAAATATTTAAATAATTATAATATAATATTAAATTTAAGTAGCTTATTACTTTAAAAAATAGCTTATCTTTTTATAACTTTATAATTTAAAATATTAAGCTAATATATTTAATAGGCTTAGCTTAATTAACTTATATAAAGTAATAAAAAAAGTAAAAATATTTAATAATTAAATATTTAACTTATTTAATTATTTATTATTTTAAAAACTAAATATATTTAACCTATATAAATTAATAATATAGTTAAAAATATTAAAGTAAAAAATATTAAAGTTATTAAAATAGTTATAAAAAAGTAAAAATAAAAGAAATTAACTTAATTAAAAAAAATTTAATAAGTTAAAAAAAATTATATATTTAAAATAAACCGGTATATTTAACTTATATAAGTTAATAATATAATTAAAAATGTTAAAGAAAAATAATTATAAAAAAGTAAAAAAAAAAAAGGTTAACTTAATTAAAAAAAATTTAAAATATATTTATAAGCTTACTTTAAAAATTTAATTATTTTTAATAAAGAAAAGTTTTAATTAAATAATTTAATTAAGTTACCGGTTAAATTATTAACCGAGTTACTATTACTTTAAAAACTTTTTATTTAATTATTTAAACCTTTTTATTTTATTTTAATTAAATTTAATTTTATTTAACTTATAATTAACTTTTCTTTTCTTTTTTTTAATTTTAATTATTTACTAGCTTATATAAATTAAATAGCTTAATTAAATACTTATACCTTACCTTTTTATTTTATATAATATTATATTATAATAAATATATTAGGTAAAAATATTAAAAAGCTTTTTTTATTTAAAGTTAAAACTTATATTTATTTTAGCTTATTTAAGTTTATTAATTTTATATATTTAAGTATAAATAAAAAGTATAAAGCCCGTTACCCCTCTTATAACCCTATTTAATATATTAATAATAATAGTAAACTTATCGATAATAACTTTAATAATACTTAAAATTTATTACTTTTATTATTCTTTATTTATTACTTTAGCCCTTTACTTTATAGCTATTAAAAGTGTGTTAAGCTTTAAGTTAAAGTTAATAAAGGTATTAAGGTTAAGCTTATTAAGCCGGTTAATTTTAAAATTAAAAAAATAATTAAAAATAAGTTTATTATTAACGCTTAAGAAAACTTTAATTATATTATTAAATTAAGGCTATTTATAAATATTAAAATAAATAATATTATTAATTATATTATTATTTTATATTTTAACTTTAATAATAAAGCTACTTTAGCTACCTTTATTATAATTAAAAGTATATTTTTTTATATTATTTTTTATTTTTTTCTTTTATTAATAGCTTTTTTATTTTATATAAGTTAAGTATAAGTTACCTTATATAAAATAAAAGGGCTATTAATTATATAATTAGCCCTTTTAATTTATATAAGTTAATATAAGCTTAGCTTATATAAATTAAAAGAGTTATTAAATAATTTTTTTTTTTTTAGCACTTTATTTATTAATATAAAAATAAGGATTAAACTTATTAATTTTTATATTAAATATATTTTAATTAAAATAACTTAATTAAAGTTTTTCTTTAATAAAATTATTAATTTTATTAATTAAAAGGAAATAAATAATTTATATTTAATTAGGTTTATAGCTATTATTTACTATTAAAAAAACTATATTTTATTTATTAAAAATTTACTTTTAATATTTCTTACTTTTAAAAAAGGTAATATTATTAATAATATTATAAAACTTATTATTAATATAGCTTATATTTATAAGGTATTATATTAAATAAGCTTTAATAAAAACTAAAATAATATTAAAGCGCTTAAAAAATAAAATAATTTTAAAAAGGTTAATAATAAAGCTTTTTATAATAAAAAAAAGCTATCTACTTATAGCGCTAAATTTATTAATAAGTATAATTATTATTTTCTTTATTAAAAAAATATTAATTTTTTTTTTAAGCTTTAATATTTTAAATATATATTTAAAAATTAAAACTATATATTATACCTTATTTTATATATATATATTATTATATAAAGGCTTTAAAAAATATTATATAATAGTAAAAGGGATAAATATATTTATTACCTTTATTTTTAAAATAAATTAAATATATTAGTTTAAGTATATAAATATTAAAAAAAGCTATTTTAAAAATAAAAAAGGATAAAGTAAGTTTATAAGGTATATATTAGCTTTAACTTTATAAGTTAGCACTTTAATAAAATAAATTAATAATTTACTTTTTTTTTAAATAATATTTTAATATATTATATTTAAGGTAATAATAAATAATTTTTATATAATATAAATATAATTAAGCTAACTAAGTTTTTAAATATTATTACTTTATATACCGCTTTTATAAATAATTTTTATATTATTTATTATTTAAATAAGCCTTTATTTTACTAGTTTATCGATTTATATATTATTATTATAAATTAAAACCTTATATTAGCATTTATATATAAGATTTATAAGCTATTTAGAAATAAAATAAAGTTTAATAATTTTATTTTAAATAAATATTTAATTATATTTTTCGTTATTATTATATATTAATTTATTAATAATTTTATTAATACCGTTAAATTACTTTATTAAAATATTTTATTTAAAAACTTTAACTTATTTAATAATAAGTTTTTTAATTAAGTTAAAAATATAATAATAGCTATTTATTTTTTAATTACTTTTATTAACGTTAATTTATTTATTAATTAAAATTAAAGCTAAGTTATAAAACTTATAAAACTTAACTTTAAAGCCGATAACTTAACCTTTAATAAAAGTAATATAAAGCTTATTATAAATAACGCTTTAAATATAAACTTAAAAGAAAAGAGTAAAGAAAAGGCTAATAATAATAATACTTTTATTAGCTTATATTTAATTAAAAAAGCGTTTATTTATATTCTTTATTAGCTAATTAATAAATATAGCTAATATAATAAATAAATATATAAAGCTTTATTATTTTATATAAATTAATTAGCCCTTTCCCCTTAATATTATATAATATAAATTAATTTAATTATTATAAATATTATTATCTACTTTAAATATATTATAAGCTCTTTTAGCTTTTATATTAATACCGATAAGATAAGCTTTAATAAAAGCTTTATTATTAAAATAGTTATATATATTACTATTTATATTATTTTTAATTATTAGCTTAAATATTAAAAGATTTTTTAAAAGGGCCTTTATAACTTTTATACCTTTATTTATTAATTAAAGCTTCTCGCTTAATTTATAATTAATATTTAACTAGCTTTTAAAGGCTTATATAAATATTATATTATTAGCTCCACGCTTATAAACGTATTTTACTTTAATATTAAAGTTTTTTAAAATAAAAGTTAATTTTTTAAGTTTTAAAAAGAGATATATAAGCGCTACTTTAACTTAATAATAATATTATTATTATTTTAATCTTATATAGCTTATTATATTATAACTATTTTAACTTATATAGCTTATTAAATAAATATTTTTAATTTTTATAAATTAAGATAATTAAAATATAATTTAACTTATATAATTTATTAATTTATATAAGTTAGCTATAAATATTTATTTTTTATAAATTAATAGGGCTAATTTTTTTAT
>JALPVH010000645.1:0-11560 GCA_023242295.1 Diaporthe ilicicola | reverse complement strand
CCTTTTTAAAAAAGTATATTAAATAATTAATATCTTTATTTCCCTTTAGCTTATTTCCTTTTAGCTTATTATAAATTTTTACTTTATAAGTAATAAACTCTTTTATTTCTTTTAAATAAATTTTATATATTTTTAAAGTATTAATAAATATATCGATTTATTAAAATAAGAAAGGGTTTTTAGTTTTATATTTCTTTACTTTAATAAAAAAATCTTTTATTTAAATAAAGATTTACTTATTATAAATAAAGTTTATTTCTATAGCTATTTATAGTAAAGCTATTAAATTTATATATTTAAATAATAAAATATAGTAGCTTTACTTAATTATAATTTATTTTAACTATAGCTATAAACTTACTTAATAGATTTAAAGGTTTTAAGCGTATATAAATAGTGGTTTAAGCTTAACTATTATTTTAATTTTAATAGTGCGGTAAGCTAAATAATTATTTTTTAATAGTTTTATAGAAAAAGTTATATCGCTTAATTTTATTAAATAGGTATATATTTAAGCTAAAACTTATATATATCTTATAAAAGTATATAGTTAAAGCAATAGCGGCTTTTTAATATCGCTTATTTCGAGCAACTTATATTTATATATAGCTTAAGTTATATAGTAATAGCACTTTTATATATTAATAATGCTTAATAGCGTTAAATTAAGTTACTTATAGCCTGCGATAGCTTTAACTTTAATAGGCTAATAGCTTATTAAAAGCACCGGTATAAATAGATTAAGTATAGCTTAATACTACGGCTATTAATATAAAATAGTAGCTTTTAATTATAAACGGGCTTATAAAAGATTAATAAGTTATTATAAAAAGTTTTATATAATAAAATTTATTATATTAATTTTAAAAGATATATTATACTTTATCCTTTTTAAATACTTATTATCGTTTTAACTTAATAGGGGAACTTAAATAAATAAAATAATCGATATTTATATTTATATTATTTTTTATATTTATATTTATATTTATATTTCTTATATTTTTTATATTTATTTTTATATTTATATTTTATATTTTATATTATTTACATTTTTAATATTTTAATAAATAGAAAGCCTTTTAACCTATTTAAAAATAAATCTTATAAATAAAAATTTAAAATCTTTAAAAATAGGAGTAACAAGCTTAAAATTAACGATAAAATTTAAATGATCGAACTTAACCTTAATTATTATTAGCTTAATCTAGCTATACTTTATTCTATATAAATATTTAGTAACTAGCTTTAATAAGGAGTTATAATAACTTTAGATTTTTTAAAGTAAGTATAAAACTAATGTGGTATTTATTATAAAACTAATAGGATTTTATATAAAACTTATAGAATTAAAGACACCCGGAATTCGATAAGGGACTAGAGGAACGGATCCAGGACTTCCCTTATAGGGGGGTGTATTTAAACCTAATAACTTAGATTGTGTTGTGGAGCAGAAGGTCCTAGTAAAGACTAGTAAGACTATTAATATAAGTAATATATAGCCTAGAAGCTAATGTGAGGTTAAGCACCATACCACCAGGGACGTTACAATACCCTAGAAATTAAGTAAGATTCTATTAATATTCTTGGATCGAAATGCTTAGAAAGGGCCTAACCTGAAATTGGTGGAAATCGTGGGTGACCGAGACCGATACATTGTAAAGGGTCAAGTTTATGCCACTGGGGACATTGGATCGCCCAAATCCAAATTCGGCTATGTTTTATAAGCGCCTTGCGAACAAGTTAAATAAGCTACGGAGCACTTTAGGACTCAGTATCCTTCTCGCAAGCAATTAAGAGGCGAGAAGGGAAGAAAGGAGAGCGGCAATGAGAGGAACGTCTCTCCTATCAGATCAAGGCCGCCCGTACGAGAGTCCTCGGTAAGGCACCATCCCCCCCCACCCCCTTTGTGCCTAACGGCCGTCTTATATCTTATCTTGATGCTTCTATGTCACCAGGTATATAGTGAGTACATCTTTACAAGCGATGGGACCAACTATACGACACCTACTCGGATATGCGGAAGCTTTGGTAGCCATTAGCCGCAATATCCGCAGAAACAGGCATTGGAAGGTGACCGAATGTGGGCTCGGCTTCTCCAGGGACTCTGCGCCGATGCGGTGTAACGCGATTTTTAAACAGGTCGGCTAACCTCCACCGAGCTGCCAGTAGCCCTGCAAGTGTTGGCGATCCTTTCGGTGCGCGATTTTCAAATCCTGGCATTCAGAGTATTAGCCACATCATTTAGAGCGATCCAGCCTTATTCAATGCTTAATCAAGACGCTTAGCCCCCATAGGAGAGTGAGTCTTATTGGGCGGCTTGTGTGTTGAACCGAACTAACTACATTTACACGACATGGTCTTATTTACAGTAAATCCAGACTCAGCAGAGACTTCATTGAAGGACAAGTTGCGTATTTTCTGGTTCCGAAGTCGACCGGGTATTGACTGGGTACAACCTGAAGATAAGTCGGTGGACCTTATCTGCACAAGGCTACGTTACGGCTTACTTCCGGCCCGCCGCCCAGCCGCGGCCCGGGAGACCTGGAGACCTAACTGATAACGGTCCGAATGGTACAGGCATCAGCTATTTCTTGGCTCATACGGCGCAGATTGCCCACTTGGGTAGGCAGGCGCCTATAGGTAATAATCTGCGGCATAGCCTCTACACCAGCAACAGTTGGGGGCTGCGATACAGCCTACAAATAGTGATCTGCAGCTAGGCCTCTAGCAATATTTAAAGACCGAGGCACGGCACAGTTGAAATTTGCATCTGCACCGTCCGCACGACAGCATATAAGGGTGGAGGGGATCGCTTTAGGACTAGCAACGGCACCGTCGACGCAAGTTATATAGCACTATCGAAGAAAAATTATAATCGTACCCTAAGTATCTATTTTTAGCCCCAAGGTGACATTTATACTTTCGGTTAGTCTAATTATAGGATTATCACTTTAACCGGGAGTTAGACATTTAGAGCGAACCTTTTCTTCTGGGAAATATATATTCTTAACTCGCTTAATTTAACAAATCCTACCTATATATTATAAACCTTATAATTTAAATAGGTTATATAGGGAATAAAATTAATATATAAAAGATCGTTTTTTTCTTATTCTTATTTATTCCCTCGTATATTCTCGGCGATTATATTATTTATTAAATTAAAGAGCTAGCCCTTAGTAATATAGCGTCGGATAATATAGATTATTATAGTATCCCGCTTTAAGCGCTATCTTTTAGTTAAACGTTTAACCTAATAAATCTATTTAGCTTATTTATAATTATTATCGTTCTTACCTTAATTTTAACACCTCTTTTTTTAGTATTTTTACTTAAGATATTTATTATATATTAGAAAGTTTTAAAAACTTTGAGGTATAAGCCCCCCGCCCCCCCGGGAACTTACGCTATAAGATTAATATTACCGGTTAAGAGGCCTATATAGCTAAAGCCTAATTAACAGAATTATCTCTAGACCTTATTATCGCCGGATTTATATTAAGCACCGGATATACTGGCGCTATAATTAGCTGTAAGAACACTTCCACTAAGTCTTATCGGACCCTGCTAACGCTTCTGCGGTGCGAAAATTTAGTTGCTATACATGGGATGTGCCATACTGCTGGTATCTCTCAGAGTCTACCTGGACGGTGAGTGCAATACCGAGCTTGAAATATGATTGATGGAACTGAACTGTTCACAGACACTCTTCGCATCGAATCTACTCCTCGGACCTACCCAATTCGTTGTTAAAGCCGCTATCCTGACTTTATACTTTCAGCTCTTTGCTGTGAACAAAGTCACGAAGCGCGCCATCATTGCTACCATCGTCTTTTCTGGATTAATCTATCTACCCCATCCAATTTTAGTCATCGTGTTCGAAGCGTACCATATCAGCGAGACATGGCTCAGTCCAGCGGTCATAGCCAGGTCCGCAGATCTAAGATACTACGCCCCGGTCCACGGCATCGGCTCGATAATCCTGGATATCTGGATTCTTATTCTTCCCATGCCGATAATCTTCAACCTCAAAATGTCTCAGAAGAAGAGGTTGCAATTACTTGCAGTCTTTATCACTAGGTCGTTATAAGCTGGCACACAAGCCTTTAGAATGTCCACTTATAGCATGAGCTAACTGTGACTGCTCACAAGGGGCGTTGTCTCAAGCATATTCTCTTGCTATTGGCGCTTTCATATGCTTCTTGACAGCCCCGGAGATAGCACGTGGCAACAGGGACAGCTCCTGCTATGAATGTACGTTGCTTTCACCACAGCAGAGAAACGATGTGTGTAGAGGAGAGCAGCTAACACCTTAACTAACGCAGCATGGTGGAGCACAATGTCGCGCTGATTGTTAGGTGTATGCCTGCCACGGTGGCATTCTTTAAGGCCTATATGGCTGGAGCCTTCTCCTCAATACGCTTCAGGATTATTTATAAGGGAAGCAGTAGTAAAGGTGGTATTTCGGGAAAGAACTCGGAATTATCCGGGCCGAGTAAAATAAAAATCTAATCTAGCGGCAGAGGAGGCTAGCGCGCTTACCCCAGACTATACTACCAGCTTAAAGGTAATTTAAACCTCTTTTAATTATCTTTCTAACATTTAAACTCGGAGCTCTACTAACGGAATAAATAGAATTAGTTATAAACCCCTTAACTAACGTTATCGCGGATAAGTTGTTCTAGAAAAAGCTTATAACCTATAACGATAATTAAGAAATTTTTAAAACGATAAATATTACTTAAGAGTACTCTTATTATAAGATAAATAAGCTCGGGGGCGAAAGAAGGAATTAATAATACTTAAAGGAATAAGCCCGCTAAAACTGCTTAGTTTAATTTATATAGTAAACAAAACTAGTTACTAGTAATGCCCTATTTATATAATAGCTAATATTTATTTTAAGAACTTAAAGAAGCCTAGCTTTTCTCTTAAAATTTTCTTAATATATTTTAAGCTTATACGGTATAAAAGGTGCAGAATATAAGGGGCAATTTATATATTAGGGGGCAAGGGGATATTTCCGCTTTTAAGCGATCTATTAATAAAATTAACTTAATATCGACCTATAATAACTAATTTAATTAATATAGCCGCGCTAATAGGAGAGAAATACTAATAATTATCTATAAAACTATATTTAACGCCGGAATATAAATTAAAAAAGATTTAAAGAAACCTACTATATAGCGTAATAAAGTAATTACTTATAAACTATAATCCCGCCTAATAATATCTTATTAATATTAGGTTTACTAAGAAATTATATAATGTTAGCAAGGTAATATATATCTCGCTAATCTATATATACCGATGTTAGTTTATAGCTATATAGTATTAACTGCTTTATATTAGCTAATACTATAGATATTAGTTATTAGTAATAGATAAGTGCGTTAGCCCTTAATACTTAGCTATATAAATATTAGATAACCGGTAAAGTTTACTTTAATTACTATTTTTAGATATAAAATATAATACTTAAAGCTACTACTCCTTTAGCTTACCGCTTTAAAACTTGTTAGGCCTATATATACTAGATAAGGTTTTAACTATAATTTATTTTACTTATTACTTAATACTATAATCGAATAGAAGATATAAAAGGGGAGGAAAAATATAAATAAATATAGTAGCTATTTATTAAGTTACCGGTATTATATCCTACCCTTATATTATCTTTAATTAAATACCTATATTATAATTATAATATATTAGAGATTTTAAATAAATAGGCACTTAGTTTTAATATATAGTTAAGATTAAATTCTAATTTAAGCTTTATTTAGCTATTATAAAAGCTATAGCGGAAATTTTTCTTAAGCTATTTTATAATATCTAATTCCCCCTTACCTTATATATAAACTTTTAGATTATATAAGTATATCCTATTATTAAGGGTAATTAATAACTTTATATAAGATTAAGCCTTAACTTCCCCTATCTTAAACCTTATATAAACCTTTACTCTCTCCTATTTTACCTTTTTTATATTTACTTTAATAATATACCGATAGTTAAACCTAATATTTTTAACTTAATCTTAAATAAAAAATAGCCTTTAAATTTAAGTTAATATTAATTATTAGCTACTTAATAGGCGGTTTAAGGGCCGCTATTACTATTAATATAGCTAAAAGCCCCGGTTATTATATCTTTATAATAATGCGTAATATAACTAAAATCCCGGAGAAGCTATTTAAGCTTACTAACATTATAATATTAAATCTAGATATTATATCTATACCTTTAATTATAGCAGCGGCTAAAGTAATTAAAAGTAGCGGTTATAAGCTCGATATATTAATAAATAATATTAAAACTAAATATATATCGCCGATTATTAAGATAGATATTAAAAAAGTAAAGTAAACTTATAATATTAATATCTAGGGTATTATCCGAATTATTTAAAGCTTTATAAGCCTTTTAATTAAGAGCTATAATTATATTATTAACGTAAATACCGTCGGTTCTATTTTAAATATATTATAAATCTATATATCTCGCTTTACCTTTAAGTAAATAAGCTAATCTTTTATTTATTTCTTAAATTTCTAATTAATATATACTTTTTACGCTTTACTTTTATAGCTTTATATAGCTTTTTTAAGGCTACCTTAAATAATATCTTAAAAAGCTTATAATTCGAACTTTTACCTTTTAATATTAATATTATAACTATTTTAGCGGAATTATTTAAAACTTACTTTTATTTTAAAGATATATAATTTAAGCTCCGGTTAAACTTATTTTATATACTTATTAAAGAGATTATAAAAGGTTAAGTAAATAATAAATTTAAGCCTAAAAGTTAATTAGCTATAGATTTTGCTATAAGTATTATTAAGGATATCTTTAATTAAGGTAAAGAAGATATAGTTTAAAAGGGCCTTAATATAAGTTTAATTAAATAAGTAATTAAATTCCTTCTAGCTTCTCTTATAATAAATATTAATATACTATTCCTATATCTATTTAAAAACGTAGCTATTTTAAACTCCCCTTTTTATATATATATTATTATATTTATATAAGGTTACTTTAAAATTTATCTTTAAGTTAAGGGTAAAGCTTAAAAAAATTAATAATAAAGGTTTTTAAAAAGTAATAAACACTTAGCATTATAATAGGAATTAAATAAAAATTAGTATAGAAATATAGTGGCGTATTATACCGAAAGTAATAAGGATTTATATTTTTAAGCGCTATAAATATAAAGATACCTTAATTATTTAGTATTATATATAGCTTAATACGTCTTTTATTAGGCTATTAAATTTAAAGTAATTCTTTATTTATATTATTAAGTATTATAAAGCTTTAGATCTCCTAAATAATAATCTATAGGATTAAGCGTAAAGTATTTTCCCTTTTCTAAATATATTATATATAAAGAGTCCCCTTAAGTTTACTACTTACTAAATTTTCTTTAACGTTCTTATATTATCGGCCTTATAAGATTTAATAAGCTTTTATTAAAGTGCTATATAATTAAGGTAAATAAATAAATTATAAATACCCCGGTATTTTATATTCGCTTTTATTAATATTATTAGTTTTAAAGCCGCTATTTCTATTATTGCGTTATTATTAAGGTTTATTTATATAGCTATAAGTAGAGCTATTACTAAAATATTAAACTAGTTAGCTAGCCTTAATAAGTTCTTTATTACTAAGCCGTATATATAAATATATAGGGGAAGCAGCTCGAGTAATATTCTTTATATTATATTTATAATGTTTTAAACTATATAAATACTCTCGTATTAATAAGAGAAAGTATTATTTAAAATTATTAAATCTAAGGAATATATTATATATATATATAACTACCTTTAAGTAAATATTTAATAAGCTAATATTTTAAAAATTTTAATAAAAAACTTTTTAATAATTAAATAAGAGCTATTTATATTATATTAAAAATATTTATATATATTAAAGGCTATAAGGCTGCTAAAAGATAAGCTTTAAAGTAGCTCTATTATTATAGCAATACGTATAGTATTATAAATTAAAAGAATAAATATTATAGCTTATAAAGCTAATAAGTTCTTCTCCGGCTTAATATACTTAATATTTATTATAATAATAGATAGCTAGCCTAAGTTATTAGGTTAAAACTTAAAACTAAGGATAATAAAGGTATATTTATTATATATATCCGCTTTAATAACGCTTATAAATGCTTTTAAGTAATCCTTAATATTAAAAATATTATAAATATTTAACCCGCTTTAAAAAGACTTTTATTTAAATACTTAAAAGTTAATATAAGTTATAATATTAAAATTATTTAAACTATTATATAATATAAATAAAAGCTTAAGGTTTTTTACTAATAAGGTATAGATAGCCGATCTGTTAGCTAAAATAACCTTATATTTTAAAATAGTATTATAAATTTAACTATAGTAAAGTAAAAAGAAGGAAATTCCTTCCCTAATTATTAAGCCCCCTATACCTATACCTATATTATATTTACCGGCAATTAATAACTAAAAAGATTTTAACTTAAAATATATTTAATCCTATATCGCGCTAGGTCCTATAATAATAATATTACCGGAAACTATTTTAACGCTATTAAGGGAGCTTAAGTTAATAATAACCCTATTAGAAATATTAGTAAACTTTATATTAATACTATAACCGTTAAATTATATTATAAAATAACATTCTGGGTATAAGTTTTAGTTATTATTAATATTAAGAATTTCGAATATATAAAAGATAATATTAATAGTAAAAGATATATCGGTATTATTATCTAGTTTAATAATGTAAAGCGGTAAGATAAAGTACTTTTATTATATATAGTAAGAATTTAAGGATAAGTTAAATATTTAGCTTCCCGGGAAAAAGATTTTATATTTAAGCTTTACTATTAGAAAATTATATTAAGGTATCTTTTTTATTAATATTTAATATCTTCCGATAGTATAAGTTTATCTTAAAGGCTAAGCTTTAAAATAAAGTTTTAGATAAAATAATCGGATCTATTAAAGGGTAATTTTATTTATATAACCTTTTAAATTAAGCCTATTTATTATCGGTAGCTATTAGAGGTGCTATAAGTTTATAGCCTTATTTTATTTAAAGTTTTCTTTTAAATAAGGTTATAAAAATAAAAAATTTATTATATATAAATAATATTTATAAGTAAAGTAAATATATATAAGCCGAGAGCGTATAAACTTTAAAATAAAACTTAAAACTATTTAAAAATTATTTATTATTTTTAGCTTAACTAGCTATTCTTTTACTTTAAATAATCTTAATTTATAAAATAATATATTTAAAATTTAAAATATAAAAATAAAACTTATTAAAGTATTAAGCGCCTATTATTTAATTAACTATATATTTAAACTTATTATATTTTTTAAATTAATATTTTTATATTTATTATAAAAGGAAAGCTTCTTTATAAATATATTTTAAATTATATACTTTATTAATGTTAATCGGGCTAGGGTATATATATATAAAAGAAAATAATAAATAGAAATAACTCGATTAATTAAATTTTTAATTATTATTAAATTAAAGCTATTATTAAAAGAGCGATAACTATAAGCTAATTTATAAAAGATGTTTTAATTAAAGTATTTATTAAGTTAAATAAGCTATATTAATAAAGTTTAATTATAGTTAACTATTATTATTTTTATATTAATAATCTTTTAATTTAATTATAATTATATTATTATTAAATAACTTAAAAATAACATTTTTTTTAAATTAATATAATAAATTATATAACTTTATATATTAAGTATTCCTTTAAATTATTATATTTAATATAGCTTTTTATTTAAATTATTAACTCGTTTATATTAATAAAGTATTTTAACGCTTTATTTAATAATACTTTTATTATTATATTTATAAAATTATTATTATTATTAATTTATTTAACTTTATAAATCTTTTATTATTTATATACTTAATATAAAGCTATAGATTATTTATCTTATTTAAATTTTATCTTTTAAAGCTTAAAATATAATAAGTAAAGGGGGGGGGCTATAGTAGTTAAGGCTATAGCTTCCGCTTTCTTAATAAACCTTAATTTACTTTATACTTAAGCTTTTATAAGTAACTTTATATAATAAGAAGCATTTGCTATACTATTAAATACCTTCCGGAAGGCCTTATAAGCGCTTAATAAAGAAAAACCTATAATATAAGAAAAAAACCTTATTAATTAGGGGATATAATAACTAATAGTAATAGATATATAATTATAAGGAATTAGTTAAAGGTAAATAGTCTCGCCCTTTAATGCTAAAGGGGCATATTAAAAGAAAGGTAAGTTTAATAATATTAATAGGATTTAAACTTATACCCTTTATATTATTAATATAGAAAGGTACTTTAACGCTTAACTAATATATTATAATGCTTAATATAAAGCTATAATATTAATTATTAGCCGCTTTTTTTTATTATATTTAGCTTAATAAAGTATTTATAAAATAAATAAAGATTTATATAAATAATAAAGGAAATTAAAAGAAAATTAAGTTAATTAATAATTAGCTATATTATTAATAAAAGTATTATATTAATATTAAAGTTATCGGCTATATTATAAATCTTTAATGTTAATATACTTTTAATAATTTATTAATATTTTATAAAGAATTTATAAAGTATATTACTATATATTTTATATTATAAAAGGTTAATATTTTTCTTTTTATTAATAATAATTATTATATAGCCGATTTATAAGCTAAAGTTCTAGTTATTAATAAAGAATTTATTTATAAAAATTATTAAAATTATTATTATTAAATTAATTAAAATATATTATAACCTTTATTTTAAGTTAGCTTTTTATTATTTTAGCTATTTATTAAATTTATTATAATTATTATAGTTTAGTTTTTAAGCTTATATTATAATAAAAAAGTTAAATATAGCTTTTAATTAATAAATTAATATAATATAAGCTTTATAAGTTTATTAATAAAAATATTATTAAAGATAATTATTAATATTTATATTAATTAATTTAAGCTTAATGTTTTAATCTTTTTATTTTATCTCGATAATATTATTTAAAGTTATTATTAACTTATAGCTATTAAAGTTTAATAGCTATATAAAAAAAAGAATATTTTTTAATTTATATTTAATTTTCGCTTTTTAAATCTTTTCTTTTTTAATAATTAAAAATAATAAGCTTATAATAAAAAAGGTATTATTAATTTATATTTCGATTAATTTAAATAAATTTTTTTTATTAATTTTAATTAAAAAATATAAATTATAATTAAAGGTTTTTATTTTTAACTTTTTATAATAATATTTATAATATATTATTTATTAATATATATCTATTTTAATAATATTATAAGATAGCTTAATTAATTATTAACTATTTTATTTATTTAAGTTTCTTTATTAAGCTAAAATAATAATAAATATTCGAAAAAAATAAAGTATAATATATCTTTTAAATTAATATAGTAAGTTTTATTATATAAAACTTTTTATAATAACTTATTAATTTACTTTTATAAGCCTATTTATAATTAAAAGC
>JALPVH010000644.1:0-11563 GCA_023242295.1 Diaporthe ilicicola | reverse complement strand
TTATTTATTTAAATACTTAGTATACTAGAAATTAATAATTATAATATATATTCTTTATTAAAAAAAAATAAAATTATTCTTATTATTTAAATAATTTAAAAATTAAAAAAAATAATATAAAGCCCTTATTTATTATTTATACTATTAAAGTCTTTTATATCTTTAAAATTATATTATATTATAGGATAAACTAATAATATTTATATAAAGAATTTTACGTTAATATATATAAATTTAATTAAATTAAAAAAAATACTTATTTAATATATTATTAAATAAAATATTTAAGGATTTCTAATATAACTTTTTAATATAAAAGATATAGTTAACCTTTTACTAATATTATATAATAATAAGCCGGTTAATAAGAATTAGATATAATACTTTATAAAGATATAATTAAGCTTAAAAATTAGATTTAATTAGCTATATAACTATTAAAAAGCCCTTTATAAAAATCTAAAGGTTATTAAAAATTAATTCTAGCTGTTTTATAATATAATAGCTAAATATAGGGTTTAAAATAATAACCTTTATAATTTTAATAAAATTAGCTTTATAATAGGCTAAATAACTTTAACTTTAATTATTATATATTTTAATTAATATAAAAAGGCTAAATCTATATAACTTAAAAACTAGAAATAAACGATAGCTATTAAATATATTAATGTAAAGGGTTAATATATTTTACTATTTATAATTATTAAAAATATTTATTACCTTATTAACTAAATAATAAAGTTAAGCTTTTTATTAAGCTAAATAATTAAGCTTACTTTAAATAAATAAATAAATAATAAAATTAATTTAAAATAAATTTAATATTTTAATAAATATATAATTAAGCGGATTAAAAGTAAATATCGAACATTTATTTTAAATAGATATAAAAGCTATATATTAGCTAGGTTTAAATAATATTATAAAAAAATAATATTATTCCTATTAATATATTATTATATTTATCTTATTTATTCTAGCTATTAACTATTATATTATTTTTATTATTAAAGCGTATATATAGTAATAAAATTAACCTTTTTATTTAGATATTAATTAATTATATTATTAAGTTAAAGCTTTTTATTATATTTAAGATAGCTTATAATAAGGTTTTTATAAAAGAAAATATAAAAGCTAGGTTTAAAAAGGCTAGGATTCTTTTATAGAATTTAAATTTTATTATTAATAAATTAAATATCTATTTATAAATTTTAATATATTCCCTTTTTATATCGCTATTTAAATAGAAATTATAAATATTATTTAATATTTATTAAATTATTTAATAATTAAGTTTTATTAAGGGTAAAATATTTATTTATTAAAAAAGCTTTCTTATATTAATCATTTAAATAATTAAAAAGTTTATAAAGGGTATATAAATAATAATATATTAAATTACTTTTTTAAATAATCGGATTTATACCTTTAAAAAGGCTAATATTAGGCTTATTAAGCGCTAAAGGGCTAAAAGAAGTTAAGTATAACTTAAAGGGGTATTTATTATTAAGAAATTTTAAATAATAATTAAAAAAAAATAAAAAAAAAAGCGGCTAGCTAATAAAATAGCTAATAATAATAAAAAGACGGTTTATAGCGGATTATTAAAACGATAATATAGCAATTATAATAAAATAAGATATAATATAAGAATTTATAAGAAAGATATAAAAAAATTTAATTAATTAAATTATAAATAAATAAAAGTATATTTTTAAGCGGTTTATAGCGGATTATATAAATAGTTAGTTTAGCTAATATAAGTTAAGGTTAATTTTATATAGCTAAAATACTTTATTTTAATAGGAAATTTAACTTTTCTATTAAAAGTTATTTACTTTAAATTAGTATTATAGCCCTATTAATTCTTATAAATTAATTAAATTAATTAAAAATAAATAATTAAGATTAGTTAATATTTATTAATATTAATTTTAATTAATTTCTTTATCTTATATAGGTGCTAAAGTTATTAAAAGTTAGCAGAAGTTATAAAAATCCGCTATTTATTAATATCCGCTACTTATTAGTTAACTATATTAGTAGGTTTTACTATATAAAACTTTTTATAATAACTTATTAATTTTCTATAAGCCTATCTATAGTTAAAAGCCGCTATTTTACGCTAATAGCTATAATATTAAGCCGCGCTTAATCTATTTACACTAGTGCTATTAAGGTTAAAGCTATTATAGGCTATAAGCTAGTTTAACGCCGTTAAGCACTATATGAAAGTATTATCGCTATATAACTCAGGCTATATATAAATATAAGTTGCTTAAAATAGGCGATATTAAAAAGCCACTATTACCTTAATTAAAGTTTTAGCTTTACTTAAATATATACTTATCTAGCGAAACTAAGCGATATAACCTTTTCCGCTATATTGTAAAACTACTTAAAAGTAATTATTTAGCCGAAACTAAGATAATAGTTAAGCTTAAACCACTACTTATATATATTTAAGACCTTATTAAGCGAGTTTATAGCTGTAGTTAAAATAAACTATAGATAAAGCCACTATATTTCATTATTAAATATAGTTTTAAATATATAAATCTAATAAGTCTGCAGCTATAGAAATAAACTTTAAATATAATAAGTAAATCTTTATTTAAATAAAAAGTTTTTTTATTAAGGTAAAGAAATATAAAAATAAGAACCCTTTCTTATTTAAGTAAATTAATATATTTATTATTACTTTAAAGATATATAAGATTTATTTTAAAGAAATAAAGAAATTTATTACCTATAAAGTAAGAATTAATAATAAGCTAAAGAGAGGATAAAAGGTTATAAATTTAATATACTTTTTTAAAAAGGTTTACCTTTTATTTAAATAAATTAGAGAAATAAAGCTTAATTATAGAAATATAATATAGTTAAATAAAATTTAATTTAAAAATATATAATTATAGGTCTTTTAACCTTATATTAAGAAAGGAAATAAATATTTATATAAAGTAAAATAGATAATATATAAATAAATATAGCCCTTAATATATAAGTAATGCTTATTATTTAAATATTTAATTTAATATATATACTATTATATTAACTTTATAGCTATTATACTTAAATATTTTTTTTCTATAATTATAATATATTATTACTATATTTATTAAAGTACTTAATTATTTAAATTTATAATATTTAATAAATAATTAGTTTTAAAAATATTATATATAATATTTTATAGCACCGTGGCGTATTAGTCGAGCGTTAGGATACCCTTTTACACTGGCAATGCGAAGGGTATGGGTTTAAATCCCGCTAATGCCTCCTTTTTAATCTGCCCTCCCTTTGGCGCGCCCCTTTAGCCCCGAAGGGCGAGACTATTTATACCCTTCTTAACTAATTCCCTGCAATTGCGTACCTATTACTGTTAATTACTATATCCCTTAGCTAATAAGGTTTTTTTCCCCGTATTACGGGTTTTTCCCTATTAGGCGCCTATAGGACCTCCCGGAAGGTACCTGACGGCGTAGCAAATGCTCCTTACTATATTAAGTTACTCGCGGAAGCTTAAGTATAAAGTAAATTAAGGTTTATTAAGAAAGCGGGAGCTATAGCCTTAACTACTATAGCCCCCCCCCTTACTTACTATATTCCAAGCTCTAAGAGATGGAATTTAAATAAGATAAATAATCTATATAATATTTTATTAATAATAGTTAATCTATTATTACGCTTGAAAACTAAAGTAATTTAATATCTATATTATTATTATAATATAAAAAAAAATAAGATATAAGTAGCTAAGGATATTTTTTAATGTTAGATAAATCGATTTTAATAAGAATTTAATTAATATTAATCTAGTATTAATAAAGAATAATTAATTTTAGTTTAGTAGCGATAAAGATTAAGCAGGCTATTAGTTACTATAGCTGTAGAAAGCATTAGGGCTTCTATATACTATCCGTTTTACTTTATGCGAATATCCGTTTTCTATTATTTTTGAATATACAGCTTCCTCGCATTGTGTGTACCCGTCCACATCACTTATGACCCATCGACTTTAAACGTCCCTCCCAGTCTCGGTCGAGGGACTGAGTAGCACGTGCCACCCAGTCAGAGAAAACCTGCAAAGATACAACCGCCAAGGCACAACCCGTGAGCTTCCAGAGGACTCCTGCGGCGCTTGGAGTCTCGGGCGCAAATCCGGGTTATGCGTGTCAAAGCAGGGATGAAAGAGAGCCCACCAAGAACACATGGTGGGCTTGTTGCCGCCAGACCGGCACATCCGCGGCCCGGGCCGCAGCATCAGTGGCGAGCACGCCGCCCTCCAAGGCACCGGCGTGATCTAGCCGGAACCCGCCAGCTTTCATCGTCTCCCGGTATCTGGCGAGGGCTGCGGTGACAACGGCGGGCAGCCGTCCAGCATCTTTAACCAGATGCGTGTCTGGGTCGAGAATGGCACTGTGCCCGAGACGCTCCCAATCAGCTTCACAGACGCCACAAACCACATTACCGTCAGATTGTGGTGTCCAGGAGCCGCGCATAAACCGCTCCTTGTTCATAAACCGCTCCTTCCGTTCACGCACCGCTCCTTCTGCTCTAAGCCGTACATACGCAGCGCATGCGCAGCGCATACGCGGTGCATACACGGCTTATTTCAAGAAAACAGATATTCGCACCCGCAGAAACAGATGGTTAACCTGCTGCCCGCTAACTAAGCAGCCGCTAGTAGCTATAGCTAATTAAAGCCTACTATTTAACCTTACTTAATCCTACCCGTAATGCTTTTAGCAACTTGCCTTTACTGCCGCCATTACTACCTAACTTTAACTAATAACCCTATACTAATACTTTGCTTTATTAATTAATTTCTTATCGGAATTAATCGATATAATATTAAAATATACCCTTTTCGCCTTAAAATCGTTTTCCTACTATTCTTATAATATTAAGGGTTCCAGATTACTTAGGCCTCGAGGCGTAGTAATAAGCCGATTGCTTTAACTAAAATGCTAATATTACTATAGCTAACTATTACTAACTAGCCCTTTTTAACTCTCCTACCTTTTTTAAACTTTTTTATAATAAATATAATACTTTTAAAAACCTTAAGGCCGATTTAGATAAATCTATAAAATCTATTAGATTTCTTATAACGGTTAAAAGATTAAATATTAAATATATAGTATTAAAATATAATTAAAATAACTTATAACCCTTTACTATAATAATAAATAATACCTTAATAATTAAAACTAGCTATAAATAATAAGCGCTTATTTATATAACTAAAAAAACGTTAAATAAGTAAAAGCTTATAATCTAAAAGGGTAAATATATCTATTACGGTTTTTAAAAAGTTTTTAAAGCCTAATATAGCTAGGTAAAGCTATTATAAGTATATTATAATTTCCTTACTTATAGCGTATAAAACCTATCCCTTATTAAACCTAAAAAACTTAAAGTAATACTTTACCAAAAGTACTTAAAAGCCTAGCTAAGGCCGAATATTATTAAGAATTAGCTAGTAGATTTTCGAAAGTAAAAGTAAGATATTTATATATCTATTTAATCGGCTTTAAACCTTTTTAAAAAGAAGAAATATTAGTATTATTAAACTGCTAATAAAAAGGGCAATATAATAGATATCTTTTAATATTTAAGGTAGCAAATTATTTAGCTTTAAAAGCAATAATTCTTATAAAATCTATTACTTAATTATATATATTTAACTAATAATAAGAAGATGCCCTTCTTTTAGGGTATAGCGGTAACCTATATAAAGAAGATTCTTCTGCTATTTTAAAGCGTTATTAATAATAAAAAGAAAAACGGCTTCCGATAGCTTTTTAAATAGGTTAATAAGCTACTATAGCAGTATAAAGCCGTTATATTTACCCTTATTATTACTAATTATAATAACGCTTTAATTAATATTATTAATTACTAATTCCTTTAAGCTTATTATTAGCTATATATCTTTTATATAAATATAAATATTATTTTTAATATTAAGAAAAAGTGGAAAAAGCTAATATAGGGATTATTAATAGTATAGATAATAATAGAAAACACTTTTAAAAATATTAAGGCTAAAGATCTTAAAAACTATAATAAGAATCTTACTTTTCTAAATATACCGGTAAGAAATATAATAGTAATACCTTTAAAGATGCCTAATAATATCCCCTATACCTATATAGCCCTTTTTAACCTTTTTAAGTTTATAAAATACTTTATAAACTATAAAACCTATAATATAGCTTAGTAACAGCTTTAAAAAACCTTTTTAAACTAAATAGCAATCTTTAATTATCTTAAGATCTAATATATTAATAAGAAAAAAAAGATTATAGCTAAATAAGCTATATATAAAACCTATAAAACCCTTAACTTCGGCTTATATATAATATCCTCTATTAAATATATATACCGGAAGGTTAAGGTATATTTAAGCTATAGAATAAGCAACCTTTTATATCTTATTAAGGCTATTTATAAGGTCCTTAAGAATATAGCTTATAACTTTTATTTTAAGAAAGCCTATTAAAAGATAGCTTTACTTAAAAAGTTTAATAGGTAAAAGTAGCTAAAGAAGCTTTCTTTTTAAATCTTAAGGGCAGCGCTTAACCTTCTTACGAAAACTAAGCAGCAGGTATAGTATATACTTTATAGCAAAATACTATAAAAAAACTATATAAATTTAAGCTATATCTACCCTATTTCTATTTAATATAGATTAATTTATATAAGCTATATAGCCGATAAAAATAAGGCTAGCCTTTCTCTTAAAAAAAGCAATATTTATAAAGCATTTTACCTTAATTATAACCTTTTTATTAATAATCTATTTCTTATAATGCTTTTACCGAAAAAGGTTACCGCTATAAAGAAAAAACCTCAAAAGATAGCTATATTTATAGGAAATAAAGATAGTATCTTTAAAAGCTATAAAAAGGCGGTAATAAATAAAAAGATAACCTTAACTATTATAAACTTAGGTAGCAGGGTAGGTAATAAAATAAGAGCGATAATAGCTTTAATATAGCATATAAACTTAGCTTTTAAATAGAATAACTAAACCCTTTAATTATTAAATAATAAAGATACTTATAATAGTAATACCTAGTAAGTAGCTATCTATCGGAACTAATAGCTAGTAAAAGGGCTTATAAAGCAGCTAAGCCGACGGCCTTAAAAGTAAAAGCCGCCGCTAGCGCTTATACCATTAAATATATAATCTATAGTAAAAAAACCGTATATAAGGGCTTTAAAAAGCATTAACTAATTAGTATAAGTAAATTTAGCAATTAGGGACCTTATTGGTAATAATAATAGTAAAGAGGAGATTTATAATAAAATTATTTATATAGGCTAGCTTAGCCTAGTTACTAGCTAACGGCTAGCTATTACTAATATTTTATAATATTTAAAAACTTATTAGATTTAAATATTTCTTTAAGCGTAAAATTAATCGATTAATATAGCAGCGGTTAATTAGCGTAGTAGCGATAAATACTATTAAATATAATAACTAGTATAGTTAAAATAACGTTATATATATAAATTTGGGTAGGGGCCGTTTTTTGGCGCACTAGGGCCTATATATACCGGTATACCATCTATTTCTGTAGGTGCGAATATCTGTTTTCTATTTCAATAAGGTGTGCATACGCGGTTTATTTCTAGTAAGTAGAACATTTGCGGCTTAGGACCGCGCATACGCGGCTTATGGGAATAGGCATCCGACGGTAATGCAGACCCAGAACTGTATTTTATGTCCCCTGCCGCTCAAGACCACCTTTAAAACCACGTGTGGCGATGGTGCGCGAGCGGAGTGCTTTTACTGCGCGGAGAAGGTACAGATAGCGGTGTTGTGTCCGTCATAATCTTGTACATATAAGTTGGTATGGTTTCTTTTATACCCGTCCAGTTTACTATGTTGTAGATTTCTATTTTCATTCTGGGTTTGCTCTATATCTATCTGCTTAATATAGAAAATAGATATTTACACCCGCAGAAATAGATAGTTAATTTGCTACCCGCTAACTAAGCAACCGCTAATAGCTATAGCTAATTAAAGCCCGCTATTTAACCTTAACCCTACCTATAATACTTTAAGTTTTAATAATTTACTTTTACTGCTACTATTACCACCTAACTTTAACTAATAACCCTATACTAATACTTTACTTTATTAATAAATTTCTTATCGGAATTAATCGATATAATATTAAAATATACCCTTCTCGCCTTAAAATTATTTTCCTACCGTTTTTATAATATTAGGGGTGTTAAATTACTCAGGCCTTAAGATATAAACTAGTAGTAAGCGAAAGGGGCGGCTAATTACTAGCTTAACTGCTAGCTAATAGCTAGCTATTACTAATATTTTATAATATTTAAAAACTTATTAAATTTAAGCGTTTTTTTACGTAAAATTAATCGATTAGTATAGCGGCGGTTAATTAGCGTAATAGCGATAAATATAATTAAATATAATAGCTAATATAATTAAAATAACGTTATATATATAAATTTAAGTAATAGCTGTTTTTTAGCGTATTAGGGCCTATATATACTGGTATACCATCCATTTCTACAGGTGCGAATATCCGTTTTCTTAATATAAGCTTATTAAGAGCTGCCTGAATACATATAGCCTCTGGCAATTTTTTCTTCCCGTCACGGACAAATCTTTAATCTTTATACTCTTACTAAGTACCTCACAGTGTAAGTGTATCCTCCTCGTTTGCAGTTGTGGTCGCGTCGTCCTGCTCATTGGTGTCGTCCAGCCTGCGACCGCGTCCGGAGAATGCGTAGCCCGGTTGTGAATTATCATACCAGTCTCTGTCAGGACCTGGCCAAAGATCGGGCATGCTCTCATCATCACCATCCTCAACTGAATCATCCGTGTTCTCCTCGCCCTTATCTTCCTCGATCGTATCATGCACGCTCTCCTCGTCTTCATTGTCCTCCCAATCACCATTAACTGCACGGCCCCGACCATGCTGGCGACCGAAGTTCGCATTGTGGAACGAATCCATGGATTCACGCCACTATATTGAGCCAGCTGGGGCAGAGCGATGTGTTGTCTGCTCAGGGTGCAACCTGCGCCATACCATGCGACCCCACTATTCGGGATACCCCATAATCCGGGATAGCTAAATTCCTCCGTACCCACTAAAAAGCCCCTTTTTTATAAAGCTATAACTAATTAATTCCTTATCGTATAAAGTTAATAAATATATTAATTTAAGGCTTAGATTCTACTTTTTTAATATATATATTATATTATAAAATATTAAAATCTAAAATATTTTATAGTTTAAAATTATTAATCTTCCTATTTAAGCCCTAGAATAACTACTTTTTTAATTACTTATAAAAGTATAATATAATTAATAAGATTTAATAATATTTTATATATATTTAGATTTATCTTAATTTTATATATAATATATAGAAATAATTCTATATACTTTATATAAAGCTTTATATAAGTTTTTAATATCTGTTATAAGCCTAGGAATTACTTACCCGTAAATACCTATAGATACCTATATATAGACTTTAGATTCTTAAACCCGAATATATATTAAATTACTTAAAACTAAATAATTACCTAATACTTAATTCTATTTAAATAAAAGTAAAATTCTTTAAATTACTTACCTAATTATTTAATTACTTTATTATTATTAATAATATAACTAAATAAGATTTTATTTTATTTATTATCTTACTCCTTTAATTTTCTTTTTTTTAAATAAATATCCTAATATTTTATTTTATTTCGTTATTTTTAAGCTTTATAATACCTTTTCTTTTTTTTATTAACTTATTTATTCTTTTTTTTTATATAAAATTTAATTCGGTTATAATAATAATATTTTTAATTTTACTTATAAAGTTAAATTATATATATTTAAGATTTTTTTAGCCTTTTATAATATAATTTAGCTACTTAATATAATAAGTTTTATAAAACTTATCTTTATTTTATAATTATATTTTAGCTATTTTTTTATTATTAATATATAATATAAAAGATATTTTAATTTTATTTAAAAATAAATTATATTAATTATCTTTAAAAAAATTATTAATAAAACTTTAAGTTTTTTTAAAAATAATTATAAAAGAAAAGGTATTAAAGATATTAATAGCTATATTAATAAAGTAAAAGTATTTTTATTTATTCTTTTATTATTATTAATTAGCTAAATTACCTTTATTTTATTTTTATCTTATTTTTAATTTTACTTTTAAATAAAGGTTTTAAAATTTACTTTTAATAAAAAATTTCTTAATCTTCTTTTATATTTATTTTTTATATATTTACTAAATAGTTTATTACTTTTAAAGGTTATTTAATAAGCGCTTAATAAAACTATTTAAATTCTTTTATAATTATTAATTTAAAGGCTTAATAAAATCTTTTAAATAATATTAAAAGTATATATTAATAAGTTTTTATTTAAAATATATTTTAATTTAATTTAACCCTTTAAAAATATTAGAAAATTAAAAATAATATTATCTTTTATTAATATTATTTATTAAAAATAAAAATAAAAAAATAGCTATATTAAATAAATTATTATTTATAAATCTAGGTATATATTTATTAAGCTTTAAATAAATAGTAATTAAAGTAAAAAGAAATTATTTTATTAATATATCTCTTTATTTAAATTTTAATAAATAAATTTATTTATAATCCGAAAGCTATTTCTATATTAAAGCTAAATAAAGAAAATAGTATTAAATATATACTTTATCTTATTTTAAAAAGTATTAAAAAAAGTATAAAATAAAAAAAATATATTTAATAAAACTTTAAAAAAGATTTTAATTCCGGTTAAAAAATTAATAATATTTAAAATATTTCTTATTATTTTTATCTTTTTTATATTTAAAAAAGTTATTAATAAAGGTTAAAATTATTATTTTTAGCTTTTTAGCTTATAATATAATACTAATTATAAAGCCTTATTATATATATATATTTAAAATTAACTTAAATACTTTAAGATTATTATTTATAAACCTTTTAATCTTTTAAAAGCGTTATTATCTTTAATGGCTAATATTAATATAAATTATAAGCTAATAGATTTATCGGATATTAATCGAAATAAAATAAAAAGTAAAATAAATAAAAACTAACTTAATAAAAAGCTTATTTAATATATTTTTTATTATTTTTTAAAATATTTAAAATAAGCAGCTTTAAATTCTTTAATTAATACTTTTTAATTTTAGCTATTATCTTAGCTTAAGAAATATATATTTTTTTATAAAATATATTTTTAATAAGTTAAAATATATAGCTAATATAAAAAAGCTATAAAATTAATTAAATTTAATAATTAAAAAATAAGATATTATTAATTCTTTATATTATATTATAAATAAAAAAGTTTTTAATATTATTAGCTATAATTATTAATACCTTTTTTTAAAATTTAAGCTAAGTAATAGTTATTATTATAAAGTTTATTATTTTTAATTTAATTAATAAATTATTATACTTTTAAATATTAATTAATAAATAATATAAATTTTAATTCTTATTTATAAATATAGCTAT
>JALPVH010000643.1:0-11634 GCA_023242295.1 Diaporthe ilicicola | reverse complement strand
TTAATAATAGCTATAATTTTAAAATTAAATAATATAAAAGAACTATTAAATAATTTAAAAAAATAATTATAATTAAAATTTATATTAAATAAGAATAATAGTTTATTAAAATAGAAAACCTATATAATAATAAATTTATTATTTAGCTATAAAGCTTTAAAAGGGAAATAAATATTTAAAAAGAAATATATATTTAATATAAATATAATAAAGCTTAATTAAATAGTAAATAAAGAAAATATTACCCGATATAAATCTAAATAAATAATATAAAGTTATAATTAAAGATTAAGTATAAATTATTTAAAGACTTTTTTTATTATATACCGGCTAGAAATATATATTATATTGCTTATAATAGCTATAAATAAAGGCTAAAATATATTAAGTTATAATATAAAAAATACGTTTTTATATTTAAAAATAAATTATAAAATATATATAAAATTACTTTTATATATATATATAAATAAGCCGGAATATAAAAATAAAGTTATAAAGCTTTTAAAAGGTATATATAGCTTAAAGTAAGCGTTATTACTATAATATAACTTTCTATATAAATTATTATATATTATAAAGTTTATTATTTATTCTTATAATAAAGGTATATTTATATATAAAAATAAATAAATAATATAGATTATTTGTCTTATTTGAATTCCGTCTCTTAGAGCTAGGAATACAGTAAAGCGAGGGGGGGGGGAAGCTATAGTGGCTACAGCTCCCCCTTCCTCTATAAACCTCAGTTTGCTTTGCACTCAAGCTTCCGCAAGTGACTTTACACAGTAAGGAGCATTTGCTGCGCCGTCAGGTACCTCCCGGGAGGCCCTGTAGGCGCCTAACAGGGAAAAACCCGCAGTACAGTACGGGGAAAAAACCTTATCAGCTAGGGACACAGTGACTAACAGTAATAGGTACGCAATTGCAGGGAATCAGTTAGGGGGAGGTGTAAACAGTCTCGCCCTTCGACGCTAAAGGGGCGCGCCGAAGGGAGGGCAGGTCTAGAGGCACTAGCGGGATTCGAACCCACACCCTTCGCATTGCCAGTGCAGAAGGGTACCCTAACGCTTAACCAATGCGCCACGGTGCCATAAATAAATAATATTTATTTATTATTTAAATAATATTATTATAATAAGGGTAAATTAATAATATATAAACGATATAATAAATAACTTATATAAGATTATAAACCTAGATTTTTAAGGGAAATTAAATAGCTTTTTTAAAAATAATATCGATATAAATTAAAAAAATAAAATAATAATTATAAACTAAAATAAATATATTAAAAAGATATTAAATAAATTTAATATAGCTAAAAAAGTAATAAATAAAAAGATAATTTCTTAATTTATACCCTATATATTTAATAGAAAATTAATAAAAAATATAGATTAAGCTAATAATAATACTATAGAATTATATTAATAATAAATAGGGTTTATTTTATTTGCTAGCTTAAAAATAAAGTTAAGCCTAGCTTATTTTATTAATAAATTAGTTAAATATATAGCTAACTTTAATTAATATTATATAAATAAATTAAATTAAATATAGAGATATATATATATATTTTCGAAAATATTTAAATAATATAATTATAATAAAACCCTTTTAAGTATAAGGTTAAAAGACTTATAATTATATTTTTTTTAAATTAAATTAAATTTAACTATATTATATTTCTATAACTAGGCTTTATCTCTTTAATCTATTTAAATAAAAGGTAAACCTTCTTAAAAAAGCGTATTAAATAATTAATATTTTTATTTCCCTTTAGCTTATTTTTCTTTAGCTTATTATAAATCCTTACTTTATAAGTAATAAACTTTTTTATTTTTTTTAAATAGATTTTATATATCTTTAAGGTATTAATAAATATATCGATTTATTAAGATAAAAAAAGGTTTTTATTTTCGCGCTTCTTTACTTTAATAAAAGAATCTTTTACTTAAGTAAAGATTTACTTATTATAAATAAAGTTTATTTCTATAGCTATAAAGCTATTAGATCTATATATTTAAATAATGAAATATAGTAGCTTTACCTAATTTAAGGGTCTTAAGTATATATAAGTAATAGTTTAAGCTTAATTATTATCTCGGTTTTAATAGCGCAATAAGCTAAATAATTATTTTCGAGTAATCTTATAATATAGCAGAAAAGGTTATAATAAATATATGTTTAAGTAAAGCTAAAACCTATATATATTCTATAAGATTAAGGTAATAACGGCTTTTTAACATTACTTATTTTAAGTAACTTATATTTAAAGGCTTAAATTATATAATAATAGCATTTTCGTATACTAATAGTGCTTAATAGCGTTAAATTAGGTTATTTATAGCCTATAATAGCTTTAACCTTAATAGACCGGTTTATATTAAGGCTAATAGCTTATTAAAAGCATTAGCGCAAATAGGCGCGGTAAAATAATATTTATACTATAACGGCTTAAAGGTATAAATTAGCAGTAAAATCTATTAATTTTAATTTAAGCGTTAGCTATAAAAAAGAAGCCTTTACTAATTACGCTATAGCCTATAATATGCCTATTTATAG
This sequence comes from Diaporthe ilicicola, assembly GCA_023242295.1. Lineage (NCBI taxonomy): Eukaryota > Fungi > Ascomycota > Sordariomycetes > Diaporthales > Diaporthaceae > Diaporthe > Diaporthe ilicicola. Next base: position 9,066 of record JALPVH010000643.1, on the reverse strand, counting down.
CGGGTAATAGGCAGATAAGATAAGCCTATTAATAAAGGCTGCTATATAGCCCTATATTAATATTCGGCCTAATGCCCTTATAACCCCCCCTTTTAAAAAAGGATTTAAAAAAGGTTAAACTATACCCTAAGCTTAAATTTAAAACCTAGCAGTTAACTAATATATTTTAATAAATATAGAAACTACCTTAAGAATTAGCCACTATATTAAGGGCCTTAAATTCCCGGTTTATAGTTTATTTTATATTATTTAATAATTAATTATTCCTTCCCTTTATATCGTTATTAACTAATATCTCTTTTCTATTTATATAAATAGTTATCGCTTTATATTATTTTAACTATTAATTTATTATTACTTAAATTATTATCTTTATTATATAAAGTACTAATATTAATAATATTATTTATTTCTCCTATTATTACGTTATATAATATAATATCTTTATTTAGAATATATACTTTTATTAAATAAATACTTATCCCCCTTTTTTATTTTAATTAATATAGCTATCTATTAGCTTATATAAGTTTATTATCGTTAAAGTATTTAAATACCGCCTTCTTTTATAATTAAGTATTTAGCTATTTTTATAATTAGTATAGCAGGCCTATATAATTAGGGTATTTATTATAATATACTTTTAATATAGCTAGGGTATTTTTAAAGTTATTAGCTAAATACTATTTTAAATTTAAATCCTAACCCTTTTATTACACCTAATATTAAAGGGTCTTATAATATACTTATAAGGCTAAAATCTTATTAATTTCTTATTTCTCTTTACTATCTTTTATAATTTTACCTTTAAGTTAAAATAGCTTTTATCCCGAAAGGAAATTATAAGGATTATATTATAAATAGTTTAATATAAATATCTAATAACCTTACTAGCTTATAAATAAATTAAGTTTAAAGGAATAATAAAAGCCTTTATTAATAATTTAAAAAAATTACCGGATAAAGGGAAAGTTAAGTTTATTATTAAAATAATCGGTTATTTAAGTTTTCTTAATAATAAAAATATAATTACCTTTATTAAAATTAAGCTTTTATCGGTAATAATTAGCTTACTCTATTATATAATTTTATAAATGCTATATAGCTATATAAGCCTTATTAATATAATCTTATAAGGTTTAAGCTATCTATTATATATCCTATTAAAATATTTTCTTTTATATATTACTTATATCGACCGGTTTAATTTACTATTTCTAATTAAAAAAAAGGTTTAATTTAAATTTTATATAAACTTTAAAAAGCAATAACCTATTAAAAAAATTATAAAAAAGGTAAGCTTATATAAAGTTAAAGGCGGGTATTATTAATATTTAATTATCTTAATAGTAATTTATAAATATTTTTAAGCGCTAATTAATCTATTAATATAAGTTTTTAATTTAGCCCTATAATTAAAAATAGCCGGATAAGAATACTTTTTACTTTATATTAAATATCTTATATAACTTATCTATAAAAAAGAAAATAAATTAAGGTTTTTAATTTAATACTATAAATTATAATAACTTAAATATATAAAAGGGTTTTTTATAATATAAATAAGCTATATCTATAGCTATATAAGTATTAGTATATAATATATATTATAAAATTTTTAATAATTAGTTTATTATAATAAAAAGATTATTATATTCTCTTTTATTATTTAATATTTTTTTAAAGTTAATTATAAGGTATTATTAGCTTTATATAAAAATAAAAAAAGGGTTTAATAATTTTAATATTTTATTTTTAAGGTATTTTATAGAATAATATATATAGTTATTTATAAATCTATATATATTGCTATTTAAACCGGGCTATTAATAGCGCTATTATATTAAATCTTTAATTTTATTTCTTTTTAAATAAGCGGTTATAAAATATAAGTATATATCCTTAATTATCTTAATATAAAGGTTATTATAATCGAAAATAATAAATTAGCTATAATATATAATATATTAATTATTAATAAAGGTTTAATTATTATAACCTCTTTTTAAAAGGTTATAATAGCGTTTTAGGATAAGGTATTTTTTATTAAAATATAAAAGAGAGCTTAATAGCTTAAAACCGGATTACTTTAAAAAAGGGGTAAATATATCTTTAAATTATTAATTTTTTATTAATATTAAATCTACTTTTATTAATACCTTTTTATTTAATAATTCGGCTATATAAACCCTATTAAATATATTATTAATATTAAGGCTAAAAATATTATAATTTCCTAATTTAACCTTTTCGCCTATCTTTTTATAAAATATTTATATAATTTAATAAATATTTAATCGGTTTTTTTATATTTTAAGCTTTTTAAGATACCGGGAAAATATATTAATAATTATATTTTAAAATCTTAATTAATATAAAAAAGTAAAATAAAATTAAAATAATATAGCTATTTAATTAGCTTATTATCGATTAAATAAGCGCTTAATATTAAAGTACTTAAGTATATAATAATTAATAATAATTTTAAAGGGTATAATTTAAATTCTTATTAATTTAAATCTTTAATATTTAAAACTTTTAATTATAGCTAAAAGCTTTTTATTATAAATTAAATAATTTATTTATATTAGATTTATTATCTTAAAAAAAAATTTAATTAGATATTATTTTTTATTATACTCTTACTTTTATAATAATATATTTATTATTATCCTATTTAATATATTTATTTCTAATTAGGTTAATAGCCTATACCGGAAGTATATTAATATAAAAGCTTTAATTATATACCCTTTTAAGATATTAAAAGTAGCTTAATATTTATAAATCTATTAAAAGCCTTTACCCTTTTTAATTAATATAATAAGGGGCTTTATAATTCTATTATATTTCGGAATAAATTTATAATAAAAGTTATAAAAGCTTAAAAAGAATTAAATTTCTTTTATTATTTTAAATAGCTTCTATTATTATATTACTTTAACCTTATCTAGATTTATAGCTATATTATCGGTACCGATAATAAATCTTAAAAACTTTATAATTATAATATAAAACTTATATTTCTTTAAATTTACTTATAGGCTAATAGCTTATAGCCGCTTTAATATAATAGTTATATACTTAATATACTTCTTTTTAAATTTAAAATAGATAATTATATTATTTATATAGGTATAGTAAAAATTATCGAAATATTTTCTTAATATTTTATTAATATATTATTAAAATATTGCTAGCCTATTAATTAAGCTAAAAAAATTTACTTTATATTTAAATATTTTTTATTATATCCGGAATATTATTAAATTATTATAATCTTTTATAATATAAACCTAATAAAAAGCTTATTAAATATTAAGCTTAATAAAAATATTAGCTTAACTTAAATAAAATAAGGTTTTTTTAATTAATAATAATAAATATTAATCCTTTTTTATAATATTATTAAATTTCCGATAATTTATATAAAATCTTAATTTACCTTTTAGCTTAAGTATTATTTAAATCGGTAACGCTTATAAAATATTTACTAGCTTTAAAAATCCTTTATTTAAATTCTTAAAGATATAAGTATAGGCCGCTTTAATATCCTTTAATAATATTTATTTTAGAAAGTTAAACCTTATATCCTTTTTTATAAAAGCCCCTGCTTTAAGCTTAATCTTAAGATTATATAATCGGTATAGTATTAAGCGGTTAAACTTTACTTTATTAAAAGTTTAAAGAAGATAATAATATTATTAAGGTATTTAATTAAATACCTTTTAGAAAAGTTTTTTATTATTAAATAATATACTTTTTACCCTTTTTTTTAAAAAAAATATATTAGTTAAGCTTATAAAGAGATATTATAATAATTTCCGTATTTTTCTATATAGCTAATATTTAAAAGATATCTATATTTATTATAAAGATATTAGCTTTATAATATCTTACCTAATTAATCTTATCCTTTTTTAAGATATAAGCTTTATTTATATCTTAACTCTTTTTATACTTTTTATTTTCTTTTTATTTTTATTACTTTTTCTGCTTTTATTATAATATATTTATTTCTCTTAATATATTAAATATTAAGGGAATATTATAAAGCGCGTATTTTATCTTTTTTAAGTTATTATCTTATACCTTTAATACTACTTTTAAGTAAAATAAGCTTAATTCGGATATATAAGATTACTTAATTAAATTATTTTATTATTCCGACTTTAATTTTTATATTTATTAATTTACTATATTTACCGGTATAATTAGCTTTTTATTTATTAAAAATATAAATAAAGTTAATTTTAAATTTATTAAAGTTATTAATTTTATAAGCTATTTATTTTTTTTAAAAGATATTTCCTATTAATATATATTAAGGTATATATTAAAGTTATATATTTACTTTTAATTAATAATTAAGTTATATTTTATATTTATAATTACTATCGATAGGTTAAGATATATATAGCTTTATATAATTAGGTTTATTATTAATGCTATATTAATTATTTAAGTTATTTATCCTTTAAATCCTTTAATAAAATAAAAATAAAACTTAAATATATATTAGGCGCTAAGGTTTTAAATTATTTTTATTATAAAGCTTATACTTATAAATATTATATTATTTACTTTTATATCTATAAGTTCTTCGGTATTTATATTATTTTTATTATATATTATTATATAAGGTATTATTTATACCTTTTTTTCTATTATTTAAATAAGAAAGTTATAAGAGATATTTTTTAATAAGCTATATTTCTTTTTATTTATATAGATCTTATTTAAAGATATATTTATATTCTTTAAAAAAGAGTTTATTTACCTTAAAGTTAAGTATTTTCCGCCGAGGTTTTATTTAACTAGTTATTTAACTTTAAAATATTTAATAATACATTACTATAAAGCTTTTTAATATAAAAGACTTAAGCCTATTAATAAGCCTTTTAATTAATATTAGAAAAGCTATTACTTTCTTTACTTTTAAAGTATTTAATATTTTAATAACCTAGCTTTTTATATTAAAAGTAAATACTTTATTAAAAGAGCTTTAATATCTCCTTCTTATTAAAGCCCTTATACTTAACCTAGTATATAATATTATTACTATAATTACTATTCCGGTTACCTTTATAATTTTAGCCTTAGTTATTATTATAATTATTTTTACCGCTATTAGATTTTTTATTATTATTTTAATTTTCCTTACCTCCGGAAGTCTTTTTCTTACTTACCTTATAAATTTAATTAATATATTATTAGTTTAAGTTAGTTTATTAAGTATAATAATAATATTTATTAAAGGTAATATTTAAGTCGATATACTTATTTATTATTTAGTTATAAAGCTAGGTTATTAAAGTAATTTTATTATATATCTTATCTTTTTACTTAGATTTTAATAAATATATAATACCGGCTAATTATATAAACTTATTTTTAAAATTAATAAAGAAATCCTTAAATATTATATATAAATTTTTAAACTATATTTTAGCTATAGCTTTTTTATTAAGGTTATTATACTTATTTTATAACTAGGCCTTTAGCTTTTTTAAGGTTTTAATATAGTTAAGGTAATTATTATTAAAAAAGGTATTTAAAATATTAATAGCTTTTTCTTTTAAAAAGCCTTTAATTATAATTATTAATATTTTATCTATAAGGTAATAGTTTATATTAGCCTTAAGCTTATTCTTTAGCTTATAATATTATACTTTAAAGTTAATTATATTTTTATTTAGCTTATTATTCTATATTAAGGGATTAAGTATTTATACCGATTATTTAATATAATGCTAAATACCTTTTATAAATATCTTAATTATTAGGGTATTAAGAGTATTATTTTAGCTACTATATATAATCTTAAGCTTATTTAAATTAATATTACTTTTATTTATATCCGATAAATTACTTAAGTTAGGGTTTTTAAGAGAACTATTATCTTTTACCGATATATTAGCGTAATATAAAGCCTTTTTAAAAGCATTAATTTTCTTTTTAGCGGCCTATATCTTTTTAGCCTACTTTTTATATTAAACTATTATTATATTAATATAGTTTTTTAAAATATTATACTTCCGAATTTTATTTTTAAGCTTTATAATCTTATTATTAAATATATTAAAAAGGTTATTATATTAACTAGTTAAATATTCGGTTATCTTTTTAAGCTTATTATTCTTTATTTAAAATATTTTAATTTAAACTTTTAAACCGATATTATTAATAAGGTTTTTAATATTATTTAGCTTTTATTATATCTTTAAGCTTATTTTATTTATATAATTAGCTTAAAAAAGTAAAGTATTAAAGTTTTAATTTACTTTTATTAAAATAATAATTATTTTTATTATTATATTATAGAATATTATATTATTTAATCTTATAAGCTAAAACTTATTTTATATTATATATTAATCGATTTTAAAAAGCTTTTTAAAGGTTTTATAGCTTATTAAGCTATTAATTTTAAATTTAATTTTACTTTTAAGTATTATTATAGCCTATAGTATACTATTTTAATATTATTTATTATATATATTTACTTTATTATAAATATTAATATCTATTAACTTTATATTTAGCCGTACTTATTTTATTAATTATACTTTTTTTTAATATTTAATATAAATTTAATAAAAGTTTATTTAACCTTTAGCTTTAAATTTATTATCGTTACTTATTATATTGCTATTATTATTAAAAATATAAAATAAGGCTAAATTAGTAATTAAAAAGATTTTATTTTATTATATATTAAGGGAAAATCTTAGGATATTAATATTTACTTAATTATTATAGCGGGGTAAGATTTTATTAAGGTTATTTAAGTTAAAGTAAATATATCGCGTATTACTATAATATAGTAATGCGTTATTACTATTGTTTTTAGATTTTATTTTTACGTTAATAATAGATTAATTTATTTTAAAGTTAATAAAGCTATTATTAGTTACCTTATTAAAAGAGAGGTTATATCCGGTTATATCGGGTATATTTATTATATTATTAAAAGTATTTTTAGCTATCTTAATAAGGTAGATAAATATTTTTATAGCTTTTTTAAGCTATAAGTCTTTATTAAATTAGAATTAAAATAGTATTTATATTATAACGGCTTAAAGGTATAAATTAATAGTAAAATCTATTAATTCTAATTTAAGCGTTAGCTATAAAAAAAAGCCTTTATTAATTACGCTATAGCCTATAATATGCCTATTTATAGCGGGCAATAGGTAGATAAGATAAGCTTATTAATAAGGGCTGCTATATAGCCTTACGCTAGCGTTTAGCTTAATGCCTTTATACGCGGCTTAACGCTATAGCTATCAATATAAAATAGCGGCTTTTAATTATAAATAGGCTTATAAAAGTAAATTAATAAGTTATTATAAAAAGTTTTATATAGTAAAACTTATTATATTAATTTAAAAGATATATTATACCTTATCTTTCTTAAATACTTCTTATCGTTTTAGCTTAATAAGGAAACTTAAATAAATAAAATAATCGATATAATATATAAAATAAATATAAATATATAAAATAAATATAGACTATTTATCTTATTTAAATTTTATCTTTTAAAGCTAAGAATATAGTAAGTAAAGGGAAGGAAGCTATAGTTTTAATTAAGGCTATAGCTCCCTCTTCCTCGATAAACCTTAGTTTACTTTATACTTAAGCTTTTATAAGTAACTTTATATAGTAAGAAGTATTTACTATATTATTAAGTATCTTTCGGGAGGCCCTATAAGCGCTTAATAAGGAAAAACCTATAATATAAGGAAAAAAACTTTATTAGCTAGAGGATATAGTAATTAATAGTAATAGGTATATAATTATAGGGAATTAGTTAAGGTAAATAATCTCGCCCTTTAATATTAAAGGGGTATATTAAAGGAAGGGTAAATTAAAAAGGTATTAGCGGGATTTAAACCTATACTTTTTATATTACTAGCGTAAAAGGGTACCTTAACGCTTAACTAATGCGCTACGGTGCTATATAAAATAAATATATATATATATATATATATATATTTATATACTTAATATACGATATATAATATATAGTTTAAAAATAAAAATTAAAAATAAAATAGCTAGCTATATAAAGTGGATTTAGGCTATAAAAATAGCGTATTTAGGTTCCTTATATCTAAATCCTTTTTAAAGATAAAAATACTAATAGTTAAATAGTAAATTTTCTTAAGCTTAAAGATAGTCTAGATAGGTGGCTTAATAGCTTTTAACTTAGATATTAATATTTATGTCTTTAATTTCGAATTAAATTCGGGAAAACTAAATAAATAGTTAAATTAAGCTAAGTCTGCTAAATATAGTTAGCTATTTTAATTTTAAAATTATATATAATCTATATATATATATAATTTAATATTATTATATATTTTATTTAACTTAAGTATTAATATTTATATCTTTAAAAAGGATTTAAATATAATAAAACTAAATACGTTATTCTTAAGGCCTAAAACTACTTTATAAAGCTAAATATTTTATTTTTAATATCTATTTTTAAAGTGTATATTATATATTATATACCTAGTATATAAATATATAAATATATATAAGCTATTTAATATATAATATATAATATATAATATATAATATATAATATATATATATAATATATAAAAAGTTTATAAATATATAATATATAAATATATATATATATTTATATATTTATATATCTAATATCTAATATATAATATAGACTTTAAAAATAGATTTTAAAAATAAAATATTTAGCTTTATAAAGCAATTTTAAGTAGTAAAAATAGCTTATTTAGTTTTATTATATCTAAATCCCTTTTAAAGATAAAAATATTATTAATTAAATAGTAAATTTTCTTAAGCTTAGAAACAGTTTAAATAGGTAGCTTAATAGCTTTTAATTTAAATATTAATATTTATATCTTTAACTTTAAATTAAATTCGGGAAAGCGAAATAAATAATTGAATTAAGCTAAATTTATTAAATATAGCTAGCTATTTTAATTTTAAAATTATATATAATCTATATATATATATAATTTAATATTATTATATATTTTATTTAACTTAAGTATTAATATTTATATCTTT
>JALPVH010000642.1:0-11647 GCA_023242295.1 Diaporthe ilicicola | reverse complement strand
TATTAGTATTTATAGCTTTAAGAGGGATTTAGATATAATAAAACTAAATAGAATATTTTTATACGCTAAAACAGCTCTATATAGCCAGCTATTTTATATAAAAAATCTATTTTTAGATTGTATATTATATATTATATATTTAATATACAAATATATAAATATATAAGCCGTCCAATATATAATATATAATATACAATATATAATATATAAATATACAATATATAAATATATAATATATAATATATAATATACAATATACAATATATAAAAAGTTTCTAGGTATATAATATATAAATATATATATATATATATTTATATATTTATATATTAGGTATATAATATATATATATATATGTCACAACTCTGCTTTTTATTTAAATAAATAAAGCTTAATTATAGAAATATAATATAGTTAAATAAGATTTAATTTAAAAAATATATAATTATAGGTCTTTTAACTTTATATTTAAGAGGGGTTATAAATAGCTATAGAAATAAACTTTAAATATAATAAATAAATCTTTATTTAAGTAAAAAGTTTTTTTATTAAAGTAAAAAAGCGTAAAAATAAAAAACCTTTTTTATTTAAATAAATAAATATATTTATTATTACTTTAAAGATATATAACTTAAAAGTTTATTTTATAAAAATAAAGAAATTTATTATTTATAAGTTAAAAATTAATAATAAGCTAAAAAAAAAAGTTATAAATTTAATATACTTTTTTAAAAAGGTTTACTTTTTATTTAAATAAATAAAGCTTAATTATAAAAATATAATATAGTTAAATAAAATTTAATTTAAAAATATATAATTATAAGTTTTTTAACCTTATATTTAATAAAGAAAGAATAAAATATAATATATTTTTTAAGATTAATATAATAAGTTTTAATATATAAAACTTTTTATAATAACTTATTAATTTTTTATAAGCTTATTTATAATTAAAAACTATTATTTTATATTAATAGCTATAATATTAAGCTATGTTTAATTTATTTATATTAATATTTTTAATAAGCTATTAGCTTATTAAAGTTAAAGTTATTATAAGCTATAAATTAATTTAACGCTATTAAATATTATATAAAAGTGTTATTACTATATAACTTAAGCTTTTAAATTATTATAAATAAGCGATATTAAAAAGCCGCTATTATTTTAAAGGTTTTAGCTTTACTTATATATATATATATATTATAACTTTATTTTATAAAACTATTTAAAAGTAATTATTTAATTAAAATTAAAATAATTATTAATTAAGCTTAAATTAATATTTATTAATTATTTATTTATTTAAGTTTCTTTATTAAGCTAAAATAATAATAAATATTTAAAAAGAATAAAGTATAATATATCTTTTAAAATTAATATAATAAGTTTTACTATATAAAGCTTTTTATAATAATTTATTAATTTATTTTTATAAGCTTATTTATAGTTAAAAGCTATTATTTTACGCTAATAGCTATAATATTAAGCCGCGCTTAATTTATTTATATTAATGCTTTTAATAAATATTAAAGTTAAAGCTATTATAAGCTATAAATAATTTAGTTTAATGCTATTAAATATTATATAAAAGTGCTATCGCTATATAATTTAAGCCTTTAAATATAAATTGCTCGAAATAAGCGATATTAAAAAGCTATTATTACTTTAATTAAAGTTTTAGCTATATTTAAATATATATTTATTATAACCTTATTTTATAAAATTATTTAAAAGTAATTATTTAGCTTATTATATAAAACTAAAATAATAATTAAAATTTAAGCTAAAATTAATATACGCGCTTAAAACTTAAATAAAGTTATTATATTTTATTATTAAATATAATATTTAGATATATAAATTTAATAGCTTTATAGCTATAAAAATAAACTTTATTTATAATAAGTAAATCTTTATTTAAATAAAAGATTTTTTTATTAAAATAAAGAAATATAAAGATAAAAACCTTTTTTTATTTTAATAAATCGATATATTTATTATTACCTTAAAAATATATAGGGCTTATTTAAAAGAAATAAAAAAGTTTATTACTTATAAAGTAAAGATTTATAATAAGTTAAAAGAAAATAAGTTAAAAGGAAAAAAGAAAATTAATTATTTAATATACTTTTTTAAAAAAGTTTACCTTTTATTTAAATAAATTAAAAAAATAAACTTTAATTATAAAAACGTAATATAGTTAAATAAAATTTAATTTTAAAAAAATATAATTATAAGTTTTTTAACCTTATATTTAAAAGGGAAATTAATATTTATATATATTTAAGATTTAAATAAAGCTATTATAATTTATTATTAAGTATAATATTTAAATATATAAATTTTATAGCTTTATAGCTATAAAAGTAAACTTTATTTATAATATTAATTATTTTACTTTTTAAAATTTCTTTATTAAGCTAAAATAATAATAAATATTTAAGAAAGATAAAGTATAATATATTTTTTAAGATTAATATAATAAGTTTTACTATATAAAACTTTTTATAATAATTTATTAATTTATTTTTATAAGCTTATTTATAATTAATAATTATTATTTTATATTAATAGCTATATATTGTGGCGTATTAGTCGAGCGTTAAGGTATTCTTTTATATTAATAATATAAAGGGTATAGGTTCGAATTCTACTAATGCTTTTTTAACCCGCCCTTTCTTTAACACGCCCCTTTAATATTAAAGGGTAAGAATATTTACCTTAATTAATTCCCTATAATTATATACCTATTACTATTAATTACTATATCTTTAGCTAATAAAGTTTTTTCCTTATATTATAGGTTTTTCCCTATTAGGCGTCTATAAGACCTTTTAGAAAGTATTTAACGGTATAGTAAATACTTCTTACTATATAAAGTTACTTATAGAAGCTTAAATATAAAGTAAACCGAGGTTTATAAAGGAAGGGAAAGCTATAGCCTTACCTAGCTTTTTCCCCCCCCCTTTATTTACTATATTTTAAGCTTTAAGAGACGGAATTTAAATAAGATAAGTAATTTATATTAATAGCTATAATATTAAGCTACGCTTAATTTATTTATATTAATATTATTAGCTTATAAAAGTTAAAGCTATTATAAGTTATAAATTAGTTTAACGCTATTAAATATTATTAATATTAATATATAAAAGTGTTATTATTATATAATTTAAGCTTTTAAGTTACTTAAAATAAATAATATTAAAAAGCTATTATTAATTTAAAGATTTTAACTTTATTTAAATATATATTTATTTAATAAAATTAAACGATATAACTTTATTTTATAAAACTATTTAAAAGTAATTATTTAGCTTATTATATAAAACCGAAATAATTATAAATTAAATTTAAATTAATATTTATATATATTTAAAACTTTATTAAATAAGTTTATAATTATAATTAAATTATATTATAAATAAATTTATTATATTTTATTATTTAAATATATAAATTTAATAGCTTTATAAATAATTATAAAAATAAACTTCCTTTTAAGTATAAGGTTAAAAGACCTATAATTATATGTTTTTTAAACTAAATTTTATTTAACTATATTATATTTCTATAATTAAGCTTTATTTATTTAGATAAAAGGTAAACCTTTTTAAAAAAGCGTATTAAATTTATAACCTTTTATCCTTTCCTCGGCTTATTATTAATTCTTAACTTATAGGTAATAAATCTCTTTATTTCTTTAAAATAGATTTTTAAGTTATATATTTTTAAAGTAATAATAAATATATTTATTTGCTTAGATAGGAAAGGTTATTTATTTTTACGCTTCTTTACCCTAGTAAGAAAACTTTTTATTTAAGTAAAGATTTACTTATTATATTTAGAGTTTATTTCTATAGCTATTTATAGCAGAGCTGTTAGATCTATATATCTAGATAATGGAATATAGTAGCCTTACCTGGTTATAGTTTGTTTTAACCGCAGCTGTAAACTCGCTTAGTGGGGTTTTAGGTATGTATAAGTGCTGGTTTAAGCTTAACTATTGTCTCGGTTTCGGTGGCGCGGCAGGCTGAATAATTGCTTTCGAATAGTCTTGCGGAAAAGGTTGTGGTAGTTGCTTAGTTTTGCTAGATAGGTGTGTGTTTAAGCTAGAACCTGTGCATATCCTATAAGATTAGGGCAATAGCGGCTTTTTAACATCGCCTATTTCGAGCAACTTATATTTAAAGGCCTAAATTATATAGCGATAGCACTTTTATATAGTGCTTAACGGCGTTAAACTAGGTTGCTTATAGCCTATAATGGCTTTAACCTCGATAGACCGGTTTATATTAAGGCTAATAGCTTATTAAAAGCACCGGCGCAAATAGGCGCGGCCTAATATTATAGCTACTAGCGTAGAATAGCGGCTTTTAACTATAGATAGGCTTATAAAAGATTAATAAGTTATTGTGAAAAATTCTATATAGTAAAACCTATTATATTAATTTAAAAGATATATTATACCTTATCCTTTTCGGATACTTATTATTATTCTAGCTTAATAAGGGAACTTAAATAAATAAAATAGTTGATAAAAATAAACTTTATTTATAATAAATAAAATTTTATTTAAGTAAAAGGTTTTTTTTATTAAAATAAAGAAATATAAAGATAAAAACTTTTCTTTATTTAAGTAAATCGATATATTTATTATTACTTTAAAGATATATAAGGTTTAGTTTTAATAAAAATATTTTAAAATAATAAAGAAATAAATTAAAAGAGATTAAATTTATAGAAAATAAGTGCGTAGTAGCTCTTTTTAAATATATATAAGATACCTTACTTAGTAAAATAAGGGGCCTTTAAGCCCTTTAAGGCCCTAAGGCTTTTAAGCTATTTTAAATTTTAATAATTTTAAAGAAATAAAGAAGTTTATTACTTATAAAGTAAAGATAAATAATAAGTTAAATAGAAAAAGAAAGGTTAATTATTTAATATATTTCTTTAAAAAGGTTTACTTTTTATTTAAATAAATTAAAGAAATAAAGCTTAATTATAAAAATATAATATAGTTAAATAAAATTTAATTTAAAAAAATATTTATAAGTCTTTTAACTTAATATTTAAAAGGGCTTTATTTATAAACTATTTATCTTATTTAAATTTTATTTTTTAAAGTTTAAAATATAATAAGTAAAGGGAAAAACGCTATAATTAAAGGCTATAGCTCCCTCTTTCTCTATAAACCTTAATTTACTTTATACTTAAGCTTTTATAAGTAACTTTATATAGTAAAGAGTATTTATTACGCTATTAAGTATCTTCCGGAAGGCCTTATAAACGCTTAATAAGGAAAAACCTATAATATAAAGAAAAAGCTTTATTAGCTAAAGATATAGTAACTAATAGTAATAGATATATAATTATAGGGAAATAGTTAAGGTAAATAATCTCGCCTTTTAATATTAAAGGGGTATACCGGAAGGAGGGCAGGTTAAAAAGTAATATTAATAGGATTTAAACCTATACCTTTTATATTACTAGCGTAAAAGGGTATTTTAATGCTCGACTAATGCGTTATAGTGCCGGGGCTTTATTTATAATATATAAATCTTTATTTAAGTAAAAGGTTTTTTTATTAAAATAAAGAAATATAAAGATAAAACCCTCTTTTTTATTTAAATAAATCGATATATTTAATATTATTTTAAAGATATATAAGGTTTATTTTAAAGAAAGAGAAAGGTTTATTAAATATAAAGTAAAGATTAATAATAAGCTAAATAAAAAAAGAAAAGTTAATTATTTAATATTTTTTTTTTAAAAAGTTTACTTTTTATTTAAATATATTAAAAAAATAAAGCTTAATTATAAAAATATAATATAATTAAATAAAATTTAATTTAATGCTATAGCGCATTAATTAAGCATTAAAATACCCTTTTATATTAATAATATAAAAGGTATAAGTTTAAATCCTATTAATACCTTTAAATTTACGCTCCTTTTAATATACCCTTTTAACGTTAAAGGGTAAAGCTATTTACCTTAACTAATTCCCTATAAATATATATCTTATACTATTAATTATTATATTCTTAGCTAAAAAGTCTTTTCTTATATTATAGTTTTTCCCTTTTAAGCGCTTATAAAATCTTTTTAAAGATATTTAATAATATAGTAAATGCTTCTTACTATATTAAGTTATTTATAGCAACGATTAAATATAAAGTAAATTAAAGTTTATTAAAGATAAAAGGCTATAAACTCTTTTATTATAGTTACTTTCTCTTTACTTTATAAAATTTTTAACTTTAATAAATAGAATTTTAAATAAAAAGTAATTTATAAAATTTAATTTAAAGAATTATAATTATAAGTCTTTTAACTTTATATTTAAAATAAATAAATAAAATATATAATATATTATAAATATAAGTAAAATAAATATAAAGTAAATATAAATATAAATAAATAAATAAAGAATAAATATAATATTTTATTAATTATAATTTTTATTTTTTTTATAAAGTTAAAATAATAATAAATATTTAAAAAGAATAAAGTATAATATATTTTTAAAAATTAATAACGTGGTTAACTAGTAAATAGCGAATATTATTAAATAGCGAACTTTATACCTTTTTATAGGGTAAGCTATATAAAAAGTACTTACCCTAACTATTAAGAAAAGCTAATAAAATTTATTTATTTATTAATATTTCCTTAAAACCTTTATAACTTAATAGAAAATTAAGATATAAGGCTATAATATAAGACTTAATTTTATTATATATTAAATTATATATATATAAATTTATATCTATTTTAAATTATTAATAAGTAAAGTATATAAACTAATAAATTTCGAGATTTATATATAAATATATAAAGCTTACTTAAAGTTAATAACTTTAACCCTTATATATAACCTTACCCCTAGCTTTAAATTATAAAAAAAACCTATAAAACTTTAAATAAGTTTTATTTTTATTAGAAAAGATTTTTAAATGTTTTTTTATTTTATTAAAAGTAAATAAAAATTAAGCTTAAAGTTAATAAAAGTTATAAAAATTTATTACTTATTAATATCCGCCACTTATTAATTAACCACGTTATAATAAGTTTTATTATATAAAACTTTTTATAATAACTTATTAATCTTTTATAAGCTTATTTATAATTAAAAGCCGTTATTTTATATTAATAATTATAATATTAAAGCGCGCCTATTTATATTAATATTATTAATAAACTATTAACTTATTAAAGTTAAAGCTATTATAAGTTATAAGCTAGTTTAATATTATTAAACATTATATAAAAGTATTATTATTATATAATTTAAGCTTTTAAATATAAATTATTTAAAATAAGCGATATTAAAAAGCTATTATTACTTTAAAGTTTTTAACTTTACTTAAATATATATTTATTTAATAAAATTAAGCGATATAACTTTATTTTATAAAATTATTTAAAAGTAATTATTTAATATAATTAAAACGGTATTTACACTATAATAGCTTAAAGGTATAAATTAATAGTAAAATTTATTAACTTTAATTTAAGCGTTAACTATAAAAAATAAACTTTTATTAATTACATTATAGCTTATAATATACCTATTTATAGCAGGTAGTAAGTAGATAAGATAAGCTTATTAATAAGGGCTGCTATATAGCCTTATATTAGGATTTAGCTTAATGCTTTTATAACCCTTTTTTAAAAAAAAGAATTCGGAAAGGGTTAAATTATACCCCGGGCTTAAACTTAAAACTTAACGGTTAACTAATACGTTTTAATAAATATAAAAATTATTTTAAAAACTAGTTATTATATTAAAAGCTTTAAATTTCTAGTTTATAATTTATTTTATATCGTTTAATAATTAATTATTCCTTCCCTTTATATTATTAATTTATTATTAACCGATATATCCTTTTTATTTATATAAATAATCGTCGCTTTATATTATTTTAATTATTAATTCGTTATTATTTAAGTTATTATTTCTATTATATAAAATATCGATATTAACGGTATTATTTACTTTTCTTATTATTATATTATATAATATAATACCTTTATTTAAAATATATACTTTTATTAAATAAGCGTTTATTTTTCTTTTTTATCTCGATTAATATAGCTACTTATTAGCTTATATAAGTTTATTATTATTAAAGTATTTAAATACCGCTTTCTTTTATAATTAAATATTTAGCTATTTCTATCGACTATTTTATTTATTTAAGTTCCCTTATTAAGCTAAAACGATAATAAGTATTTAAAAAAGATAAGGTATAATATATCTTTTAAATTAATATAGTAAGTTTTACTATATAAAACTTTTTATAATAACTTATTAATCTTTTATAAGCTTATTTATAGTTAAAAGCCGCTATTTTATACTAATAGCTATAATATTAGGCCGCGCTTATTTACGCCGGTGCTATTAATAAGCTATTAGCTTATCGAGGTTAAAGCTATCGCAGGCTATAAGCTAATTTAATACCGTTAAGCACTATATAAAAGTGTTATTACTATATAATTTAAGCCTTTAAGTTATTTAAAATAAGCGATATTAAAAAGCCGCTATTACTTTAATCTTATAAGATATATATAGGTTCTAGCTTTACTTAAAGATATACCTATTTAGCAAAATTAAGCGATATAACCTTTTCTATAAAACTATTTAAAAGTAATTATTTAGCTTACCGAAACCGAGATAATTGCTAATTAAGCTTAAACTAGCATTTATACGCGCTTAAGATTTAAATAAAGCTATTATATTTCATTATTTAAATATATAGATTTAATAGCTCTATAGCTATAGAAATAAACTTTATTTATAATAAGTAAAGTTTTACTTAAGTAAAAGGTTTTTTTATTAAAATAAAGAAGTGTAAAGATAAAAACCTTTCTTTATTTAAGTAAATTAATATATTTATTATTACCTTAAAGATATATAAAGTTTATTTTAAAGAAATAGATAAGTTTATTACCTATAAAGTAAGAATAAATAATAAGTTAAATAGAAAAAGGGAGGTTAATCGTTTATTACGCTTTTTTAAAAAGGTTTACTTTCTATTTAAATAAATTAGAGAAATAAAGCTTAATTATAAAAATATAATATAGTTAAATAAAATTTAGTTTTAAAAAAAATATAATTATAAGTCTTTTAACCTTATATTTAAAAGGGTTAGCTATTTTTATAACTAATATAGCAGGCTTATATAATTAAGGTATTTATTATAATATACTTTTAATATAGCTAGAGCGTTTTTAAAGTTATTAGCTAAATATTATTTTAAATTTAAGTTTTAACTCTTTTATTATACTTAATATTAAAGGGTTTTATAATATACTTATAAAATTAAAATCTTATTAACTTTTTATTTCTCTTTATTATTTTTTATAATTTCGCCTTTAAATTAAAATAGCTTTTACCTTAAAAGAGAATTATAAGAATTATATTATAAATAGTTTAATATAAATATTTAATAACCTTATTAGCTTATAGATAGATTAAGTTTAAAGGAATAATAAAGACCTTTACTAATAATTTAAAAAGATTATTAGATAAAAGGAAAGTTAAGTTTATTATTAAAGTAATTAATTATTTAGGTTTTCTTAATAATAAAAGTGTAATCGCCTTTATTAAAATCGGGCTTTTATTAGTAATAATTAACTTACTTTATTATATAATTTTATAAATACTATATAGCTATATAAGCCTTATTAATATAGCTTTATAAAGTTTAAGCCACCCGCTATATATTTTATTAAAATATTTTTTTTATATATTATTTATATTAACCGGTTTAATTTATTATTTCTAATTAAAAGAAACGTTTAATTTAAATCTTATATAGATTTTAAAAGGTAATAACTTATTAAAAGAATTATAAGAAAAGTAAGCTTATATAAAATTAAGAGCGGGTATTATCGATATTTAATTATCTTAATAATAATTTATAAATATTTTTAAATACTAGTTAATTTATTAATATAAGTTTTTAATTTAGCCTTATAATTAAAAATAGTTAAATAAAAATAGTTCCCACTTTATATTTAATATTTTATATAACTTATTTATAAAGAAGAAAATAAATTAAGGTTTTTAATTTAATATTATAAACTATAATAACTTAAATATATAAAGAGGTCCTTTATAATATAAATAAGCTATATTTATAGCTATATAAGTATCGGTATATAATATATATTATAAAATCTTTAATAATTACTCTATTATAATAAGAAGATTATTATATTCTTTTTTATTATTCGGCATCTTTTTAAAGGTTTTATAGCTTATTAGGCTATTAGTTTTAAACTTAATTTTATCTTTAAGTGTTATTACGTTCTATAATATATTATTTTAATATCGCTTATTATATATATTTACTTTATTATAAATGTCGGTGTTTATTAACTTTATATTTAGCTATACTTATTTTACTAACTATATTTTCTTTTAATATTTAATATAAATTTAATAGAAATTTATTTAACTTTTAGCTTTAAATTTACTATTATTATTTATTATACTACTATTATTATTAAAAGTATAGAATAAGGCTAAATTAATAATTAAAAAGATTTTATTTTATTATATATTAAAGGAAAGTTTTAAAATATTAATATTTACTTAATTATTATAGCGGGGTAAAATTTTATTAAAGTTATTTAAATTAAAATAAATGCGTTACGCATTATTATAATATAATAACGCATTACTACTATTATTTTTAAATTTTACTTTTATATTAATAATAAATTAATTTATTTTAAAGTTAATAAAGCTATTATTAATTACTTTATTAAAAGAAAAGTTATATCTAATTATATTAAATATATTTATTATATTATTAAAAGTATTTTTAGCTATTTTAATAAAGTAAATAAATATTTTTATAGCTTTTTTAAGCTATAAACGTTTCTTAAATTAAAGTTAAAATAATATTTATATTATAACGGCTTAAAGATATAAATTAATAATAAAGTTTATTAACTTTAATTTAAATATTAGCTATAAAAAAGAAGCTTTTATTAATTATATTATAGCTTATAATATATTTATTTATAATAAGTAATAAGTAGATAAGATAAGCTTATCGATAAAGGCTATTATATAGCTTTATATTAACGTTTAACTTAACGCCTTTATAATAATACGCTATTAAAATTAAAATAATTATTAATTAAGCTTAAACTAATATTTATATATATATATAACTTAAATAAAGCTATTTTATTTTATTATTAAATATAATATTTAACTATATTAATATAAGGTATTTAAATATAAACTTTAACTTATTTTACTTACTTTAAATATATAGATTTAATAGCTTTACTTATTATAAATAGCTATAAAAATAACTTTTAATTATAATAAATAAATCTTTATTTAAATAAAAGGTTTTTTTATTAAAGTAAAAAAATATAAAGATAAAGGCTTTTTTTTATTTAAAATAATTAATATGTTTATTATTACTTTAAAAATATATTAATTATTTTATTTATTTAAGTTTCTTTATTAAGCTAAAATAATAATAAGTATTTAAAAAAAATAAAGTATAATATATTTTTTAAGATTAATATAATAAGTTTTATTATATAAAACTTTTTATAATAACTTATTAATCTTTTATAAGCTTATTTATAATTAAAAGCCGTTATTTTACG
>JALPVH010000641.1:0-11871 GCA_023242295.1 Diaporthe ilicicola | reverse complement strand
TATTTAAGGAAATACTATATAGAATTAATTTAAATAGATTTTAATATAAAAATAAATATTAAAAAATATTTTTATTTTATTATTTAATAGGTTATATAAGTTTTTAATATATTTTTATTTCCACTTAAAGGTTTTAATAAACTATATTAACTTAATAAAGTTAAGCCGTTAATTTTCTATATATTAAAAAGGTAGATATATATATAGGTTATATTTAAATATAGATAGTTATATTAAGCGTTAATTAAACTACTATAATTATATTAAATATAGTAAGTTTCGCTAATTTTAACTAAATTAAAATAATACCGGTATTTTAATTAATAGCTATAAAATATTAAGCTATAATAAAGGTTATTTAGCAAGTAAAGCCGGGGGTAGATTATTATTTATAGGGTTAGATAGTAGTAATATATCTAGTAATATAAAAGGTTTAAATGGTTTAAAAGGTTTAAGTAATTTAAAAGGTTTAGGGGGATTTAATATATTTCTAATAATAAGAGGTAGTTAAAATTAATATAAAAGTTTATTATAAACCTTATTTATTTTTAACTTAAGAAAAAAGGTAATATTATAAAGTTTATTTATATTTTAAAATAACTTATTTTCCGCCTATATTAATTAATATAATTATAATATTATAAGCAAATTATTCTATCCTATATATATACCTTTTATATATAAAAAGATTTTTAATATTTGCCGGTAAGGTATTAATAATTTAATAAATATTTTCTATATTTATTAACTATAATTCTTTCGGTATATATAAAATAAATTATTATTAAAAAATATTTATTAAATATAGCTTAAAAGTATATTAGCTAAATATATAATAAGGTATACTATTAATTTATTTTTATTAAATAATATAAACTATAGTTTAGCGTTAATAAGTTCTTTATATATTAAATTTAAAAAAGTAGTTTTAAATAAATCTTTTAACTTATAGCCTTTTATAAGGTTTAAGTTATTTTAATCTTTTAATATATTATTAGCTATAGTTAATTAAATAAATATTATTTCTTAATATTTAAATTAATATTTATATAATCTCCTTATTTTAAGGTAAAATATTAAATAGTAATAACGCTTATTTAGATTTATATTTTATTAGAAAATAGGTTTATAAAAAAATAATAAATTAATATAAAGATAATAAAGCTTATTTTATTAAATATTTAAAAATAATAATAGTTATATAAATTAATATAAAAATAGTTTAACCGATATAAGGGGGGTTATATATCGTTTTATTAAATATTAAGTAAAAATAATAATTATACTTTAATAATTAAATTAATAAAATAGAAGTTAATAGTAATATATAAGTTAATAGTTTATTAATAGTTTATATAAAGGAAATATTAAGGGCTTTAAGTAATAATAGGTAAAGTTATTAATATATAATTATATAACTACTTCTTTTAAATTTAAAGATTTTAAGGTCTTAAGGGGATTCTTAAGCGTATATAATATATATCTTATAATATTTTTAATAAATATATAACTTTAGGTTATAAGAAAGGTTAAGAATTAGTTTAATCTTTATAAGAGTTATTTAGAAAGTTTAATTTCTTAGAAAGGCTTATTATAATAACTTTTATTATATAATATATAGCTATATAACGGAATATACGGTATAGGGAATTATTATAAGATATACCTCTTTAACCTTATAGATTTATAGTTTAGTAACTATTAATTAATATTAGTAGGGCTTATAACGTATATATATAGTAATAGCAAAATAGGTTAGATTTTAGGTATTATTATTAATTAGAATCTATTGTGGTAGGGGCTAGCTAGTAACAAGCCTTAAGGGGCCCGTTACGTTATATGCTAGTCCTTTAACGTAACTGCCGACATAGACACATCTGTGTGCCAGCCAGAGGAGATAGTGACATTTCTTATCTCGGTTAAGAAGGGATCTGAAATATACATCGAATAAGATTTCTTGGATAGCCGAGGAACTTGGATCGCCGAGGAACTTGGATCGCCGAGGAACTTGGATCGCCGAGGAACTTGGATCGCCGCTGTACATCGCCTCCTGTTGACTGTGGCGATATTTCAGGGGTGCTTTGGCTACAGCGCAAGGGGTTTGGCTCGCGTGTTGTTTCGAGTGATGTGGGTCCCGCACAATGGCAATGTTCTAAATCTGCTAATTCTTGAGAACCGCGGGCTTCCAAAGGTCTCGAATGGTGTCCTTTAGGAGGGTTACGTTGCGAGACAACTTCGAGGAGAATTCGTTGATCCGCAATGGGTGAATGAGAACTTGATCAGACATTTATCTGCCTGTGGAAGACTATGACAAAGATCAGCTTTGAAGGAGCCAAATGCATCCATATTGCGAAGTATGAGCCCTGAACCAAAGTTTTGATACACAGATGCTCCTCCGCGCGAGATGGGTGGATGGTCGTGTTGATACGCACCGAGTTGTACAATTGGACAAGCGAAGTCGTCTCCAAGCCTATATCCTGAGTGAACAACACCATATAGACGATTATGGTAAACTCCGCAAGTTGCGCCCCAGGTTGAGGATGGATGTGTGTTTATTTGCTTTGAGGCTGAGTTCCCTGGGCTTACTACCGTAGACTTAGTGTGTACTGGCCGGTAAGAAGCCACGGCTGCGATAATCAATCCGGGTGAGGCTATTTGTGGGCGTAATAAGCTCGAGCACCTCGAGCTGTAGAGGGCTTGTATTTGAAAGGTTGAGGAACGTTGCCCTCCTTGATCAGAACTTATTTCTGTTGGGCTCGAATGTCCTCGTTATCGCCTGTGATTGTAGTTCCTCCTAAAGTCCATAAGAGACGCTGTCGTAACCAACTGCACTACACAGGCCGAAAAAGGGTGACCACCCTTATCGACAAGGGAGGCAGCGGTCTATAGCAGCAGGGCGTGCGCCACAGACGCGGGTGTACCGTATCACCGGCTTCATCTTGTGCCAGTACCTCTGCTAGGTGAGGTTAAAACCAGATTCGGCGGACATGGCATGCTAATACCGCCAGGAGTGTCAATGATGTATCGACGAGGCAGCGTCCAAAATTGCTGTGGTGGTGGCATAGTCCAGGTGAGCGCATGGAGAGCGAAAATGGCTGTTAGAGCTTCAAGCCCGTGGACCGAATTGAACAGGCCAGATGGTGTATGTATGAACCCATCAAACCGACCCACCGGGAACGCTAGCTTACTGAACATTTCTTGGTTGCCTGCGTTCTGAGAAATTGGCCAAATTGATTTGAAGTCAACAAGAAACTGTAGAAGATGTGGCCACTGTCTGAAGCAAGATGTCAATACAGACCGTTGAGCTTAAGCGGAGATGAGAGAAAAGTGGCAAGGAGAAACGAGATTGAAACTGACCGAGCAGCAAGAGGAAAATTAAAGCCTGGAGAATTTTGCTTTCAAGGGTGTGATTGTTGCTGTCTGATTGAGGCTGAGTTTGTCCAGTCAAATGATTGTGTATTCCGACATTGAGGGTAACGTGCATAAAATCATTCCGAGTCCAGGCGGCATTGACTGCGTTTCCCTGTTTGCTCTTGCCTTCACATGCATGGCAGACAATGTTGAAACTGCCGGGCCACTTGAGGATTGTAGCAAGGGCCGGTCTTGAAATCTCCCTAATCTGAAGTCCAACGTGGCCGTAGCAGAAAATCGACGGGTGACTGTCGAGATTTTTGTGTCGAAAGCAAAGGTCAATGATTATCGTGCTGCCATGGGTCGTAGATGATGCGATGCAATGGGCTTGTGGAAGTTGGACTGCGTGTGGCGCCACGAAGGAGTCATGCTCGTGATGGTTGAGATGTTAGTTGTTGGTGGAGAACCTTGCCCACAGCGAGACATCGAACCGGCCTCTGTGGTGGGCAGTTTCATGGTTGTCTTTTTAAATCAGCTGACGCCTAGCAAACGAGGGTTATCGAATGGGTGACTACAATCTTCTTTCTGATAATCGAGAATGATGTTGTAAGGCCACGGGCCACAATTTCGCTGAGTTTCAAGCGGCCGGTATGTCTCCTGTCTGTTCAAACTGACGCCAGTACCTGGCCGTGGCCAAGATAAGCCATCACGACGCCTGATGCTTGATGCTGCTGCTGTGGGAAAAAGCGCTTGCAGCAAGCCAGAACGGCGGTGGCAAGCATTGCGGATCGGCGCTGCGAACAGCATCAGCAACTTCATTTTCGAAAAGCATGTTCTCTGCGTATTTTGGAATCCCTGACACCTGCGGCGACTGCTTCCCGAGCGATGTAAACGGGGTCGACAGAAGGTCGGATTGTGACTGCCGAGAAGGTGTCTTCGAAGAGAGGACAACTAGGCAGGTATCGGATTCCGGCAGCTATATCCTTGCTTCTGGGATGCGGCCATCGAGAATTTGAGGGCAGCAGAGTTATGTTTAGGGTACTAGGAGTTCGATTGTGTAGTATTTAGTTAGGCTGGTCGACTTTGTCGAAGCTGAACCCTGACCGTGACCTATTGGTATACTCGGATTTGTTAAGAGAGCCACAGTCTTTGCTAATAAGTTCGGAAGCGAAGGTTATTATTTTATTACCTGCGACATATAATATGGGAGTGGTATAGATGTGGTGGGGATCGGATGCCTTACGGGGAGCTGAGAGGAGCGGTTTAGGGAGGCGGAATTAGACTGATAATTATTATCCCTTATAACTAGTCTTTTTAGGGTAGATATTAAAGCGCTATACGTAGCTATCTCGGCTATAGCCCTAGAAAGGGAGCTGACTGGGTTTATAGAAGCTGGTCTTATACTGCTAGCTTAGGAAGACTTACCATTAGATCTCCCTGGTATAGCCGAGCTCGGTTGTAGTAAGTCCGGATCCTCTGATAGGTTATTGTTTACGTCGCTATCCGAGATACCCCTATGTCGGACCGAAACTGCTCCCAGCTATCCTCGGAGTCGGCGATAGGGGAACCGGTGGGGCGTTGCGACTGCGCCAGCAACTCGACGCGCAGTGCGGGCACCTTGCCGATAAGGGAGGTCCCCCTTAATTATAAAGGAATTTCTGCTGAGGGCAGATAATGCCTTCTGTTGCCCAAGGGCTAAGCCCTCGTCGGACTACTGCAGTTGTTGGGTGATTGATGACAGTCGCGCGTTGTTTGAAGTTGAAAACCTGGGTTCCAACACCTCTTCCCACATCGGCCTCGCGAAGCTTAAAACGCTTCTCAAAGAGAGGCTTCACCTTGTCCCATTTGCGGTTCTCTGATGATAATTGGAGGTACCACTTGGCCTTGGCGTCACCTCACAGGCCCTGTCTGAATGCAGCCTGCATCTCACGCTGCCTTAACTTGTCGTCTGTGGGATGGACCTTCTCTCCGTAGATCTCGACATCCTCGATATACTCGAGGGTATCCTCTCCGGGGTGCCCGGCAAAAGTGCCAGCGAAAGCAGCCTGGCTGGCCATAGCAAGGCACCTCTGGTTAGATGAGTCGGGGTTTGTAATGTCGGTAGTAGGTGATGTGATGTCGAGTATGCTTCCTCTACGGAAGGTATCTGTGAGACTGTGCTGCTAGATGGGAGAGATGGCGTTAGACTAGTCCAGACCCGTGCCCTACCGGGAATATAATTACTTCCACCGACGGAAAACCAAACACACCAGCTGGCCGCGTGGCCTAATGGCTAAGGCATCTGATTTCGGTGCACGTATATATACGGCGCTATCTCAGAAGATTGTGCGTTCGACTCGCACCGTGGGTAAGTCACTTAACAATCTAAACTTAAACATTATTAAAACTAACATTCTCAAGTCGCTCCTACAAGACATATTCCTTTTGTTCTTTTTATTTAAATTATTAAGATTTTTTGCCTTAGCCATGAGGCCACGCGGCCGTTGTTGAATGCAGGAATTTTCCAATACAAATAAAGCTTGGCTGGCTTGGCGACTAGGCTGACTAGTGGAAGGTTTAAGCGGAACGACTGTGATATATGTGGGCCGCCGGGCGCTGTTTCGGCCACGCTCCGAACCTGGACCGATATTTCCGGCGCGGCATTTGGGATAAGTCTCAGAGGAAACTTGCGCCGGTGTGTGGAGGGAGCAGTTATGATAACAGGTCAGCATGGCGCTTCTGGGCTGGGCGGAGCATATCCGTACTTGGGTTCCATTTTGTAAGTATTGCGGGTGACGGCCCGGACGGATATGTACTCTGGCTCTGGGGATTACTACAGCATGATCTTATGGGCAGCGTAGCAGCAAGCGTCTCTTGCACGGATCATTTGGCAGGGTTCCGGGGAGTGGTGAGGTGCTTTTCGGCGGGATCCCTGGTCACATGTGCAATCATGAATGATACATTTGTAGAACCAACGGCGGTGACTTGATTGGTGGCACTCTTTCGTTGCTCGACCTGCCCTCTTCTTTTTTTTTTTTTTTTTTTTTACATATGTACACGCGGGCACGGAATAACAGTCGCCTACCGTTTTGAGACAGTCATTAGCCACAGGTATACGTCGTCGTTGAACGCTTTCGGGCGACACGTGGTGGCATTCGTCTATCAGTGCCGAACTCTACTATCCAAGTCGTATCCTTGGACCGTCCAGGAATGGTCGACCCGGCTGCCCTTCCTTGGCCCTATCTTCAATTGTTACTCTCTCCCAAGCTGCACATGTGGCAATCCTCTTTCCACGACCGCGGTCCAACGGCGGTGACTCTCCTTGTGATCCCAGGGCGATGTGAAATGGCGGTACAGTGGGTGCCCCACCTTTGGAACTGCAAAATTAGCTAACAGCCATACAAATTAAGTGCGTTTCTATTATATTTCCTGTTTATAACTAATATAAAGAAATAAATAGAATTTAACTACTTATTTTTCTATATAAATATTCTCTATATATACTAAATAACATTAGAAAAATAAATGCTACTAATAATAATTTAATTTTAAAAAAAAAGTATTTATTTCTTTATATTAAAAGTGTTAATATATAAACTATTTAAACTATATTAGCTATTTAATATAAATCTTTTATTTATATTCTAATATAATTATAAAGATATTTTAAATTTAAGATTTACTATTAGGATTATAACTTAGGTGGTGGTTTAAATAATTTATATATTAACACTTTTAATATAAAAAAAAATATTTCTTTTTAAAGTTAAATTTTATTATTTAAAAAACAAGTACTTATATAATAAACCCTATAAAGAAATAGATAAACTTAATATAGAAAGTTTATCCTTACAGTATTAAATAGTGGTTATAAAGAAATTTATAAGTTAAGTTGTCTTATTTATATAGCTGTTAGCCATTTCTGCAGTTCCGAAGGTACGGGTGTCCCGAAGGTGGGGCACCCACTGTACAGTGATTCGGCCAGAAGCGCGCTCAGCACATGACATGCCGCTGACTCATCAGAGTACAACGCTGAAGCTTGGGTCATCAAAGGTGCCCCTTTACCGGGTTTGGCAATATCGCGGACCCTATGTCCGCGACAAAAGAAGGTGATGAAGGAGGTCACTGGCGCGATCGACGACTTCAGCCGGTTTGCCAAGCATGCCACACCCCTGCCACGGCCACTGACACGTGTGCATGGCAGGCGTGTCTGCGCTCTCTCCATCTCCTCGTCTCCTCGTCTCTGGCTGCACAGTACCTGCGTTTGAGCTTCATGGGCGCCACGCACACCCCTGGGCCAACATCGTTCATGTCCACGAACCAGGAGGCTCAGTTCCTTGACGCAGTATGAAGTACATGGACAATATGGAGCACATGGCCACGCCACAAATCACAATGACCTGTGCAAAATTACAGCTGCAAGGCATCCAGAGATGTCTCGCAGTCAACACATACATCTTATTACGAGGGCCTGCCTGCGCCGTCGACGCGCTTGAGCTGCCACTCACACGGGCACACACCAGCTCTCGCCTGTCCTCAGCCGTGGCGACAAGTGGTGCCCAGAGCTACGGAACGAGCCACCTGAGGCCCGCGGCAGGCGGTTCCATGGCTTGCTACCTCCGTGGGATTTAATATATTTCCTGGTCCTTTCCCTCCTAGCGCCTTGTTGTTGCTTGTCATGCGTTACATTCTCAAATTGATTGTGCGCACAAATTGAGATGCGGACGGGGGCATCCGTTGTACCAACCTACCGGGCAAATTCCCATCTCGTGGGCTGGACCTCCCCCCCCCCCAACGGTTCATCCGTACGCACCGGATGGGGCCTATTGGTGCATCTCGGAGTGGCAACCATGGTCGAGATGCTTCTTGGGCTGGTCAGGGGCCACACGGCAAGGAGGGCTTATCAGGCCAGGGCATTTTCATATTAAATCCCCACGCCGCGCAGCATACGACCGCATCACGTAGGAGGGCTCCCTCTTCAACTCTTGGCGATTCTTGTCAAACAGGGCCTGGCGTCCGACTCTTGCATTCACAGGCACCATGGGGATCTTCAGTCGTGTTTCCCTGTTGGCCTTGGCCGCAGTGCCATGTAAGTCATGCTCCTCTGATCGACGCTTCACCTTTGAGCATTACTGACTGCTGACAGTCCTTGGAACATCATGGGCGCAATCGGCGACTGCGGTCGTGTACACAGACCCGGCAACGGGGATAATTTTTGATACGTGGACCGTCCCTCAGTCGTCGACGAACGGCACGTGGACCTTTGGTGCCGCCCTCCCGTCGGATGCCCTCACAAAGGATGCTACAGAGTTCATTGGTTACATAGTATGTGTATTTCTGGCGTGAGATGTTCTGGGCTTCATCCTCTAACACAGGCCGTCTACAGCAATGTGCCTCTCCAAACCCAACCGTCCAGGGGTGGTGTGGGATGTCCTTCGGAGGCTCCATGACGAACTCCCTGCTGCTTACCTTGTGGCCAAACAACGGCCAGATCTTGACTTCGTTCCGTTACGCGACTGGCTACGTGATGCCTGACGTCTACACTGGCAACGCTACATTGACGCAGATCTCGTCAACCATCAACTCTACGCACTACAGCCTGATCTTTCGCTGCCAGAACTGTCTGGCATGGGACCAAGGCGGTGCGACTGGCAGCGTCTCTACGAGCTCCAAGTTCTGGCTCATGGGATGGGCGCAGGCCAACCCAGCTCCCGGCAACCCGACCTGCCCCAATGATATCACGCTCGTACAGCATGACAACGGGCAGAGCCTCTTCCCTGCCACCTTGGACACCAACGCTGCCAATCCGTCATACTCGTCTTGGGCTGCACTTGCCACCAAGACCGTGACTGGCAGCTGTGGGGGCACCACTACGACTGCGACTGCGACAACCACAGCCACGGCGACGGCGACGAGCGTCCCTGGCGTTCCAGTTCCCACCGCAACATACGACTACATCGTTGTTGGGGCCGGAGCAGGCGGCATTCCCATCGCGGACAAGCTCAGCGAGTCCGGCAAGAGTGTTCTTCTCATCGAGAAGGGGCCCCCATCTTCAGGCCGCTGGGGTGGCACCATGAAGCCAGACTGGCTCAGCAGCACCAACTTGACGCGCTTCGATGTCCCGGGTCTATGCAACGAGATCTGGGTCGACTCGGCTGGGATTGCTTGCTCGGACACGGACCAGATGGCCGGCTGCGTGCTCGGCGGTGGTACAGCCATCAACGCCGGTCTCTGGTGGAAGCCCAATGCGATCGACTGGGACTACAACTTCCCCACTGGCTGGAAGTCGGCAGATATGACGGCTGCAATCAGCCGGGTCTTCTCCAGGATTCCGGGCACGGATCACCCTTCAATGGACGGGCAGCTGTACCTCCAGCAAGGGTTCAATGTGATTTCAAGCGGGCTGAAAACGGCAGGGTGGACTTCTGTCACGGCCAACGACGTGCCTAACCAGAAGAACCACACCTACGCACACACGCCTTACATGTTTAGCAACGGCGAGCGCGGTGGCCCCATGGCGACATATCTGGTGACAGCCAATGCCAGGAAGAACTTCAAGCTCTGGACGGGGACGTCAGTCAAGCGTGTCATCCGTTCGGGCGGCCACATCACCGGAATCGAAGTCGAGCCATTCCTCAACGGTGGCTATTCCGGCGTCGTCAATGTCACGAGCATCACTGGCCGCGTTGTCCTCTCTGCAGGCGCATTCGGCAGCGCCAAGCTGCTCATGCGAAGCGGCATCGGTCCTGCAGACCAGCTTGCCGTGGTAGCCAAGTCAGTCGACGGCCCAACCATGGTTGGTAACCAGTCATGGATCAACCTCCCCGTCGGCTATGGACTACAAGACCAGACCAACACAGATACTGTGATAGAGCATCCAAATGTGACCTTCTACGACTTTTACGCGGCGTTTAACACGCCAAACACGACCGACAGTTCCATGTACCTCAACAAGCGCTCGGGAATCCTGGCGCAGGCGGCGCCCAACATCGGCCCCATGTTCTGGGATGAGATTGTCGGCGCCGACGGCATCACGCGGCAGCTGCAGTGGACGTCCCGCGTCGAGGGCAGCGACGGGACGCCCAACGGCAAGGCCATGACCATGTCGCAGTACCTGGGCCGCGGCGCGACGTCGCGGGGGCGGACGACCATCACGTCCGGGCTGAGCATGGTGGTGTCGACGCTGCCGTACCTGCATGACGAGAACGACGTGGCGGCCGTGATCCAGGGCATCAAGAACCTGCAGGCGTCGCTCTCGTCCGTGGCCAACCTGAACTGGACGTATCCGGCCCCGGGCACCAGCGTCGAGGACTTTGTCAACAACATGGTCGTGTCGTACAGCAACCGCCGCTCCAACCACTGGATCGGCACCGCCAAGCTGGGCACCGACGACGGCCGCAGCGGCGGCTCCGCCGTCGTCGACCTCAACACAAAGGTCTGGGGCACCGACAACCTCTTCGTCGTCGACGCCAGCATCTTCCCCGGCCAGGTCACCACGAACCCCTCCTCCTACATCGTCACCGCCGCCGAGAAGGCCTCGGAGAAGATCATCGCCCTGGCCGCCAACACGGCCCAGGCCAGGTACGCCCAGTGTGGAGGCCAGCAGTGGAACGGCAGCTTCACCTGCGCGACGCCGTACACCTGCCAGTGGCAGAATGCTTATTACTCCCAGGTACGCGTCGCCTCTTCGCTTTTCCCTACCCCTGAATGTTACCAGCTTTGCTAACGATCGGAATCACAGTGCCTTTGAGACTGAGCTGGGGTAAAAAAGCAACGTACTGTGGTCCCTGTTGCGTTCTAACTGTATATATTTTTTCATCATCAGATTACATAACTTCACATACATACTTTCTAGATTCGCCCTGATATACCCTGGTCGTGATTCGTTCTCATGATGCGCATGCTGCTCTATCTAGCACCTGTTGAGACTCCACCTCCTCGTCACAGCGCATTTGGACCAAAGCACATCATGTGCATATATGTAGGCTGCCATCGGGCCTGAACGCAACGTGATTTTCATGCTGTACTTTGCCTGCACTACATATTGAATTAGCCCAACAGTCGGAAGTCTCTGTGTATCTGTGTAAATTCCATGAAGAATTCCAGAGCGACCCCATCGCTTTCCTCCTGTGTAGTTGGCCGGGGACCTTGTAAGTGGCCAAGCCAATCAAATTACACGCTGCCCTTGTCCCCGCAAACTAGGTGGAAGCCCCTCCGGGGCCCTGGGAGCTATTCATTTTACTCTAGTCGATATAAGGGCTATAGAGGGGGACTTAAGCCCCCTTAAAAGTTATAACAGACTTTTATATATTATATAATTAATTTATATTATTAATTATAAAATTATTAAATTTATAAATAGTTAAACTATTAATTTAATAAAGTAAAAAATTAAGAAACTATTTAATTTTTAAATTAATAAAAGAATAAAATATTAAATTCTTAAATTCTTAAATTCTTAAATTCTTAAATTCTTAAATTCTTAAATTCTTAAATTCTTAAATTCTTAAATTCTTAAATTCTTAAATTCTTAAATTCTTA
>JALPVH010000640.1:0-11953 GCA_023242295.1 Diaporthe ilicicola | reverse complement strand
TATTATATTATTATATTATTATATTATTATATTATTATATTATTATAATTAAAAAAAGCTTTAAAGTTTATAATAATTAATTTAATATAAATAAAAAATTTCTTTTAAAATATATAGTTAATAAAAAAGTTATAAATAAAAAGAAATATAAAATATAATTAATAAATTTAAAAGTAAAAATGTTTAATTATATAATAACCCACTTTATTATATATATAATTAGCGTTATATTAATAATAGCCGCTTATTTTATAAGAAATTAATAAACGAGAAATATAATTTATATATAAATTATTTCTAGCTATTTTAATTAAACTTAAATTATAATTTAATTATCTTTTTAAAAAGATATAAGTAAAAGATAGCTATATAATTAATATAAGCCACCGCTTATAAACCCTTATTATCTTTATATTAAGCTAGCTAATTATAGGTGGTGGTCTCTTTATTTACACTTATTTATCTTATAACTTTTTATCTTTTATTAACACTTATTGCATTAAGTAATCTCTTAATAATATATTTTGTGAGGGCTATAATATTTTTTATAAACTTTAAGCTAAAGTAAAGTTTTATAGGTAAGCGCGAGCATTATATTAAAGTGTTTATTAATTACGTGTCTTTCTACACTTTAATTAACATTTTAAATATTAAGAGAAAAGTAATATATAAGTACTTATAAAGTAATTTAAAAATTTCGGCCCTATTAAATAATATAATTAAGAGCTAGCTATAAATTATTTTAAAAGTTTAATTATTCTTTTTAAGCTTATAAACTTACTTATTTAATAATATAGCTAAGTTAGCGGTATAGCTAAATAAGTAGGTTATAATTATTTAAAAAGATATTTAAAACTAAAATATAAAAAAATAGAGACTTAAAGATAAAATTATATAAAGAAAAAAAACGCTTTTTAAATACTTTTTAATTTAACTACTTTCCGCCTTAAATCTATATAAAAAAATTATATATTAAATTTTAAAAATAATAAAAGTTTCTTTTTATTCTTTTTATTTTTAAAAACTAAATTTTTTTTTAAAAAAAAACTAATATTAAATTAATAAAAATAATTAAAGAATAAAATTCTTTCTTTAATTACCTATATCTAAAATTTTAAATATATTATATATCGGGCTATACTTTTTAAATAAGATATTTTAATTTATTTTAAAACTTAAAGTATAAAAGATTATTATTTTAAAAGTTTATTAAAAATAATATATTAAAAATAAATTATAGAAAATATTTTAGTTTTTTTAAAATAATTTATTTATTAAAAAGATATATTATATAAAAGATATATATAAATAATTCTTAAAAAAAGCCGGATTTAATAATATAATTATTATTTTATTATTTATTTTATTAAGTTTAATAAAAGTAAAATAAAATTATATAATATCTTTTAATAAAAGAGTAATTACGTTTTAATTATAAACCTCCTTAAACTTTATAATATAAGTATAACGTATAAAAAGGTTTATATATTAAAGATAAACTATAAAAAAAAACTTTACTCTTATAGAGAGTAAAGTAATAATATTACTTTATAATAAAAAAAAAATAATAATTTATACACTTTAAATATAAGTGTTACTATATTAGGGTTAAGGGGCACTTTATAACGGTTACGCACCTATATAATAATTACGTTATTTTTAAAGTTTAATAAATATATAACGGTTATATAATACGTAATAAATAAGTAATTTTAAATATAAATATTATATAACGATTTTTTTAATAGTTATAAAGATAATTTTTTTAAAAAAAAATATAATTATAAAAAAGTAATTATAAAAAAGTAGTTATTTATAAAGAAAGCCACCTTTACTATTAACTTAAAAAATAAAAAAAGAATTTAAAATAAAGTATATTTTTAATAGTTAAATTAATTAATTATATATATATAGCTAATATATATAGAAAACTATATTAAAATATAATTTCTTTTTAATTAAACTTCACTTTAAAGTAAATAAAGTATTTTTAAAAATTATTTTATAATTTTTTCACCTAAGATTACTTATTCGTTACATATTATTATAGCGCTGCGCGCTGCGTAACCGCTGCGCACTGCGTAACCGCTGCGCGCTGCGTAACCGTTGCGCAGACCTAATGGTTATGGCAGACCAGCAGTTCCCATTACGGTACGCTAGCGTGTGCATTCACCCAAAATACTACCCAGTCGTCGTGCAGTCCTCTCACCCGCTGCGCAACCCACTGCGAGCCTAATGTGGTACTATCAGGTTTTGATAATGGCAGTCAATAAATCGCTAGGAGAAACTAATCGTGTCAATGATTCTCTAAGGTCAACAAACAGGGGTTAAAATACACGGGGCCGGAAGAGAGCTCGCATCGCGTCAGTGGCGTGGATGGAGAGAAGAATCGGGATTTGGATCCAAGATGATTTTCGGGTGAGTCTAGCCACGGGTGACAGACCGGGATATGTTGCAGCTCTAACAGGAACTGCTTCTCCTGCGAAGGAAAAGGGGTCCTGATTGGAACAGCAGCATAGAGACGTGTAGGCGATATGATTTGCTTCAATGTCCATGTTCAGTACATAGCGCTCTTGTAACAGTGCTCGACAAGGCGGTACACATGGACGGTATGACCCAGCAGTACGCACGGCAAAAGAGAGCAGCTATTTCAATGCGCTAGAGTAGATGCATGTTCTCCTGTACAGTTTCGATTCCTGGAATTAAAGGCATGACACGCAGACTGTCCGCCTGATTCCCCTCATCCGCATGGTTCGCCCGTCTCACTCGCTCGGCAGCTTCAAAATTAGTATCTTGAGCGGCACGGCTGACTACTAAGTAGGCTTGCCGCCTAAGCCCGGCCCGTACCCTCGCGAACTCTTCGAGCCCAGCATATCGGGGATCTGAACCTGACAAAAGTTGGAAATTAATCTTCAAAGTCAATTGCTCCTTTAGAGTGGTCTCGCATCTCAGGTCTTAAATGCACCATCCCGTGAATTAAAACCACCCAGGGCAAAAGAATGGCCAGTCAAGCTGGAAACGGCAAATGATTTTTAGGTGGTCTTGAGTTCTATCCCGAAGTCCACACGCTCTCGGCTTGCACATACCTGCCTTACCCACAAACATTATCCATGCATGATAAATTCTTCACTCTTGCGACCCCATCCAGAAGAAAATTTCAAACGAAACAAGGCCATGGACTCATGGCACCTCCGACAGCTGCCGATGATGAATGGGCTTGATTTGGGAGGTTGTGTGAGTGAAATTACCCTTCAACGGGTCCGATCATCCTATCCAGGACCTCATTTCGAAGCTTAGCCTCCGGGACGGACTTGCACTATCGGGAGACGCCAGATACTGATGAAAAAGACAACTTAGTGCAATTCTCTGGCGGCGGAGCTCGGGCACAAGATCCTCCTCCCGGGAAGCCAGGCATTTAACTCATCCCTGAATTCTTACTATTATGCACACCAGGAGTCCTCCATCTTGCCGCTCTGCATTGTCAGACCAGAAGACACTGCCGACGTGTCTTCTGCCATCAGCATCATCTCTCGTGTGTCCGAAATTCTTGATACCAACAGTGACCAGGACTCACACCCGGAGTGCCATTTTGCAGTACGATCTGGCGGTCATGGCATCAACACAGGGTCTGCCAATATTGCTGGTGGGGTTACCATCGACCTGAGCTCCCTCAACAGCGTTGAGATAGTCTCCGGCAACGTCGCTGCCGTGGGACCCGGCGCGACGTGGGATCAAGTGTACTCCAAGTTGGAACTTTTTCGGTTGTCAGTCGCCGGCGGGCGCAATGCAGGTGTGGGCGTAAGGGGCTTAACGACTGGGGAGGAATCTCCTTCTTTTCGCCCCGCTACGGTTGGACCTGTGACACTGTCCTAGGATACGAGGTCGTTCTGGCTAACGGATCGGCCATCTACACCTCGTCGGCGGAGAACCCTGAGCTTTTGTTTGCATTGTGTGGTGGTTCGAACAATTTTGGTGTCGTAACTCGCATTGACTTCCAGGCATTCAATGATTCGAGCAGGAGTCTCTCTGGGGCGGTTTGAATATCTACGACATCTCTAACATTGAGGATCACCTGAGGGCATTCGTGAGCGTTGCCAAGGCGGACACGTACGATGAATACGCCTCCATAATCCTTGGTTTCGGGTTTCAACCTGGTGACTTGGGCCAGCCACCTGCCATCATGACGAACATCGAGTACACCAAGCCGGAGGAGGACCCACCGGCTTTACGAGCTATAACATCCATTCCCTCGGTCTACAGTACCATGCGCATCGCCACGATGACAGAGCTTGCTTTGGAGCTCATCTCTTGGCAGCCTTATGGCCTTCGGTACGTGCAAACACTCTTGACGTAGCATGAATAGCCCTTGCTCGGTCACCAAGAAGTTTTTCACCAAGATTTTTGGAACGTTGGCTTATTAAACATTTGCTTGAAGGCAGTTATACGCGCATACAACATATTCCTTGGATTTGGCAATTTTGAATGACACCTTCTCTCGTTGGCACGAGAGCATCCACGCAGTCCAAAACGTCACAAATATAGCATGGGGAATATCACTCGAGCCGCTTCCCCCGTGCATTTACGCACGCGGCCCAGCAGCAAAGAACCGACTGGGGCTAGCTGACCGGTCTGGCACTCTGGTAATAGCCCTGCTCACGGCCACGTGGACAGACCCCAATGACGACGCGATGGTGGAAGCAGCGGCTCTAGAACTAATGACATTGGTGGAAGCGGACGCGAAACGCCGGGGCTTTCATGATCCGTTTGTTTACCTCAACTATGCGGCACCCTGGCAAAAGCCCATCGAGTCCTATGGGGCCGATAGTGTGAGAAAGCTGAGGGAGATTCGGCAAGCAGTGGACCCAAGGGGACTCTTCACGCACGGCGTGCCTGGAGGAGGGAAGATATCTCACGCTTGATCCCACAGGTCATCATTTGGGAGATCTGGAGCTTTGTGGCACTTGATGATATAGATAGAGAATTGCCTCGAGTCTGATGGCCCAACAGAAGACGCACTAGGCTACGCATAGTACCAAACAATCAAGGCATCTTCACATTCGTAGCGCTTGGAAAACACAAATCCTCGTTGCTTTCGGCATGGTACGCCACCACATTCCCATACCAATTTTCGTCCAACTCCTGGTACAATGCTAGGTGCTTATTGCTTTTTGGAAACCTCCGCTGCCAATTCTTTCAAGCCTTGGCCTTGGCTTAGAGATGAATCCTGGAGTGATCTTGCGTGAGTACAATAATACGCGTATGAGAAGGGGAGTCTAGAATAACCACGTTTTCAAACAGACATGGGGATAGCATATTAGTACTCACCATGAGAGAAGCCGGGAGGAACTTGGTTGCCCATTTAATTGAACCTGCGTTAGGGCCCTTCCAGACCATGCCTCCTTTGCCTTGGCCAAGGATATCCCCAGCAATACTTGCAGCGAAATCCGCGGCTGACTGACCTTTAGGCTTAGACTTACCATTCGCCCAACCTTCTATGATCTCTTCAATAGGTGCATAGAGTGAGTCTGACCGGAGCTTGAATTGCATGTCCCCAGAGTGGAAGTGAGTCTCGAGCAGTCCCGCTAGGATAGTCACGACACTGACACCAAAAGGTGAAAGCTCGAGTCGTAGGCTCTCCGAGATATTGTTCAAGGCAGCCTTGGAAGAGCTGTACGGAGCTGTGGAAGCAAAGCGCAAGAAGTATACGTTAGTTGGAAATCCAAGAAACAAACAAGAGATCAGCTTGTTTGCTTGGAGGTGAGGCGAGACGCACAGATCCACGGCATGTTCAGAACAGAGCCGACGGTGCTCACGTTGACGATACGACCGTGGCTCTCGATTAAGAGGCCCGCAAAGCCCTGGATGGTTCGGAAAGTACCCCAGACATTGATATCATAAGTCTGCTTCGCTTCTTCAATGTCCATCTCGATGATCGGCGATGCGTACCCAGTTCCAGCATTGTTTACCAGCACGTCGAGCCCATGACCGCTACTTTCGACTACCTTGGCCGCTGCCGTGACCGAAGGCGCAGATGTGATATCCAGATCCAGCACTGTGACGTTGGCGAGCTTGGACAGCTCCTCCGGGATCTTGGCCGTGTTGCGCGCTGTTGCGAAGACGTGATGACCGGGGCTCTTGGCTATGTTGGCGGCGATGGCGGCCCCTAGACCGCCCGCTGAGCAGCCAGTGACTAGCACCGACTTGGATTTGGAGGCCATTTTTTATTCGAGATCAAGTTGAGGACGCTGGGTTTGACTGTCGGCACGTCGTCAGAGCGAATGCGGAGAAGGTGAGACAGGAGAGAGTGAAGGTTCACGCGGGGCCTGAGGCAGGGGAAGTTGAGGCTCAGTCTTACGTAAGGTTGCCCTCAATGACAGGACGTACTCACGCAGTCCAAGAGTCCATATACAAGGTAAGGGGGAATCGGATGCTACGAGACGGCCTGAGAAGAATTTCTGCTATAGCTCCCGCGATGGCCGAACGGAGCTCAAACTGGAACTTGATCCTGGCTGTGCGTTGAAACTGGGTGCCTGTTCATTTAGAATCTGTGATATGCTACAGTTGTGGCGTAGGTACCTGATCAAGGATAGCACGGGGGTAGGACACAGTACTGGTGACTTGATAGACGGCTGCCGCATCCACCCGTGTCTCTCCTCCCCTCCCACGTCTCCTGTTCGATCACAGCATTGAGTAATAAGTGGAACAAGTCGCATTGGGGGCGGTCGGAACCTTGTCTAGTACATGCAGGCCTGGCAGGTTCTAGGGCGGCAAGCTGAAGGAGCAGTAGCTCCGGGTATTGCACTCTCTACTGTACCTGGAAATAGTGACCAGAGCGGACTTTACCGGTCGTCCGACGTCTGTGCAGCCAAGTACTGAGGGCTGACGCACTCGTCTATCACCAACAACCAACGTCCGCAGCGTTAGCCAATACAAGGCAGTTGATACTGTACAGCCATAAACCAACATCGGCATGCGCAGATCAGCGGGGCATGTATTACCTTGCTGACACCGTGTGATTTCCTGGTGAACCCAATGTTAGTGAGATACTGTTGGGCGGGATTGCAGCCTGCAAGTGATTACTTTATGAAAACGGAGATTCGTACAGAAGAAATCGGAGGGTACACAGATATATATAGGCCCCAGTGCACCAGAGCTCTGCAGTACATAAATAACGCCCACCACCCAATTTAGTATATACACCATTATATTAACTCTACAGCTATTATACCCGAATATCCTCTTTACTATAATTATACCGTACTATCGCTATACTTGCTAAGGCACCTAATTACTTAAATCTATAGTGGTTTAGTGGTTTGCTATTGCGCCTTAAGACTAGAGTAATCTGGTACCTCTGCTATCGCTGCAGTACTAAGAAAACGAAATCTAAGCGACTTAAAATGGGGATTAAGGTTAAATCAATTGATTCCGACTAGTAATTAATTCTTTAAGGTGGTGTTAATAGGGGGGGGTGATTAAATTAAGTTTGGTGGTAATGGAGGCTGCGTAACTAGCGGGGGGTATCTGTGTACCCTCCGATTTTTTCTGTACGAATCTCCGTTTTCTACTTTATTACGCTACACAGCAGGTTTCTTTGGGTCCTTTTGATTCACATTCCGGCGTTGAACGCAGTCCCGTAGATAATTACTTCTCTCCCATTCGCGCGGCTGTGTTAATCAAATTGGTTGTTGTGGGCCGACGTCAGGTCAATCTCATCAGTAGATCGCTCAGAAGCGGAAGTGTCCCCTCGCCCCCTAACATGTGAGTTGCCCCTTGCATTCTGCACCTTCTGTGCCGTGCAAGCTCGAAATGTACTGAGAAAATCTCGGGAGAAGAGAAATGCTCGGCTTCTTCAGGTTCTTGAAATAAACATTGGCTATCGCACGAATGGGGCACTGCTAGCCAATTACGGCGCCAGTGTATCCGGTGCTTAATATGAATCCGGCGATAGCGAGGTCTGGAGACAACTCTGTCAGTCGGGCTTCAGCTGTATGGGCCTCTTGACCGGTAACACCAGTCTCATGGCCTAAGTTCCCGGGGGGGCGGGGGGCTTACACCCAGGAGTTCTCAAAACTTTCCAATGCACAATGAGCATCCCAAGCAGAAATATCAAAGAAAGAGGTGTCAAAATTGAGGCGAGAACGATGGTGGTCACAGACAGGCTGAACGGATCCACTAGGTTAGACGTTTGACCAGGAGGTGGCGCTTGGAGCGGGATGCTGCAATAATCCACGTTGTCCGACGCCATATTGCCAAGGGCTGGCTCCTCAATCTGATGGACAACGTGATCGCCGAGAACACGCGAGGGAACAAGTGAGAATAAGAAGAGAACGATCTCTCACGCATTGATTCCATTCCCCGTATGATCTGTTCAGATCATGAGGTTTATGATATGTGGGCAGGATTTGTTAAACTAAGCGAGTTGGGAATGTGCATTTCCCAGAAGAAAAGGTTCCCTCTAAGTGTGTAACTCCCGGTCAGAGTGATAATCTTATAATTAGGAAAGGTTTTTATCTTTATACTTTTTTACTTTAATAAAAAAATCTTTTATTTAAGTAAAGATTTATTTATTATAAATAAAGTTTATTTTTATAGCTATTTATAATAAAGTTATTAAATCTATATATTTAAATAATAAAATATAATAGCTTTACTTATAATTTATTTTAATTATAATTATAAACTCGCTTAATAAGCGTATATATTAATTTAAGCTTAATTAATAATTATTTTAATTTTATATAATAGGCTAAATAATTACTTTTAAATAATTTTATAAAATAAAATTATAATAAATATATATTTAAATAAAGTTAAAACCTTTAAAATAATAATAGCTTTTTAATATTACTTATTTTAAATAACTTATTTTTATATACAGCTTAAGTTATATAGCAATAGCCTTTATATATACTAGTAATATTTAATAACGTTAAATTAACTTATAATTTATAATAGCTTTAACTTTAATATATTAATATAAATAAATTAAGCGTAGCTTAATACTATAATTATTAATATAAAATAGCGGCTTTTAACTATAAATAAGCTTATAAAAGATTAATAAGTTATTATAAAGATTTTTATATAAGAAAACTTATTATATTAATTTTAAAATTTATATTATATTTTATTTTTCTTAAATATTTATTATTATTATAGCTTAATAAATAAACTTAAAAAAAAATTACTTTATATATTTAAAAAACGGTTAAAGTATATTTAAATAAAGAAAAAACTATTTATAATAATAAATATTATATTTAAAAATTCTTTTAAATATTAAAATATATTTAATTAATTAAAAAGATAAAAACTTATAATATTATTAATATTAATAAAACTAATATATTTTATTAATAAATTAATTATTATTAATTATTATTAAATATTAATATTTTTTATAATTAAAGTATAAACTATTTATTTTATTTAAATTCTATCTTTTAAAGCTTAAAATATAATAAGTAAAAGGAAAAAAGCTAGTTAAAGTTATAGCTCCTTTTTCTTTTAAAGTATATATTTTATTATTAATAGCTAAAAGTTACTCTTTTAGGTATAAGGTTAAAAGATCTATAATTATATATTTTTTAGATTAAATTTTATTTAACTATATTACGTTTTTATAACTAAGCTTTATCTTTTTAATTTATCTAAATAAAAGGTAAACCTTCTTAAAAAAGCGTATTAAATTTATAACCTTTAATCCTTTCTTTAGCTTATTATTTATTATTACTTTATAAGTAATAAATTCCTCTATTTCTTTAAAATAGATTTTCGAATTATATATCTTTAAAGTAATAATAAATATATCTATTTACTTAAAAAGGAAAGGTTTTTTATCTTTATATTTCTTTACCCTAATAAAAAAACTTTTTACTTAGGTAAAGATTTACTTATTATATTTAAAGTCTATTTCTATAGCTATAGAGCTATTAAATCTACACATTTAAATAATGGAATATAGTAGCCTTACCTAGCGCGTATAAGTGGTAATTTAAGCTTAATTAGTAGTTATCTCGGTTTCGGCTAAATAATTACTTTTAAATAGTTTTATAGAAAAGGTTATAATAGGTATATATTTAAGCAGAGCTAGAACCTTAGTTAGAGCAATGGCGGCTTTTTAATATCGCCCATTTTAAGTAACTTACTTAAGTTACATAGCGATAGCACTTTTATATATTAATAGTGCTTAACGGCGTTAAATTAGGTTGCTTATAGCCTGTAATAGCTTTAACCTCGACGGGCTAATAGCTTATTAAAAGCACTAGCGCGAATAAACTAGGCGCGGCCTAATGCTATAGCTATTAGCGCAGAATAGCGGCTTTTAACTATAGATAGGCTTATAAAAGCAGATTAATAAGTTATTATAAAAAGTTCTATATAGTAAAACCTACTATATTAATCTTAAAAGATATATTATACCTTATCCTTTTCGGATACTTATTATTATTCTAGCTTAATAAGGGAACTTAAATAAATAAAATAATCGATAGTTAAAAGTTAACTATAATAATAATACTTTTTAAATAAAATATTTAATTAAATATATATTTTTAATAAAATAATTAACTTATTATTTAAATTCTTTATAAATAGTTTAAAATAATATTCTTATATAAAAGTATATTTAAAAATATATAATATTAATAATTATATTAATTTTAATAATAATATAAGTTTAAAATAATTAAATATATTTTCTTTATTTATTATTATATATATTATATCTTTTATAGCTATATAAGAAATATTTATTATTATTATTAAAAATATATTATTATAAAAACTTTTATATATAATATTTATTTTTTTTAAGTATAAGGTTAAAAGACTTATAATTATATTTTTTTAAATTAAAATTTATTTAATTATATTACGTTTTTATAATTAAGCTTTATCTTTTTAATTTTTTTAAATAAAAGATAAACCTTTTTAAAGAAATATATTAAATTATTAACCTTTCTTTTTTTATTTAATATATTATTTATCTTTACTTTATAAGCATTAAACTTTTTTATTTCTTTAAAATAAACCTTATATATTTTTAAAGTAATAATAAATATATTAATTTATTTAAATAAAAAAAAGTTTTTATCTTTATATTTCTTTACTTTAATAAGAAAACCTTTTATTTAAATATAAATTTATTTATTATAAATAAAGTTTATTTTTATAGCTATTTATAATAAAGCTATTAAATTTATATATTTAAGTAATAAAATATAATAGCTTTATTTATCTATTTTAATTATAGTTATAAACTTATTTAATAAATTTAAAGGTTTTAAATATATATAAATATTAGTTTAAGCTTAATTATTATCTCGGTTTTATATAATAAGTTAAATAATTACTTTCGAATAGTTTTATAAAATAAGGTTATAATAAATATATATTTATAAAGTAAAGTTAAAACCTTTAAAACGATAACGGCCTTTTAATATCGCTTATTTTAAATAACTTATTTAAATAATATAATAATAATACTCTTATATATTAATATTAATAGTGTTTAATAACGTTAAATTAAGTTACTTATAGCTTATAATATTTTTAACCTTAATAAATTAATTTATATTAAAGTTAATAACTTATTAAAAATATTAATATAAATAAATTAAGCGCGGCTTAATAATATAGCTATTAACGTAAAATAACGGCTTTTAATTATAAATAAGCTTATAAAAGTAAATTAAAAAGTTATAA
The DNA here is from genome assembly GCA_023242295.1 of Diaporthe ilicicola. Classification (NCBI taxonomy): domain Eukaryota; kingdom Fungi; phylum Ascomycota; class Sordariomycetes; order Diaporthales; family Diaporthaceae; genus Diaporthe; species Diaporthe ilicicola. The sequence continues at coordinate 244 of JALPVH010000640.1, read as the reverse complement.
TAAAATATTTATAAAGTAAAACTTATTATATTAATTTTAAAAGATATATTATACTTTATTTTTTTTAAATATTTATTATTATTTTAACTTAATAAAAAAATTTAAAAAAATAAAATAATCGATATATAATATTTATATTAAATATAATATTAATAAATAAACCGCTTATAATTAACTATTATAAATAAATATTAAAATAATCTTTTTTTAAAATAATGTTTTTATTTTTTAAAAATATATTATT